>BGPR01000369.1:217901-265519 GCA_013235015.1 Araneus ventricosus
AACTCCACCGTATCAAACCATGAGTGAAAAATCGATTAGAAATTTCCAGATTTACAAACATGAAACAAGTCCAGTCAAATAAAAGTGTGTAACAAAAACTAATGTGCTTTCCGTCTCTGCGGTCTGCGTAATCATATTCAGGCTGTAAATGCCACAATGGCGTTAATATTTTCAAAGATGAAGAATATGAGTTCAGTCATTTCGAATATGAAAATGCGACATTTTCTGAAATGTTCTTCAAATTAATGGAAACTGTTTTTTATATTTTTCTTACTTAATGTATTTTTCAGAATATATCCAATTTCCTTCTTCGACGGACGAGCTGGTGATAACTTCAGCGGGTCCCAACAACAGTTTCAACATTCAAGTGACGCAACTCCCGGGACCTTGCGACTTGAGTACAGCATCTAATTTCACAGGTACGGTTCCGAGCAGCGAAAGGTTTCCAGACAGAAAACATAAAATGAACGTCTCTCTTACCAAGAAGTCGGGAAAGGTCTTGCCAGTGAAGAGTGGAAACATTAATCATATTAGATAATTAAATGCCTTTAATAATTTGGAAGATATAAGCGTCAAGTCAGTGAAGAGGAATGTTGTTCATTTTTATCTTTATTTATTTATTTTAAAAACTTATAGAACATTTCATTAAGATTTTTCTCCGATTCTTAAATTTCACTATCTTCTCTTAACATCGATTCTTTTTTAAAAAATTCCACACGATTCTTTAGTTTCATATTTCTAAACAGCAAAGAGTATTTCGAATTTTCATTCAATTCATACAGTAAATTTTAACAGAACTCGCAGTTGAAGCCTATCAAAGATTTCCATGCATAACAAAATCTTCGAATCAAATAGTTGTCATGAGTACTTATTTTTTCATTATATTGAATCAATTCAACCAGACGAAACCAACCTTAAATATTTTGAAACAGAAAAGTTACGACGCTTGTCAGGAAACTTTTAGTAGCAAAAATTATTCTCGACACAATAATTTTATTATTTCGTGAAAGTCTTGAGTTATTTCTGCTTATTTCCGCCATTATAAAATCACTTTCTAAGGGGTCTATTCTGGTACCCCCGGTTGGGTTGGGTTCCGCACGTGTAACGGAACCCAGCAACCGAGAGTACAAAGGCTCGTTTAAATCTCGTAATCAGTTCTTTTTCTCACATCTTCCTCAATGAATGAGTGACACCAGTGAAGACTGACGATGTTGCAAAGGATTTTTTTTTCACGTTATATTCACCATTGCAGCACAGACTGACTAAAATTTGCTTGAAATAGATAAATAGGTGGTTGTCACTGGGTTCCAGGTCAGCACTGCAACGTGGTTGGTTGAACTGCTCTCAACCAAAATGCTCGAACAACCTTCCTGTTTCACCGGCAACATGCGGTCGAACATTGCAGTGACGCAAAAAGATCTCAACTTAGCCATACATGCCTTTCTTCATGTTTTAGTTGAACAGTGCAGTTTAATGAAAGAATCACAATAATTCAGATCATTTAAGATCTCAGCATGAAGTCTATCAATAAACCATTTTACTATGCCTGGAGACAACATACATGATATCTTGTGTTGAGATGATAGTTTTAAGCTTCCATTTTTTTCTTTGGTGTTTCTTATTGTTATTCCATTCATTGCTTTTCGTTAATTCCTTTCCGATTGATGTGAAAGATCCGCGTTTCATTAATAATCACTATTTAGCTTAAAATATTGTCATGATATGTGCCAGTGGATACATTCACTTTCACCATCTTTCTTCGAGGAAGAAACTGATTTCTAGATGGGAAAAGAGGCTTAGTAATGGTGAAAATTATCTAGAATAGCAGTTGTATAGCAATTATAATAATTCTTCTAAAAGTTATGTAAGTTTTTAATTCGCAAACGATACTTACTTTCCAGATAAGCCTAGTATTTTTTCATCAGTCACTGCGAATATTTCATTATTCTGTTATTCTTTTTTGGCAACTTATGGCATTAATATCAAATGTTAAGTTACATAATACTACTTTTAAATCCATTATTCCTATTATATTAATCAACTTTCTTCATTTCATTTTAAGTAGCTGTCCATGAATTTTTATTTATAATCATAACTATTCTAATGCAACAAATACGATGATAAATCAGAAATATCACAGCATTTATCCTTACAAATTAAAATACATTTTTTATGACATTTAGATAGCTTATAAATTTAGAATCTCTTCATAATTTTATTGGAATTACAAAAGAATGTATTTGTATGACATAGTATGGAATTGTATAATATTTACTAAATTCTGGTTTGTCACGATAATTGCTTTTAAACTGCACATCTCAGAGAATCTTCTCATCTTTTTCATAACATGTTTGCCTTGCACTTTTCTACTTTGTTACAATTTTGTAAAAATAAAAATGATACCAAAATATTTATGTTCTGTTCTTTCTAATTGCACATTTTCTATTCCTTTCAATTGCACCTTAACTAAACCTTTTTAAATATTTGAAATAAATTTGTGTGCACTGTTAGGTGATCTTACAGATGACATTTCATACGTAAAAAAATTTCCAATTAACTTATTAAAGTTTGTAGTAAAAGGATAATTATTGATTGAAATCAACTGCGCATAACTTAACTTGAACTTATCATCGCATTTAATGAAAATTTCTTTGCATAATTTGAAGCTGTTCCCTTCGTCCAGGGTCGATAAATTGAGACTCACCAGTCATATGTAGCTGTTTGATCATTATACATTGCTCTGAAGTAAACCGAAAGTTAAAATAAACTCATCATAATTTCATTTATAAAATTCTTCAAGCATTTTTTCGCATATAATTAATTTCATTTATTTTCTACGCCTTTTAAAACTTCGAAACATAAAGCTTGTTCTCCGTGTCGTGTTTCATCAGATGACATCGAAATGCCCCCTTTACAAGTGAAAGGCATTTTTGTGGTAGAAAATATTCTTTTGAAATCGCAACGCATGGTATCTCTCTGAGTATGCATATATTTAGTTTCTGTTCCCAGTATCTTTGGATCTACATATTTATGTGATCCATTGTTTTCTAACACAAGTTTATCAAATACAAAATTGAGAGACAAGTTACTGGTGCTAACTTCGTATCGAGCCATAAATTGAAAACTGCTTGTTACAAACCGGACAAATATGAGCTTTCTTTTTCAGAAAATGCAAACTCAATGCTCTCCTGGTTAAAAGCAATTTGAGCAATTTCTTACTTGACTTTTTATTAACTAACGACTGGCTAGAATATAATATACTTTTACTCTTACTTTTATATATATATAATATACTTTTTAAACTGTTATGTTTGATTCTTTAATCTCAAACATTTGCCAATTCCTAACCTAGATTATAATTCCTCAAATTGGGTCAGCCGTGCGCTTGGAGTGCTCACAATTTACATTGTAGAAGTACGCTCGAAAATCAGAATTTACCAGATCCGTTCATATTTTTGAATCTCATTGGTTACCGCACGCTTAGATTACAAAGTCACATAAGATTTCACCAATTTTGTTCCTCCTTACCATAATTAAGCTAAATTTAAATGTTAATTTTAATTGCACTTGATTATAGAAAAAGGGAAATTCAATGATTGCAGAGAGGATAATTTCTTTAGGCAAGAACTTCTCTCAGAATTTGAAAATAAAGTGTCTCTGTAAGAAAGTAGAGCCTCCCCAAATATTCTGGGTAATTGAAGAGGTTCTCACTATAGGAACTTGACACAGAGTAACACTACATATCAAACTACTGCTTGCAAAAGAAAGAAATATCCCTGTCACGATGCCGAACAACTCTGGGGGGTAGTTTAAAGTGGTTTTGAAGAAATAATTATTTGCTCGTAAATGATCATCTCATCGTGCACAACTTAGCTCGTTTTCAATTAGGTATTAAATGCATTTAGATTTAAACTAGTGGGTACAGATTTTCAATATCATTTAGAAGCAGCATGTCATCCCTTAGCAGTAAGAGAGTTTTCAATGCATGTTTTAGGCTCGAAATCTTCCGTTGGATCTTGATACGGCATAGATAGACCAACCAGCTCACAGGGGACAGAAACGCTGGGAGTGTTGAAATTTTCATTTCTCCATAATTCCTCAATTATTAAAGACAGAAAGATAATTCAAATTAAGCTAATTATAGATTCATTTTCTATTATTTTTTTTCGGCAGGTGCATTCTCTCAGAAGTAGAAGTCGGGGGTTCAAAAGTGATTTTTATTCCTTAACTTTGGCTACCAAATTGGGAATGCACTAAAAAAAAGTCTGATCATATAGTGGACAAAGAAAAAAAACTTGATCTTGATCATCACTTTGCTCTGAGAAGCGATACATTGGTTAACAGTAAAAAAAGGGGAGGGGCTTGTTGCCAACAGGAAATAACTTATGATTTTAGAAGTTGGAGTAAGGATTCGTAATTCCAAACGGTAATTAATGGTAACTTTCCACTAACCACCTTTTCTTTTCCTTCATTATTCTTTATTTAAACAAATTTTTGTTTGTTAATGCATTTTTCAAAATTTTCTGCTCCTCTGAATTGAAATTCTGCTGTGATATACACGTATCATCTATGTAATATGCAATTTATTTTCGTGATCATCATGATTTAGATCCACATTTTTGGCAACGACTTGAAAGTTACAAAGTACCACGTTGGATGATTTCTTTGCATCTCCACATCAAATTTTCGAATATGAAATTTAGTTCTTAGTTAGCTGAAAAGTGAAAATATTTTCGATTTCATTTTAGATGAGATATTTGCGATCTCTAACAGTATCAAAAATTATTGGAGCTATCGAAATTAAGAAATTTTCAAAAATTCTATTGAAATTATTTTAGGAATTTAAAGTGACTGTCGTTGCTCAATGCCATCTAAATGGGCTATTTAGTTTTCGATTGTTTTATATGGTAGAGTTCTCGGATATATAAAACAACTCTTGATTTTATATGGATGATTTGAAAAAACTTTTTTAAAAAAAAAAATGTTGAAACATTTTCCATCTTTTCACTAAATATAGAACTCGCACTTTAAAGAAAACTATATCGCCTTTTTCTTAATGTTGAAATTCTAACGTTCGTGAACAAAATTAAACCTGAAAAACGGTCAATGTTTGTTGAAAAATGATAACTTACATTTTGTCCCATATTTTTAAAACTAATTACTTTTGAACCCTAATTTTTCATAATTTATTTTACTAACAAAACGTAATTATTAGCGAAACTTTTTCTCTCTCTCTTGGACTTCAAATCACATTCTCAACTCAAAATTTAAAAAATTAATGAAAACAATTTAAAATAAAACGTGTAGATGCACAGTCTATTAGCGCAATCTATCTTCTGTTATCAGAGTCTCTTTGGCTGATTGGCTAAGGCGATTGGCTAGGAAGTGGGTTGTCGGGGGTTCGAATCCGAGGTTTGTCTGCGTACTCTGTTTTTGCTGTAGTTTGCAATGAGTTTGACGCAACAAGCTTGCTGCTAGTTCGAAGCGTAGTGACTAACTCGTTTGCACTAACTTGTTTCAAACTTACACTCTTGCCGTGTCAAACTTGCTGCAAGCTTAAAGATTTGCAGAGCAAGATTACTGCAACTTTGCTGCAAACTAAAATTGCTATAGGGGTTTTAGCACAATCAACGGAAGTTCCGTTGGTTGTGGTTATAGCGGATTATAAGAAATCTTGTGTAGCCAATATTTGAAAAACCGCATCTAGTGAATCCTCGGTTATTATAGCGAACTTCAGTATCGGCCATTTGAGGGTTCGTTATAGAGAGGTTTCAATGTATTTTATAGACACTAAAGACAAGAAGAAATTTAGATCTTAAATTACGATGCCATTTATCTCAAAAATATTTTCAGCCAACATGTAAAATATTTTGACTTTATTTCCAATGATTTTAATGAAAAATAACTCCTAATTAAATAAAAGAAGATATTACAGAAGGGGAAAAGATATAATTTGTTTTTTGGGACAGCCATACAGTAAAAAAAACTTTGCTTTAACAGTAATTATTTTGTAATTGTTTTCATGAACCGAAGAAGGGAATTATGTTTTTTTTCTGTCACTTAATATTGAAAAACTGAAATTTAATTTACCAAATGTTTTCAAAAACTAAGTATTGGACTAATACGAGAGTAAACGCAGCTGACATAGTTCTCAATTTTCAGGATGAATGCTGCTTGTTGAAGGAACCAAATGTTCGATTTCATCGTCCTCTTCTCAATTTTGTTTTACTGAGATTTAATGTAGAGCAGTTCCAAAGACAAATGAAGATATTATTAAAAATATTCACTACTCACAATTTCTGTTGTTTTCTGCTGTCTCTGCTACCTGCTTCCAATACGATTACTACGCGACCGGAAAGACTTGTTGTTAAGTTAGTAGTTTTGCACAGTAATAGAGCATGAAGAATTTTTATAATAATAAAATAGTGATGATAGTGATTCTCGTATACGAAGTATATAAAGAAAAAGTATTATACCGTCAAAAAAGTTCGACATTCACATTTCCATAATTTCCTCGTTTTACATTTACATTATTCCGAAAAAATCATTTTTGGAATTATGTCTCTGTTTCTGAACACGATAATGGGCAAAGGGATAGAAAAATGAAATTCAGTATATGTGGTTTTGAGAAGAAAATTAGATTTCTGTCAAATTTTGAAAGGAATCCTTCAATGGAAAGTCTTTCGTCCGAGTGCATATGTACACGATAACTTAGAAACACAAGGAGCTAGATGGATAAATTTAATATACGTTTTTTTCATTAGAATCTTAAAATTTATGAAATTTGGAACCAAATATGTCAAAGGATTGACCGTCTGTGAGTTTGTACATATGAACAGCTCAATAACGCAACTATTTATGAAGATGAAATTTGATATGTGGTATTTTCAACAAAATTTTATATCTGTATCAAATTTTGTTTCCATTTGGTCGAAAGGAAGACGCCCAAAATCTATACTACGAAGCTTTTCCCCACCGGTCTGCTAAAGGCCATACACTCTTTTGGGTAGGCCGGACCGGTGTGGGTTTAAATAAAAAAATTAAATAAATACTACGAAGCACAAAAAGCACCATATTGTATACATATACTATACAGCCGAGGAAGGACACTCCCGCTGGCTATCGTTTGAAACAAGTCTGAGATTGCTTTAATGAAAAATGAAACAAATTTAAAACAATGAAAAAAAATTCGTATGATGACCATCTTCTATCTTAAAAATCATGATTGACGACAGTTCAAATTCGAAATCTCTCTGTTTTTCGTCAGTATAAAATAGCTACTATTGATAAACGTTTTTTACCATGTCTTTCATAGTACAATTGATAACTTTCAAATTTAAATTACAATTTTAATCAAATCTCAATGCACTGTACCACCAAGTAGCTGCCTTTTGTGAAAAAATATATGAGCAATAACTGGAGTTATCATCAGTAAGTACCAAAACTTTTATCCTATCTCATAATCTTACTCCTATTTACTTAACCTATTTTATAACTTTTGTGTAGCCTGCTGAAACCATTCTCCTTACACGAGGTGCAAATGCTTTATCAACATAATGTTTCCTTTCAGAACCTTTAACTGAGCTTGCTGGTAAACTGCTAGACCAATAAACAATTCACTTAAAAATTAATTATTAATTTTACTAAACCTATCTCAGAATCATGATTACTTTTTCTAAAACTTTTATCTACTAATTCATTTACTTTTTTATCAATAATAGTCCCCCTTCAGTGTTTCTCAAAAATATGATACTTCTTTCTTAGAGAAGCAAATCATAAATGCATAAACACTCTAATTAAGATGGTTTTGTAAACAGCTTTAATTCGAGCATAATAAAAACAGTTAGCTTCTCTTTGATGTAATTTCACAATGAAACGCTTGCAGACAAGCTGTTAAATAAGTTCCTTGAACGTGACACCACATTTACGCACCAAATTCAGTTGAAAGATAGCAATTAAAAATTGTATCGTTAATGAAAACAAACCATTAAACGATTATCAAATGAACTTCACGTGCGTAGACCTGTGTTCGTATTCAAAGAAAAGCAAAAACAGAAAATTTCCAAGAAGCCGAGCACGAAGAAGAACGCGTGAAATCTCACAAACTCGTTATAAGCATGAGTTTCTAGGGCATGTTCCGTTCCAATTTCCTCTCCAAATTCATTTGAAAAATAGAAAATTCAAAATTGTATCCCAAATGAAAAACCAACTGTCAATTGAACAAGTTGAACTGCACGACGCTGTTAAGGTAGTCAAGTACAGTGATTTTCATATATAAACAATCCCTATATAATTTCACGACCTTCTCGAACAGAAATTAACTTAGTTGCGTGTTGTACGAAGAGCATCAAATTCTTAGGACTCTATTATTATGAACCCTTATCGTGTCAAGTTTTCTTTAAATGAATGTTTAAAAAAAATGCTTTAACACATCCATTTGACATTATCTAAAAAACAAAAAAAATCGAACAAGCTGTTATGTTCTAACAAGTCAAATTAACATTTTAGAAAAGCAACATACGAGTTTTTAATTCGCTATACTATTTTTCCTAATATTGCTATACATTTCGGATACAGTAAGAGTTTAATAAAAGCAGTTACTCAATGCATTTGACAACTTTTTCGACACCAAATTTAGATTGCGTACATGTCGTCCCAAAAGCATCAAATAATTCATATTTTGAGGGGGGTAACCTTATTTTTTTATTCTTCTTCGTATTCTCTTCTATCATAGTTAAAACAAAAATAACTGGTAGGTTGTGGCCTAGAAACCTTCACATATTTTATCTCAGTGGATACGTAAGAAATAGTAGAAACATTTTCCCGTGCGTGTAATATTCATTCATTAACTCATATGATTAATTCAATGATACAATCAGTTTTCTCTCTTCATTTTCCTTCTTGCATGCATCTATTCTGCCTTAATTTGGCAAATAGCATTTCTCACACTACACCTAGTATAGTACTAATACTCTCTGAGTCTGATGCAAATCATGAAAACGGTAATGCACATGCCCAGAATCAATCTCAGTTCTTTTTTCCTTCACAGAGTGATACTTACTAATATTGCAAATAAAGGTGTATCTACGTGAAAAAAAGGTCTCCTAACATTTACACTGTTTATCTATACAAAATTGCACAACATATCGATTCGAAATTTAATTCAAAGCTTAATTTTCAGAATTGTCAAAATGAGAAATTGCAGAGACGTATTTTGGCGTATCTACGTGAAACGAGGTCGCCTAACATTTGCAGAGTTTATCGATGCAAAATTGCACACCATATCGATTCGAAATTTAATTCAAAGCTTAATTTTCGGAATTGTCAAAATGAGAAATTGCAGAGACGTATACTTTAGAAGCATCGTAAAATATGAACTGAAATCATCGCTTTTGCCTTAACACCCAACATTTTAGGTTAAAGTAAATAGCTAATATAGCGTAATGGCATACAGCTGACTAGTATCTTGAAAATTTAACGATTACCAGTAACTAAGCTGAATGCTGGAATTCGACCCCTTTCATCTGGATGGCTATTTCCAAGCGAAGCGGAAGTTCGTCTTTACCATCTGAAAAAGTATCCTGTATAGATTTGAATGCCATATGTTTTATTGAAATTAGTCAGAGTGTTCAAACCTCGACTTCCCTGCATAATTCCAAAACATGGAGCGTTTTGTGTTAAGCTTCTTCGTGGAGTGAAGAGAATCGATTTTGTATTTTAGACTTCTCCCTGCGAATCGATTGGGTCCAAAACTTAATAAAGATCTACAGCTTTGAGGTTAAGACCACATATCAAATTTCATTCTTTTGTTTTTTTAGTTATCGTGTTCACAGACAGACGACAAGTCCAAAAGTAGATTTTTCGAACTAAGGGAGTTCTGGAACGTGGAGATTCAACAACTTCTCAAGGTCCAAATTTTTGACGATTACGATACCTTATATTTGCATACTTCGTATGTAAGAAAGTATAAGCTACACAGAATTGTTAGATAAGAAAAGAATGTTGATACATCGATGCAAAAATTAATATTTATTTATTATTTACATTTTTATGTTTCATTTATTTTCCTTTCCTAATTTTTACTGAAAATCGTTTTCTTATGACCAAAACATTATACAGGATTATTACAAAATAATATCGCAAATTGCAAAGGTTAACTATCTGCAGTCAAACAACCATTCTTCAAATCATTATAAGGGAGACGGTCAAAAGTTCCATTCATTTAACGAGGCATGTCACAATGAACGTACTTCCTCGCTTTACGGGACTTGGTGACATTTTTTAGTTCCTGTCGAGATTGCAACCGCACAACAGAAGTCATTCTGTTACTGAATTTACTAAAAGTGAATCGGCTTCAACATGTGTTTCATCTCAAATACGAATTGTTCTCTCCAAAAGTTGAGTATCGTACATTGATTTCCAATTGAGTGTGAAAGAATATCTTTGCAGAAATGCAAGTTCTGGTAAGCCACATATGTCTGAAGAAGATGTGTCACGGAATCGGCAAGTGTTCTGCTCCCAAAAACACCGATATTCCTCAAGCAGTCCGCACTTTTAAATTTCTTCAAAAATTTCTAAACATTTCATCTCTCTATTTTCTACTCATAGATGTTTTTAAAAAATTTAAAGCAGGTTCGAACCTCTAACGTGAAATAATGTTTTAGGATTGATTCGTCTGTCTTTTTTTTTTGAAAATTGACTCTTAATTATATGCATTAAGGATAACATTGACACAAAAATACCTTCGTCGCAACGCGCGTATGTTTAAATGCAGTAAATAAGAAAGTGTAAAGTACGAGAATTTTTATTAGATATACTTAAAAACATTTTCAAAATTCATTAAAATTAGAGAAAAATCGTACGGAATGAAAATTAATATCACGGAAAAGATAATTTTTTTTAATTTTAAAGTAGTATAAAAAAATTGTGCGATAATATGCTCCGAATTTAAAGGTGCAAAACTTTAAAACTGCGTCAATTTTTAATTAAAAATCTAATTAAAATTTTGAAAACCTTTCTTATTGAGCACTTATTACTCAAGAAGCGACTATGTGCCAAATAAATTTGGCGGCTCTAGGTCCAACTGTCTACCCTATAGAACTTTTTGAACGAATTTTGCATTACCCATGTCGCAATTTATAGATAGTATGCAAGCCTATAAACATTAACGTGTTAAAACCGCTTCAGACTCATCCACTTCCACTTCCATCTATCTCAAGATGATCAACAGCGATCGGAGCTCTAGGAATGGAGAGGTGACGTGACATAGAAGTATGTAACCACAGTAGATAAGGCAGGAAATAATTTTTGCTTAATGTGTAAATTACACTTCAAAGAAACTCTGCTTAATGAATATAACTCAAATAAAACATATCAAATAATTAAATTTGGAAAAAAAGAACTGGATAAAAGAATTATTGCACTAGCTGAAAAAACCAAAATTAAAATCAGTAATCTAAATTATCCTTACCTTTTCCCTACTATTAAATTTCATAAAAATCCTTTAAAATTCAGATTTGTTACTTGTAGCACTGGAAGTTACAACTATCATTTAAGTAAATTTTTCTTTAAATTTCTAAAAATTATTCTTAAAAGAATCAAAGAAAAAGAGAACTTCATTATAGATAACAACACTAAAATTTTAAATTTTATCAAAGATAATAAAATTTATAACATTAATACATTTGATTTTGAAAATCTATTTACTAGCCTCCCACACAATAAACTACTTGAAGTATGCTCAATTGTATATGATTTATACCTAAACACTGATTTAATTGAAAAAAATAAATGGATAGAAATCTGCAGAGTTAATATTTGTGAAAACTATCTCTTTAATGGAGTTGAATACTATAAACAGGTTTTTTGTATCCCTATGGGGTGTAATTATTCTAGTGCATTGGCAAACATTTTTCTTCACTCATATGAGAGGGAATTAATTAAAAATGAAATTATTTATAGTTTTCGTTTTATTGATGACCTTTTAGTGTTTAATTATGATAATTTTAAATCCATCTATAACTGCTATCCAGAAGAGCTTAAATTAAACAAAACCAATACAGAAATTAACAAATGCAATTTTTTATATATGGAAATTGAAATATTAAATTCAGGAGTCTCTGTTGGCATATTTGATAAAAGAAAAGAATTTAATTTTAAGGCTATAATACTTTGTAATTTTCATACAAATCTTCATTATAAAATTTTAATGAATTCCATTTTTCTCAAATTAATAGAATAAATAGCATATGCAATAACCATTCAAATTTAGTTAAAGCTTTAGATAATTTAAAGAATATTCTTAAAGACAACGGATTCCCAAATTCTTTCATTAATATTAATAGTTTTTTAAAAGGAGTATAAAAATATTTCTAATTAATATATTAATGGTTTTTTCTGATTTTATTTGTTATAACTGTTTAAATATTAGTTTTTTTATTCTGATTAATTAGTTAGAATTTTTTTCATAGCTCATGCTAGCTTCTAATTCTTTGTTGCTTCCTGTGTATTTGGCGTCGCCTGGTTTACATCTAAAATTTCGGCAGAGAGTGTTAGGTTTAACACACTCTCTAGTATCTTTTGATTATTCATTAAGAATTTTGCATTTTGATTTTTCAGAAAATTTCTCATATTGATATTGGACAGGATTCAGGCCACAAAGGGTATACTTTTGATTTATAATCTTACCCTTGACAGAAAATCTTACCTAATTTGGAATCTTTATGGTGAGTGGTCTTCGATAAAATTCGCCATTCGCTTCCTCATTAATTTTTTTCCATTTTGAACATTTTTTACTTTCTAAATTAATTTTTATGTGTTTTAAATATTATCATTTTAAACTTCAGTTGATGCAATCACTTGAGGCTGTTGCGTTAGTACGCTTAAAGATGTATTTCATCGTTTTTGGTTAAATCTGCTGTTTCTTATCTTTACTTTTCTTTCTTTTTTAATTTTAATTTTTGTTTAGTATATCTATTATTTAATAGTAAAATGGAAAGTGTTGAGAAAGCCATTGCCTCTTAAACCATGGAAGTTGTGTTTGGCACATACTCCGTTCCGTAGCACCGGACATGTTGCAGAGAGCGAATATAAGTTTGGTTTGCTTAATTTAGTTACATTAACGTCGCGTTTTGAAGCTACACGAGGGCTGTTTTGGGAACGACCTTGTCATTTTGAACCGCGGTCAGATGAAGAGGTCGACACCTGAGGTGGCAACCCTCCTCTCCAAACGTCCACACCACACCAACGGGAGGACATTTGACCCCCCACGTATTATTTAACGTGCAACAGGCCCACGTACACAGTGGGTCTTCAATGGAATCAGGTTTCGAATCTGGAACCCTCCAGCCGGGATTGCCACTACACTGGGCCACCGCGGCCCGACGATAAGTTTGAATACCGAGTAGATGTAATTCAGGTATCTCGTGACGCATATAACGAGCGTTTGTGAATTTATGGTATTTATAAATTTACAATGATATTGTTAAAGCTATTGGTCCATCAAGACAGTAGTATTTTTTAGTTTTGTAAACATAGCCTTTCAAAGGAGGGGTATTCATTTGTAATAAGGTTTGTATAATAAAGCGACTGAAGATAGAGATTTGATTCGAGCAAAAGCTGACGAATCGACCCATCTTTAATGGCCCAATGCTCATGATCACTTAATTTTTATTTTAGCGCCTGTAAGACTGAACACATTTTTACATTCTTGACTGTTTTAATTGGAGTCGTGTCACAGAAAATAATTCCGTATTAAAACACATATAGCTACAAGAGGTTTTATTATTAATACTCTACAAATAAAGTATTGTAACGTAGCTGAATTCGGCATAACATTACTTTCCACTTAACAAACGTAACCATAAACGATATACCTCACCCTACGTTAGCATCCGGTTTCTTATAGACAGAGCTGCCGCAACAATAACACGGGAACTGTAGCTGGCTACCTAAAGGCCATCACCGGCCTAAGCACACACCTTTCAGAGGAGGTAAGCCCCGCCATCGGAAATGGGGCAAACACAACCACACCACCATTACTATACCCCCAGGAGAAGCGAGAACCCGCTTACTTATCCGGCGACTTCTCATCCCCGTATTTGTACCCCCGCGGGGAACTTATAAACGTAAGTAGAACAGTCTTCTAGAATATGTATTTGATGTTTTTTCTCAGGGTTGTTTAACTTGGCGAATATGGGTTTCACATTCAAATAATTCGATTAATCGAATTTTCACACAAACACGAAATGAGAACACACAAGTTCAGTTTATGTCACCTCCTTGTGAAATTTATTGTCAATGGCGTAACGACGGGGACGGTATTGGTGCCCCGGGCGTCAGTCTTAGGGGCGCCACGGAAACAAAGCGTTAATGACTTTATGCCACTTTTTAAAGCCAAATATGACTAGGGTAGAGAACAAATAATACCGTGTCCTATTAGCACAAGATGCTCTACAATATTGCTACGAATTTTATTAATATGTCTAAATAGTTCCATTCCCTTAAAAAATTCCTGTTTCTACTTCTTCTGTTTTGGTTCTTTCGAATATAGATGTCGCCATGGGACTAGTGTTTCTTTAATAATTTGATAATGCCTCCTTTTAAAAGAAAGTTAGCGTGGGTTTATGATTACGTGAAGACATTTTTTCTCTTTGTTCTCAACTCTGGGCATGGAGTAAGTTTATATTTATGATGGCTAACTTTAAAAAAGCCAGATGGTTGATATTTTTAAATCAATCTTATGAGCGTTTTGATGTTTGTGTTTTGTTTTTCCTCTTTCTTTTGAAATAATGCTTTTTTATGTACGGATCTCCTTTGTCTTTTGTTTTGAAATTTCGGGCTAAGAGAAGCTATGCTTGGCGTAATGCTAGCTTCTTACAGAAAAATTTCCCAATTATTATTTTGAATCCATTTTGAATAAAGTCCTTGGCCCTTGAAAAAATGGACTAGAATGGATTTCTTGTTTGTTTTGTTTCGATTACCTCTGAGTTTATCTTTATTTTTGGCTTTCTTTGTATGATATTGGTTTCCATTGTTCTTTGTTTTTTGTTTGGCTGTTGCAATTGCGCGCAACTTAAGCATTGTTTAAATTTTATTTTCTAAATTTTATTGTTTACAAATAAATTTTTTGTTGTTTTTGTTTAAAGTTTAAGTTAATTTTTTTTATCTTTAAATTTATTCTAACTTTTCTAGTTGATTTTGTTAAGCTCTATATTGCTACGATATCTTCACGAAATATCATTCAGCATACAGAAAATCGAACAAGTCGCAAAAATATCGTACGATATCTTTACGCTAATAGGGCAGGGTGCCATTTAAACATATTAAGCTACTGATAGCGATTGGGGAGGAGCGAAAAAAATCATATTATGCACCGGGCGAAACTGATTATTGTGTTTGATTTTATTGGTGGGACAATTTGCAGTCTCCTGTTTTGAAAGTGATAATCTAAAAGCCATGTCTGCTCTGTTTTGTTCCCACAAATTCCCATTTTACACACAGCTTTACCAAAATTTGATACATATCTAGAATTTTGATGTCAACACTGTATGCCAAATTTCATTTTTCTAGTTTGTTGCGCTTTCGGGCTATCGCGTCCACATGCCCACGATTAGACAGATAGTCAACTATTTGACGAATCTGGCACAAAATCTGACGAAGATCTACAATTCTGGTGATAAAGCCATATGCTAAATTTCATCCATTTAGCTCTTTGCGTTTTTGTGTCACCGCGCCCACATGGTCAGGAACGGTCACATAGCCAGTCTTCCGGTCGACGAGTTTCGTCCAAAATTTTCGATCGAAATCTGCAATTTTGGAGTAAATTATAAAGACTACATGCAAAATTTCACCCGTCAGGCTCGCTTCACTTTTTAGTTACCGTGTTTACAGATAGACATAGTTCGAAAAATGGCTTTTTAGAACTCGGGAGGGTCTGAAACGGGGTTATTTGTCCTAATCTCGAGGTCGAATTTTTTGACGATTACAATACTTTCTCTCTTTCAGACTATGTTTAAAAGACTGTTTTGAATTTTTGCTTTGTGGATAAATGTTTTTCTTCCTTATATCTTTCCAATTTTTTCCGGAATGGGTTCAGACCTCAGAGAAAAATTTAAAAATTTCGACCTTAAAGTCGTTTTCCTTCGACAGAAAACCTATTCTAATTTTGAATCTGCATTGATGGAGTCCTCTGATGACATCATCCATCAGATTCTTCTTCCTCCTCGTTCTTTTTCAACCGTTTTTTGTTAATATTATTGTATTTTTACCTCTATCATAGTTAAAACTCCCCTTAATTTGTATATATATATATCTTTGTAATTCGCGATTTTTCCTGGATGATGATGCACTTGCACGCACCAGATAAATTGCTTCTATTATTGTTATTTTGTCTTTTTTAGATATTTTTCTATTTTTTCTCTCTACATACTTCTTATAAGATAGAGAAAAAAAGATGCGTGAATAACTTTTCCGAAATTATCCATCCAGAAAAGGATACGTTCATAAAAGAATAAGTTTCGCAACTTTCTCTCTCACGAGGTCGCTGCTGTTGATTTAGCCTGATTTTTCAAATGAAGAGCTGGTATTTCCATGCGACAAATTAAAGTTGTGCAAAGAAAGGAAAATATTTTTCTTTCTTTTATAACAGTTGCGGGATGTGTTTCATACAGACTTTTGTTTTACATTAATATCATTGTCTATGTTTGTTGTCAAATGCAATGATAGATTTAAGCTAGAAGTTGTTTTTCTTCGTAAGTTGTTGTGCTTGTCTTGTTGAAGAGACGACCTAATCAAGAAGAAACTTAAAATGACGGCGGTAAAAGTAATCAGTACCAACAATAAACAAGTCAATGATGTGATGGCCTACACTTTTATTGCATAAATTCTTGAGAAACCACTAAAATAAATGCTTTCACAAGTATTCGTTCAGAAAAATAAATAATCCGAATGACTGTATTTATCAGGATGAGAAATGTTGTAACTAGTAATTTTGATTTAAAAAATGAATGGAAAATGTTAAGAATTAAAAATGACGTCTAGAAACAGTCACACAAATGGAGTTTTGCAATAGGGAACTAACCCAATCTTACGGATTTCGAGAATTACACCTAATTGTGTGTAAGTTGGAGTGTAGTGTAGTTTAAATTTATTGCCAGTTTTCGTTAATAAAATCGAACCTATTGTAATCCATTAACAACATACTACTAATAGTACAATAATTAATTTTGGAAAATTGAGTTTTTTTTCCATAATCTTTTGGAGAAACGTCCATACTTCAAAAAGTGTATTTTGGAGTTGGTTCTCTATCACATAAACTTCGACGATTTGCATAAACAAACATTCTTAATTTTTATATCATTTTCTATTTCCTTGTTTATTTAGAATCAGAATGGCATTTTTAAAATACTTTTATAGGCTATTTATTATAATGATAGGATACATTCATCAATTCATTTTTTTGTATAACGGAAAATGAGAAGAAAACATTTTTTTTCTCCTCAAATATAAGGATGTCAAAACAAATTTGTAAAAGCGGGAAACACTGATAGAAATACTGTACTTAAATTGGAATTTTAATCACACTTGAAATATATTTTTAATGAATATCGAGGAATTTCTTGTGGCTTAATTTACCCACATCATTATTTTCAACGCCGTTAGTTCTTACGATTTTTGTTCTGAGCTCCAAATTCTTGATAAAAAATTATTTTCTACTTTTTAGTCTTTAATATATTTCATAATTCATTGTTGTAAATATAATGGAATCTTGTCATCAGTTTTTTCTCAAATTAACTACCAGATGGCGCCTCTTGTATCAAATAAAAATGAATAGATTAGCTGATAATTAACATCTTAAAACATTAAAATTTTGCATTATCATCGATAATACACATCTAAAATTTCAGAATTCTAGTACATCAGGAAGAGAGTGAAAAATAGATTACAAAATCCCATCTTCGCAAACATGGGAGAATGAAAGATTATACAGGGCGCCCACTAAAGTCCCTTGCCACCGGTTTAACTACCGAATGGCTGTAGCTATCTTCATAAGAGTGGTGTCTAGGTGTGGTAAAGTGACTATGCGCTACTGGATGAAACCACTTACAGCGCCACCTGGTGGGAAAAGGTGGAGTTAGCGTTATTATCTCTTAAAGGGTACGAGATAGAGTAACAAAGTGAATTAAAAAGTTGTAGAGCATCATCGATTTAGTACAAAAAGACACCTTATGATCATGAATGCTTAAAACAGAACACTTGAAATGCACATTGGTTTGTTTGCGGTTTCCGAAACTGTGACGTCATGAAACTTGAAAGAAAAGAGAGAAAATTATCTTTCGGGCGAAAAACTAGCCTCCAATGGAGAGAAGTTTGAACATCGAAAATGTAGGTATCTTGTGATAACTAGTGGGTTTTTCTTTTCTTTCTAAGAATGTTTTGTCACGTGTCAGTGTAGGAAATCTCGAACAAACAAATACATATTTTAAGCGTTCTGTTCGAAGCATTTACGTCCACAAGATGTCTTTTTGTACTAAATAGATGATGCTCTAAAACTTTGTAGTTCACTTTTTTCCTCTATATGGTACCGTTTTAGAGATAATAACGCTAACTCCACCGTTTTCCACCAGGTGGCGCTATAAGTGGTTTCATCCAGTAGCGCATAGTCACTTTGCCATACCTAGACACCACTCTTATGAAGATAGCTGCAGCCATTCGGTAGTTAAAAGGGTGGTAAAGGACTTTAGTGGACACCCTGTATAAACGGGTGTAATATCACATAGACAGAAAATTCGATAAACTGGAAACAATGTTGATATTTTTCAGAGAGAATGCTCCACCAATGCGACCAGACATTCAGAAGTCCCACTGCAACTCTGACATCGCCCGGCTATCCGAACTCCTTCGGTCCGAATTACCGATGCGTCTACCAAGTATACCGACCCGACATATCCGTCTGCAGCCTGGAGCTGGAGTTCATAGATTTCGACTTGGGGAAGCACAACCCAGCCGGCTGTGACCATGGAGCATACCTGGAGTTGCCAGGGAAGAACAGACTGTGCCATGACATAGAAGGAAAGAGTACGGCAATTTTGTATCGCTTATTGGTATAGAACATAGTTATACAGGATGTTTCAAATAGGATGAGACAGACTTTAACATGTGGACACCGACTAGCGTTAACAGACGTCATCGGGAGTGCTCACCCCTAGATTTCCTCGTACACTTCCTCAGTGTTGCACCCTTTGTGCAGCTTCGTCGCGCAATGTAGTGAATCGAGTGTGCATTTTAGAACACTGTCAAGCATTCTGTAATTCTCGAATAATTTGGTTAAAAACTCTACATGTTATAAGCAAAAAAATATGCGAGGAAATTTGGGATATTTTAAAAAAAACCTTTATATCTTCCAGAATATACCTGCTATTTTTGCGAAAATCCATGTAAGCAATGCACATATTAAGCATAACCATTGATGAAATGTGCAAATCATTATCAGCTTTCTGTGGAAAGGGGTGAGCACAGATTTTTTTTCCTTCATCAATTTCTGGTCTCTCCTCTAAATGCCCTCGTTACCGAATCTTCACCGCAAAATGAGTTTAAGCCTATTCATCACATGGTCGAAGTTCGAGTGCAGTTCCTCCAGACTTTCTGGAGAAATTCGAAAAAATGTGAAAATCCTAAATTGCCCGGATACTTTTGATCCCCCCCCCGTTGGTACATCCGATGGATTTGCCGCCCATAAGAAAAATGCTTAAGTTGTTCTTTCCAATATTAGCCCTCACTTCGAAATAAAATCCGAAGATGCTTTTATTCGTTTGAGATTGCGAACATATATCTGTATTGAATACATTAAATGAAGTATTAGTATAGATTCTTTATTCAAAGCATTAAATGAAGAAACTAATGAAAAATTAAAAGACAAAAATCAGCAATACAGTGAAACCTCTCTGAGCGGCCACCCCTCCGTTCCGAGAAAAATTGGCCGTTCAGAGGGGGTGGCCGCTCTAAAGGGTTTTCGTTACAATTTCAAGATAGTTGCTATAATACATAATAAAAAAAGTCTGACACATATTTCTTATTTAAAATGAAGTTTGAGACTTATCTAAATAGAAAATAGTGCTTTATTTAATAATTTTTTACATTTTTTGAAAAAAGGATACAATTTGTGACTGTTTTAAGTTTTTACCCTTCTCGGAAAAAAACCATTTTTTCAGTTCGTTTTTCAGTCTAAAAAGTAAATCTCTAACCGATGCGTTTGTTAAATGGGATGGGCGAACCCACCCGGCGTCCATTCGGAGGGGTTGGGTGGCCGTTGCTAGGGGTTACTTTAACATTAGGTTTATAGGCCGAAAAATCTGTGCCACGAAAAATTGACCCTTAAGAGGGGTGGCCGTTCGAAGAGGTTTCACTGTACCTGTAATTTCATCTGCCAGTCTTCGAAGCTTAGAATTAACACTGCCAATAAAAAAATAAATACTCTTCATTCAACGAACTTTCCAAACAAAATATGTTTTATATTCCGCAGTGATCGTGATCGTGCCTGAGTTCAAGGATCCAGTTGTTTTCGAATTCGTGAGTGACAGCCTGACTTCCGGCAAGGGATTCCGCATCGAGCTGCAGCACTTGCCGAACACCTGCCCTGGATTTGGAAGTGAGTAACTTCGTTTGTACAGTTGCGCACACTCTCAGGCGAGTATCTGCCTTCCTAAAGCATTGGCTACTTAGTAAACATCATTACACTGGGTTGGTTCGCACCGAGTGTACTGTCACCAAAAAATTGTGTTATGCAATAGGTTTTCTGTTGTTGCTGAAATTTTGTGTAAGGAATTCCGAAAACAATTTAACATAAAAAGACTAGGAAGCCACGGCTCGCAATGAGATTGTAAATAAAATCACACTTTTAACAAAAGCATTCTTCTTTAGCGTACTAAAAAGTTGAAAATAATTTTTATCACATTCTGGAGTTCAAAATAAAATTCGTAAAGCGTGAGGCGATTATAAAAATACTCGAAATACAGAGTGGTCATAAATTATTAGACCCATTTCAAAAATTAATAAAAAGAACCCTATAATGTAGCAATTTCGTTTGTTTATTTTAATGAGAGAGTAGTTTGAACAGTTTTTTTTTCAGATAGGTAACGCGCCGGGGCTCTAAATCTTCTGCAGTTGGAGATTCCCAAAGCAAGTGTCAAAATGGCTACCGTGCAGCAGATGGCACGTCTCTGGTTCCACTAAAGCAAATCAAATGTAACAATTCAAAGACGTTGACGCTTAGAGTATCGAAATGGTCAGTCTCCAAGTAAGAACTCCATTACGCGTTGATATGAGCAATTAAGGAGTGAAAGTATCCCTCACTCGTTCAACAACTGCCGTCTGGTCGTCCAGCGCCTTTCCTATGATGCACATATCCTGTTCCCTTAACGGTCGTGTCATTTTCTCAACAGAAAAATGAATAAAAAAGAACAAAATATTAAATGCAATGTTTCCAAAAAAGAAACTCTGTGTAAGAACTAATATTGGTCTTGAAAAGTCTATGGCCGTGGATGAATGTAGAAGTTTCCCGACTCCAATTAGTAGTATTTCCTCCGACCATAAACATATTACAAAACGCTAAACTCTAACGCTTTGCTAAAATAAAAGATAACGCAATAAAAGAAACTGTAAGAAAGGTTTAAGGCAATTTATTTCACAAAACACAACAATATATATCAATGGCAAAAGACTGTTGCCATATCGTAGAACAGAACTAAAACAAAACAGAACAACTAAAAATGCAAATTAGTATAGAAGTTCGAAGATCTTAATCGGGTTCGAAGAAGTAGATCGGGCTCTAACTCGATACAATTCTCACTACGCCAGAAGTCCTTACTATGAATATTAGTTAGGTTGTAATGAGATCTCAATAAGAACGCAGAACATAAACATACAGTAACGATTTGAGTAGTGAAAATTGAACCATTCAACTGAGGAATTGATTTATCCAAAAATATTTTTAAGTAATTATTTTTAGGAATGGAAAAATGCATCAAAATGGAAACGAAACTAACCGCGTCAACTCATCTGTCAAACTTTGAGACTGACAACACTCAGAAAACTTCAAATATCTTTAAAATTACTTGGATATCAGATCTAAAATTGGAGTCGAGCTTTCCAACCGTGTGGGCCATCAAAAAATGCAAAAAAAATCGATATTTTTTTATCATTTTTAGGGTACTGTGTAGCCTTAAAACACTCTCTCATTTAGAAAAAAAAACGAAGTTGCTACATTATAGGGTTTCTTTTATTTTAATCACATACATAACATGTTTTGATTTCTAATGAAAGTTCAGGAATTTTTTTCTTATGGTGACTTCATTTCCTTATTGTAATTTTTCCTTATAGTATTGTTACAAAACTCGTTCTGTGGGTGTATGGTGTAAACGCTCAAACACGCAGGATAAAGGATAATGAATGTTTATTCACAAATATGCAGGAAAGCACGTAGCACAGGTAACAGGAACAATAGATCTTGCACAAATTAGCAACGTAAACAGACAACAATTCACAGGTAATAACAATTCAGCACTGTAATAAACCTTCCTTCCTGGTTTATTTGGATTCTTTAGAAGAAAACTTCATTATTCCCAAGATCTAAGTGGTAGTTGCTGGGCTGGTGTAGAGAAGGAAAAGAAACAAGCTGTATTCAGTGTCCAGTATTTCATTATAAAGACATTCCAAACGGAGACACAGCACAAACACATAAAACAACGAAGAATTACGACATGAGAATAAAAGAAGCCGATAGCCCCATGGCTATCCAAAGAATCTCGATTCACGAGATATATATATCTTCAAATCACTTACAACGAAACAACCAACATCTCTCCTCCAGACAACCCTTTCGTTACCAGCCTCTCTGCCCTGCGTTCTTACCTCTGACCTCTCTCGTTCGCCTGCAGCGTCTTCTCTTTTCAGTATAGGGTTGCCAGAGTGAGGAAATAGGAAGCGCGGGCCACCAGATATTGGCGAGCCTCACAAGCACTTTGAGATTTAGCAACACAAACAGTCAGCAAATCACTAATGACGACAATAACAGCACTTTAAATAGCGCTCAGCTCACCAGCTTTCTAGCTCGCACTGTAGACGAAACTACAAAGTCATTCCAGTCGATAAACACACTACTCAATACCGCTCGGCGTCTAACAGCTCACTAGCTCTCACATCGTACAGAACTCCAAAGAGAGATTCCAAAGTCGTTCGCACTCCAAGGCGATCCCAGTCGGTAAACATTCACTCACTCCGTGATCCAAGTGCTCTCCTCATATAGTCTCCCCCGGAAGGCCGTGACGCCATATGCAACCATCTAGTAGATTCAAGCGTATCTCCTCTCCTAATAGAGATATCGAGAAGATTCCAGCACCTTTGAGATCCCATATTTCGTCGCCAAAGTTGCCAAGGCCAGGCGTCAAGGCCTGACTGCTGCCAGTCATCCCATACTTATTCCTGTAAAACTCTCTTTCCAATCATAAGACTCACATTGCTGGGAAGCGACTTTCCATCTTTGTAGCAGTGTTTATTGCTTCCTTATTGCACTGTATTGTTTTCAGAGCTACACGCTTTTAAGATTATATTTTCAAAAAAATGTCTACCTTTAGGACACTAATATGGAGCCAATTTTTTTAAATTTCATATTCTTAACCATTATTTCCTATTTATGATTCTTTAATATATTTCATTATTGCAATTATTTTGAAATATTGGTCTTTTTTAAACTCTTTTTCATAAAATATCCCTATTACTTGCAAATAATGACATGTTCTCGTGAAAAGTATGCATTAAAAATTCTGAAAATAAATTTGTACAGAAAATTCCATTTCATATGTCAGTCACTACTAAATGGCCTCCAACACTCGTTCTTTTCAGGCCACATTCCCAAGTCCCTTCCCCGCTGCTACCAGGAGGTGTCCTACTACACAGGCTGGTTCAACCCCTCGCCTATGGTGGCGACCTGCGAGCTGCTGGTGCGCCGGGCCGACCCCACCGTCTGCAAGGTGATGCTGCAGGTGACGGCCAGGAACTTCATCTCTGTGCCCTGCTCCTACAACTACATCGAACTGCCCGACGGAATCAGGATGTGCATCGCGGTCACAGAGAGAAGTAAGCAGAGCACTCTGTAACGCTTTTTGAAGCATACATCACAAATTCATTATATTCATGAAGTATATGTCACAAATTCATTTAGTAACGCAGGGTGATTTAAAAGTCCTGAGCGAATTTTTTTTAAATGAAAGGAGATTCCAACCATATAGCCCAAAACCTCGTACTATGATAATGTTAAGAGCTTGATTCCTCTGCTTTTGTAATATCTTTAAAAATTTGCTCTTAATTATATAGAAACGATGAAAAAATATACATTTACTAGAAGATTTGTGCTCGTCTAAGACGGGCTCTCAGCCCTGCAAACATATCTCATATCCCATTTTCACAGATTTACTAACGAAAGTTATAGTAGAAAATCTCATTTACACTGGCAGAGTGCTTACGAAATTTTAAAAAAACATGAAAAACAAAACCGATGAATCAATTGACACTAACCTTCATTTAATAATTACCTTACTTTTAACAATTACTTTCGGCTCGTCCGAGTAAAAATATGGCAAAATCCACTAACAGAAAAAATGTATTACCAAATGCAAAATAAATAAATACTGAAAGAAAATAATAAAAAAGAAATAACACTGTTAACGCGGCTCAATTTATATTTAAAAAACGCCATGAATCAATTGCCACGAACTTTCGTTTTCGTAAATAACTTTACCGAGGTTAAAAGAAATGATATAGATGAAGTCATTTTATTGAAATTTATTCCAATCCAGCATGAATAGGAAAAAAACTGTCCGAGTTCTTTGACGCCATAACAAAAATCGGATTTGCGTGTTCGTTAATGGCGGAGAGCAAAGGGGCGTGTTTTTTTTATAGGCGTGGACAGATCGTCTGAGTCTGTCTGGCACGTAGCCAAACCAAACCTCGTGACAGCCTTACCGGATCAGTGAGAGACAGATCTGGTCTATTATATTAGTAATATCATCGTAACACGCGTTATATAGAGAAGCAGTAACTCTAACAATGGAAATTATTGTTGTAAAATATGCTTAAAAATATTTTTACAAATTTATTAAAAATAGAGATAAACTCGTGCGGAAATAAGATTTGTATCACTGAAAAGCTAATTTTCTGAATTTAAAGGTGGTGTTAAAATAGTTTTTGTGCGTTAATATACTCCGAAGTTATTGCAGAAAAACTTTAAAATTTCAATTATTTTTTAATTAAAAATCTAATTTAAAAAAACTCTTTCTTATTGAGCCCCTACTACCTAAGAAGTAACTACGTGTTAGATTTGGAGACTTTAGGTCGAATGGTCTGCTCTCTAGAACGTTTTGAAAGATTTTTGCATTACGTATGTTGCATGTCGGAATTTACAGATATCATGCTAGTCTAAAACCATTGTCATCTTGAAATCAATAATTCACAATTAAATGAATATAACAAAAAGTTTCGTTTGCACAGCAAAAAGGGAAGTCAAACCGGATTTCCCTTCCCCATGAAGCCAAAATTTATTGGTAGCCTTCTTTACAGTTCAAACCATCAGATGCTTCTGTACTACATGGAATGATGGGTTACACAAGATAAGACAATGAGTAATGTTTAGTGTAGTTTAGTTATATTAACGTCCCGTTTTTGAAGTAGCACAGAGGCTACACTGTAAAAAAAATCCCGTAAAATTTACGGTTTTAAACTGGCAGCTGGGTTGG
Organism: Araneus ventricosus; assembly: GCA_013235015.1. Lineage (NCBI taxonomy): Eukaryota > Metazoa > Arthropoda > Arachnida > Araneae > Araneidae > Araneus > Araneus ventricosus. Next base: position 243,689 of record BGPR01000369.1, read on the forward strand.
TTGTGCAAAACCGTAAAAGTTACGAAGTAAATTCCGTAGGCACAATACCATACAGGAAGAAGTTTTTCCCGTAAAAGTTACGAAGTAAACCTGTAGTCACAACGGTTTTTTACCGTACGAAATTAAGTTTTCTCCGTAAAAATTAAGTCATCGACTGAGTTGAGTTGTTTTTCTCCTTCTGTTCGAGTTGAAATGTGCTGATGTGTATTATCAATTAGGAATATTAATTAATCAAGGCTTAATTATAAATTTCAATTAGTTTAATTAATATAATTCTTAATTGAACTTACTTGGACGATTTCGATGCAAGATGGTGACAAAACTTCTAACTCCTCCAAGCCGGGGATCGAAACCGCGTTCATAGAAATAAAAGGCAGTCGCTCTAACCACTAGACCACCGGAGACGTCATAAAGTGAAGTAAAAATAATCTATTTGAGTTTTAAAGTCACTATAGCTCTCGTGGCGCCACCTAGTGGTGTAAAAATCAACTATTGCCAGAACACGTGTTTTAAGGTTAGCTTTCATGAGTGACAACAGGTTACTGCAACATGTGTAAACAATAGCGGAGATAGAACCCTATTAAAAACATAAAATGAATGCAATAAAATTACCTTTAAGAAAAGGGAAAGTTATCATACGGAAAGCAATACCGTATGACGAAAAATAGAACTGACGGTTTTAAACCGTTTATGGCTAAAGCGGAAAACGGCGAAAAACCGTTTTGTCAACAAAACAGCTTTAAACCGTCAAATATACGGAAAAGTCCGGGAAACAAACGGATATTTTTTACAGTGTAGTCTGGAACGGACCTCGTCATTTTGAACCGCGGTCAGATGACGAGGACGACGCCTGAGCTGGTACCCCCTCTCCTAACCTCCGCAGAACCCCAGCGGGAGGACGTTTGGCCCCCTACGTATGACTTAGCGTGGGACAGGTCCCATACTTCTGTGGAATAGCGTTTCGAGCCTGGAGTCTTCAGGCCTGAAGTCGGGACTTTACCACTAGTCTACCACGGCCTCAAAGATAATGAGTAAAGACTTTCAGTTATTAAATGTGTCGTCATACATTCAGGAGCTGAGTTGTCAACGAGAAATCACACTTTTTCGCAGCTTTAAGCAGCATTTCTTTTGCTCAGGTTTTGCCATACCCTCAGAAATGGTGCTTAACGCGCCGCAAATTGTGATTTCTTGCCCGATAGCTACGTTCTGTGTTCTTAAATGGAGGACAACATATTGAACATGTACAAGCCGTTACTCGTCGTCTTTTCCAATGCAGCACATCACTCCATTGAAAAACAAAAAAATTTGATAGTTTAAATTGTAAACTAATCTAAGAGTACATTTTAGGTTTGTCACAAAACTTTGTAAACATTTTTTCTCTGGAAATTGTCCCATCGGATTCTTTTCCTCTTGATACTTTGCTGAAAAATTTAAGAATTAGAGACAAGTTCAGTTAAACTTCAACGCTTAAGAATTTGTTGCAAACAAAGCTGACATGGTTTGCAATTAACATATGAGTCGTTCAGAAGCCAGGTCCAGATAAAGGTAGATAGGTCCAGAAAAAAAGAATTGAGAAAATTAATGCTTTTTAATACAATAATTTAAAAATTTTTTTGGTTTATTAATTTGATTAGTGAAAGTATATAAAGTCTTCTAATGAAGTAACGGGTGAATCTTTTAGTAACTAAAAATAATGTTATTAATTCCATCAAAATTAACAAAAACCAGAAGACATCAAAAAATGGACTTATCCGATTTGACTTCTGAGTGACTCATATAAGAGACCGGGAGATTTTTGTATATTTTATGGATACATATGTCTGGCGATTTTTCCTAAAAGTGAATAAGGATGAATCGGGAAAAGTCATTTGACGGCTGCAGCCAACATTGTGTTATGAATCAAACCTCGTGTTGTATTAAATATTCAATAATTCAAAAGACTGAAAAGGTGATAACTATGTCAACTGAAAACTTTACTTTCACTAAAAAAAATACTTCAAACATAAAAATTTTAATGTTTTGAAATTTTAAATGCTACAAAGAATTTTAAAAAATCCAAGTTTTTTTTTATCATGTTTCTATGATGCGCTTATAAAATCAGGTTAATTCCCTGATAGTATTTCTTGTATTCCATTTCTTATGTCTAAATCTCAATTTTTATGCCGGGTTCGACAAATAACTCGCAACATCTCACAAGCACGACCATGTATTTTAGCATCAAATGAAGAAGTAGGCAGAAACATTAAACGCGTTAACGCATCACGTACAAGAATATAGGCGAAGAACAGTTGCCAGAACACTTTAACAGAATTCTAGAAGATCACTAAAAAAGAAAAGCAGACGATACACAGACGATTAACTAGAAATTGCGGTTATCGTTAAAACAACTGGTTTTCGGTTATTCGGGTTTATTTCACCTCCGGTTTAACCTGGCAGTTATAACCGTTCGAAATAATCGGGGGTTTTTTAAGGTTATTTATGAAAAGTGTCATATTAATGTAAAAAGTTGTAATTGTAAAACATGAAAAATTACTGTTTTAATGAATTAGAATCATGAAACTTCCAATAGCCCATAAGATTCTACATTTGGGTTTATTAATATATAAAACTTTGATGCGTCCTATCAATTGTTTATGCCATAGTTATTCAGAAAAAATATACAGTTTTTGGGACACGCTGCATAAAATATCCATACAACTTAGTGAATCCATGTCTTTTCGTTCCTTTCTACCTAAGTTGACCTTAACATTGCAATGCATCAGAGAACGATAATTTACATATAGGCGATATATTTTTTAAAGAATTTATTGCTCAAATTGAATTTTTGATTCATGTACATCAATATTTTTTCATACGATCATTTGCTTCCCTTGCAGGAGAAGCTGAATTCGAAGAAGGTTACAATTTCATGATTTTAAACTACGTCAACTGGCACAATCCGGAATTCAATCTGATAGTGGACCAGATACCAAACTCTTGCAGGGTGCAGCGCTCAGATCTTATGACCTCCCCAAGTACGGGATGGACTTGGAAAGTTATGCCTCGATAGAAGGAGGACAACCCCAAGAATGAACAAATTTCGAACAAAAGACTTTGTGGCATCTTTTTGAATTATATTTTACAGCTCTGTGCACGGACATGGACGAACAGAATCTAAGTTATTAGTTATTTGTACTGATGTATACATGATTTCGATTTTTTTTACTGACTTTTCAACCATCGGTATGATGGCAGTGGGAACGATAGTTTCTTCTTTAAAATAATCGAATGCATTCTGCCATCTGTATTGTTTGTAGTATACATTACTGTCAACCAAACTATCAAAAGTCAGATAAACTGCAGCAAATTAATTGTTTCTTTTCTCTGTTGAAATATTTCCAACAGCATTCGAAAAAAGACTGGCCATTGTGATAAAGAAACAGATCTGTCCTTGAATTTCACGAGGAAGCTCTAATTTTTTCCCAAGAAAACTGGTATCATAGAAATTCAAACTTCCCGGTGATTCCCTTTTAATTTAGCATTGACATTTTCATATAACCGAAGAAAATTGTTGTTGGTTCCGATGTGAAAAGAATGATGAAATTCGAACTGTTTCGCGGCATGAGACTGTGATTCTCAACCTGGCACCACGTTACACTGCTTTGTATTCTTCCTCAAAAGATAAGAGTAAATGGCGCATACATTGCACAGCTTAAAGAATTAGTTGCTATAAATGAGTCGTTGAAACTTAAGTAAGGCAGTACAAAATTTTTTGCATATATGAATCATATAGATTAATAAACAAAAATATTTGGCTTATGGATTTAAAATTTTTTATAAATATTTAGTAAATTTGATTTGATACGTAAATGTAGCAACTTTGGAGTTATCACAGAGTGTTTCAAAATCATTTCCCCTTGTGTTGCGTGTATCTGAGGTTGAGAACCACTGGGATCAGTTGTGTACATCCCGTACATAGTAGTCAACTATTTATTGCATTCTCATTAGGAAGCACTGAGAGAAGGGAGTATTTTTGTATTATTCAGAAATATAAACTTTCAATACAAACTTTGTAACATAAAAATAAAATTTTCAAGAATGTGGATTGTAGGATGTGTTCTTTCTTCTGAATGCTGTAGTAAGATAACGATTTTGAAGTTCAATGCATTTGATTTCATTTGAATTTCAGATTCCATTACATAAACTCGGGAGACATTCCATTCAAATATAAAATATAGACAAAGATTTTTATGTTTTACGTAATCTTACTTTTAGCTTATTTTTTTTTTACAAATAATTATATTTTAGGGCATATTTTAAGTCAACAATCCACACCAGAATTTTTCGCAACACTTCTTGTTTCGACAGTGAAGCCACTATACCTACCAGTTTTTTTTTTTAGTTGAAATACTGGCAAAATTAAAAGATTCACACCTGATTGAATAAATAAGGAATAAAATAGATAAAGAAATGAGGAAGCGTTGCAATCTCTCTTCTTATACTACAAAAGGAGGAGCAAGATTTAGTCTTAAAATTCACCGAAAATATATGTATTCAGTTTTTAAAATCTTAAATAAAATAGAAGAAAATTGAGACGAGAAATGAAGTAAAAGACCTAGCATTCCGAACAAGGCACAATAAACTCAACCTAGCTTAATTAACCGTATGAATAACTTTCTTCAAATCCACAATGTAATATATATATATATATATATATATATATATATATATATATATATATTAACATAATTGTCAAAAAAAGTGTACCAGTCCCTCCCCCAGCCCCAACTACTGGACTGATTTCGACAATTGTTATTTCATGTGAAAGCTTATGACCTCTAAATATGTCATCAATGGTCGAATGTCCCCCGCTGCCCTCCATTTTCGAGAGATATCGCAAAACAAAACTTTGACGGAATTCCTCGGCCTCAAAAATTGGATGCAGATTGGATGGATCGTGTTCACAGACCAACATAATTTCAAAAATGTTGGGTTTTTTTTCCTTCTCGAACTCAGGGACGTTTAAAACGCGGATTCACTAAACTTTATATAAGGTGGGGATTTTTGACGATTACAATACTTTCCCTTCGTATATCTTCATATATAAGAAAGTAAATAAATTGTCCTCCTGAAAAAAACCAATCAAAATGCCCCGCTTTAATTTTGAAAGCTTAAAATAGCGTTTTTCATTTGTATACATTTCCATCAACATGGCGTGTCAAAAATATTGCAAAAACCTATTGTAGGTGATGGAAGACTCACAAAAATTCAAAAATCAATAAAATTCTCTTCACTTTCGCCAGCATTCAAAACGTGCTTTAAAATGTGAGGTTACAACCTTGTATTATATGAAGACGTCTGAATTAAATTAAATAATTGGTTAAAATCAAAATAAATTTTGTACAATTATTTGACAATACAAAAACAATTATTTTATTTAAATACTAGCTGATTCCGAGCAGAGCATCGGCACTCGGTTATTCGCATGCCATAATTTTACTGACTCATTGCTCAGAGGGATTTGAATGGCCGTTAATGGAGTTTGTTTTAACATTATGTCTATGGGCCGAAAAATTCCGTGCCGATCAAAACTAGCTGCTGAGAGGAGTGACCGCTGTGTATCGCCACACTCTTGTTTAATATAGATACTTTAGTTTTCCCTAATAAATCTACCGATAAGTGATCAAAGCAGTCGATGGTAGTAACAAAACATACAAATTTTCATAAGTTTTGTTGATCGACAGAAAACAGCCGGCAAAATTCAACATCTGATTCACTTGTCTCCTTGTCTGTTGTTCTGTCAAATGTGGTGCGAACTACAGGCCAAATGGACGATAAGTGAAACTGATGTCGGTCATTCTGTTGTCTTAGACTTTAATCAGTTGCTAAATTAGAAAGCAAATCACTTATCTCGACCGTTTACTATATAACAAATCTAAGATGATATTTGAATTATTAGATTCCTTGATACGCAGCTCTTCACATCTCCCGAAGCGGTAAAGTCCGACGAATGTCTTAATTTCTGGCCGACCGGGGGGGCCACGGAGAGGGGGCAATTGCTCCCCCGCTAGCGTCGCCTCTGAATATCGAATGACAACTTGGACATATCGTACAATATTTTTGTGCTAATAGGGTTAAATACGTTCTTTCACAAAAAATAGATTCATGAGAAGAAAAAAGGACATTAAATTTATTTAATTTCGTGCAGAAAACATATTACAAAGCTTCAGACATAAAAAAAAAATTCTGCAGTTTCCCCACTTTGTCCAAAAAAACATTCTGCAATATTTCTTTGGGAAAACAATTCAGATATTTACCAAACTGTCGAACTAAAAACATTTTAGATTTTTTTAAAATGTGATTTATTTTTACAAACTCCAAGTTTTTAAACACTTTTTTTTAGTTATTTTGTTACATCTCGCAATAAAAGTTATTTAGAATCTAAATTTACCAGCTTCCAATTTAAGTTTCATAGAGATCTAAAGAAAAATAAACCTAATATATATTCATCTCGAAAAGAATATTGTTGAAGATGGCATTTGTAACGATCGATCAAATGGAGAGTTAATCTAAGCATTCAATCAATTAAACTAAGACTAGGGGGCTCTGCCCCCTGCTCGCTAAAGCTCGCCAACCCCCAGGAGGATTGCGCTGCAATCCTCCGGGGCTTGCTACGCAAACCCTGCTCGCTTCGCTCGCTACATGACGACACTGGGTGTCCTAGCACAGTTGTTATAAAATCTTTATATATATATATAACACACCCTGCTCGCTCCGCTCACCGACACCAAAGAATCACGTGATTCTTTCGGGATCACTATGTGAAAACAGCTCGCTTCACACGCTTGCCGTAGTTATCCGTTTCTGCTAGTATTAGGAAATTATAAGTACATTAATTAATAAAAGTAAATTTAAATTATTTGAAATTGCATGAACACCTAAAATTAATTTTTCATCAGTTTCTACAATTAAAATCTTCTGGTAGCACAGATATATATGTAAATGTTAGAAAGAAATTTGAAAGGTAATATTTATAATCCAGAGATGATTAAAAATCAAAATTATTTTCATCAATCAGAAATTTAAAACTTCTTGACATACACTTTTTAGTATTTATTCAAAAGTTTATTTCAACATAACTTCATTCCACTAAAATTTTAAGTTTAAAACTGATAAGATAGCCTTTTCCAAATCTTCAAAATAAATTTTTAAAAATTGCTTTTTCCACCAAAATTTCAAATATGCCCTCTTTGCAATGGAGTGTAATTCAATAAAGCTTTCCCACATGTATACATGCTTATTTCAACAATTATTTAGTCAAGAAAAATATAATGTGTTTCTCAGTGCAGTCATTTGTGTTTTAAATCTCAGAAAATTCTTGATTGTATCTTGTCGTAGAAAGATGTAAACCATCTTGGAACCTCTTAGCTAAAAAAGGACAGTTTAAAGAAAATAGTGGCTTGAAACATGTTCATATTAACTATTCAAATTTAAAACCCATAATAATTATTTACTTTTAGCCTTTTATAATTGATAAGATAAGCAAAATTTTAAATATGCACTCTTTTTTATGAAATATTACACAGAAAAGCAAAAAGTGTGCAACATCATCATTCACCATTAGCAGCATGTGGTAATTCTCTTCCAGTGAAAATATATATGTGCTAAAACAGTCCGTACAAACACGGTGGCAAAAAAATCTAATCTCTATATATATACGTTGCAAACAGTATGCAACTTTAATCATTCTCCGAGAGCAGTGTGCAAGAGATCTTTTCTGATGTATAATTAGTTCTCTGGTCTTTATTCTGTAATTTTTATTTTTACACATAGTAAATAGTGCACACAATTAGTATCACAAAAAAAAGACTCTGGCTCCCTAAGCCTATCGGCGGCTTTCTGGCCGATCTTCGCTGAAATCTTTAATCCAGGGATTCCCTTGCACGCTGCTCTCTTCTACGCAAATTTTATTCAAAACTTCGCAAAGAGTTAATTTTAAATAAATAAATTCAAAAAAGAGTAACGACTTCTCCTGTAATCCGTAAGCGATTAGCTCGGTTAGCGAAATTCTCGGCGTCAGGGGTTGAGATTCGTAAACAAACTGATCGTTGCCAACGGGGAGAAAGAAATAAAGGTCATTTTTTTGCGCCACGCATAAGCGTTTTATCTTAATATAAATAAAAGTCATTGTGGGTATGTGGGTGGGTATGTATGTGGCTATGTTCCACATCTCCTCCTAAACCAATGGACGGTTTTCAACCAAATTTTGTACACTTATTATTTAAGAGAAGGGGAAGACACTTATGAACTTTTCCAAGTCCCAAAGTTAATTAAACAGTCAGTTAATTAGAAAATAACCGAAATCGTTTTTCCGCCGTAACTTCGGAGCAAACTGTCCGACAAAAAATATTTTTATACCATCTTAAAGTTCAAATTTTTACCTTTTCAATGATACTAATTTTATTTCTCTGACATTTTCCCTTCGATTGTTATTAATTTTTAAAAGTTCCAAAACTTTAAAATGCGTGCAGACGATTTTGAAATAACGAATATTTATAGCTACTCCGTTGCTAGGCAACGGTTAGACTTTGAACTAATTCACCTTTATTTCCAGCTTGGCGCTTGATACAGTTGCCAAATAGATTTGGCGATTGCTTAAATCGGAAGGTTACCGGAAAACGGTCTATGAATCCAAAATAAACAAACCAGGATCGTCCATTGACGTATATGATATGGTTGTCAGAGTTTTTATAATAGGAAGGTATATTTTGTCTTATGTATTCTTTTAAACAGTAGAAGCAGATGACATATAGCATGGTGGATGATATATTCCAAAGAGCAGATGATACCATTGAGTACAATGATGTAATTTACAGTAACAGAGAATTAAATTAGTCGTCCAATTATGTATTATCAACCGTCAGAACTTTTGACTTCCCCTTTCTATATATAACGAAACATTTACATTCGTAAATTTAAAAAAAGTAGCAATTCAAATTCTTCGCGCACGAAGTCGCGGGTAACAGCTAGTATAATATAGATGCGTTACTTCTTGGTAGGGATGTATAATCCACGATTTTTTGAGTAACAAATATTTTTGCTATTGCTATTTTTAAATATCTATTCCAAATAACTGTTATTTCAATCACACCTTTAATTTTCAAAAAGTCTTATTAAATATAAGTAAAGTGTTCTAAAAAAATTAAATAAAAAAGTATTATTCATTTTTAATGTACGTTCTATGTTGTTTTAATGTTTAGTTCTTTATACTGTCAACAGATGGCGCCAGCAAAAATTCTTTTGAAGGGGTGTTCAGAACGTCTAAGTTGTAATCAATCAAGACGCCCTTTGACGTCACAGTTACCCGTCTTTTACCAACATCCATATTGCTATTTCACACTTTCAGACCTTTCTATTGCTACTTCACAGTTTCAGACTTTTCTATTGCTACTTCACAGTTTCAGACACTTTATAGTGAAGAGCCACAGCTGAGCGATTCGATTGTACCAGGATCAAAACCGATAACTGCTTCCGATCTTCTTGGAGACTGTTTCAGTATGTTCCACTTACCTTGAATCTTAAGATTAAACACTTACCTTGAAATTGAAGTGAGAAGATGAAGTCTTAATAATTAATACTTATAACTGAAATACATTCTCTTTGCTTTTATTTTGCTTTATTATTCAATCCTAAAGAAGGAGTAAATATTTTTATTTCTTAAAAAAATTATTATTAGTTTAAATCTGTACAACATAGTTAATGCTGCTTCTCCAATGCCAAATATTCGAAAAACGCAGTAGTTTCCAGTAATAGAGAAATAAAAAAGAAAGAAAGAAAATGTATTCAAATAGTCTAAGCAGCAAATATAATTCAAGTTCAGTTTTAAATAAAATTAACGAAGTTTAAATTTAAGTTTTCATAATCATGCTAATCATAACTTACAAGTTTCCATTATCATACAGAAGTAATTTGAAATACTTACTCTCTAAATGCCTCTGGATTACCCCAACTAAAGATTTGGTTTACGAGAAAGATTCAGAGTTCAAATACATCTCTCACTTGAGGTAAACCCTATATTTCAAAGTAATTTTAATTATTGGAAGTGTATTATGTATGAGACGGCACATATTCAAACAGCACAATAATTAGGCTATTGCTCTGAAAGATACAAGTTTAGTTTGAAGATTAAGTACATATATTTTATATGCTAAGGATGAATTATGATTAAATCCCTGTAACCCTGTAGGTATTTTGCCGTGCACTGGTCTATCCCCATATCACAAACATTAGCAAGTGCACAAAAGGAAAGTGCGTATTATAACTTAAATTAATCGTAATATAAATTTAATAAAAACAGCTTTTTTAAGACACTTTTATTAGCACACTAAAAAAATAGAAATTGCTTTTAATTTATTTTTTATATATTGGTCTTTAAATCATTTTTAAAAGTTGTATTAAGTGTTTAAATGTTCCAAAAAATTAAGTATTAAATATAAAAAAATATAAATAATCTTTTTGGGAGACGCGCTGAATTTTGTGCTTTAGCCTTCGACGTAAAGACGTAAGACGGCCATGAATAGTTCTTACAATTAAATTAATTTTATATAATTTTGAGTTAAGAGTATAATTTGAAGTCGAAGAGAGAGCAACTTTCGCTCTCGACTAAGATTTGTTAATGGAATAAATTACGGAATGCAAGTCCAAAAATAATTGCTTTTAAAAATATGAAATATGAAGAAACTTCTTGTTTTTTCGAAAACATATTCAACTTTTTTTTGGATTTGATTTAATTTATAATATTAAAACTTCTACATTAACCCCTAATTGGTTTGCCCGTACGCCGCACGTGCAGAGAATTATAGCAATTTTAAACTTAAAATCTAAAAGTCGATCGCAGACATTATAATCCGATGCAAAAAATTATGTGAAATTCATAAGCATTTTAACTGTCTTTTAGGTTGTCAATTGAAGTAAAATGAAAACTCATCCCCAAAATAGAAGGTGTCATCTAGTTAGATAGTTGAAAAAACAAACCAGTTAAGGGGCTGAGCAGAAAGGTGAAATAGAGTTCTTTGTAAAACGTGGCTCGATATTTAATCTAAATAGAATAAATTTAAGAAGCTAAGGGGTAATTTTTATATTCTTATTATGAGACACCTTTAATATTATAATATTTTTTGCAATTCTGAAAAATCACCGAAAAGATGAAATAATTAAAATTAAATTATTTTCAATATTATCTATCAAATACATATTTTACAACGGCGATAAATGTTGAATTCATAATATTATTTTCACTGTATTGTATGCATGGTGGGTGCCAGTGGGATATCTATAGGGGGAAGCCCTCACCCCGTCGGGGCACATTTTTGTACCCCTTTTACGCAAAATGGGTTACTCAAATAGTAGATAAATAAAGATCTGGCGAAAATTTTAGAGGGTCATCATTACGTTCTTACGTTCCTCCCTTTGTACAGTAGATTTCCACCAACCCCGTCGGGTGGACTCTAAAGCCACTCCTGATTGTATGGACGAGTTTTCTGTTTTGTTTATTTTCGGTACACAGATCTTCCGTTCCGAGGATCCACTTCCGGTTTCCTTCTGATCAAACATTACAACGGAAATCGGTCTTGGGCACGAAAGTTCTACATTCCACCAAACGAACAGAACAGAAAATTCGTCCATAGTATGATATACTGGCGTCTGTTGACAACAAGAATATCTTCACAATAAAAAAAGTTTTCATTCTGATTTCAAAAAAATGTTTCTTTCTCGTTAAAAATTTAAAAATTTGCAATTTTTATATCCCTGTTTCAGTGCATTACGCAACGCCTTTAAAATTTATAATATTTTGCGTTATTGAAAATCAAATACTAGATTTTAATACACATTTCAAATTATTATCAAATACATATTGTACAACTTCCATAAATGTAGAATATTGTTTTCATTGTATTGTATGACATAATATTCAAAAAAAATTGTTTCAGTGAAGTTTTTTTAATAATACCTCAATTCAAGTGATATTGTAAATTAAAATTAATATTTTTATCTAAAACATTGTTTTTATAATATTTATGAAAATTTAATATCTAGGGAACATTGTTACATATTATGCAAAATTTTTGGTACGATATTCGATATTCCTCCAGGTTTATAATATTGTATGGACGACCCCAGCAGCACAGAAATATTATATAATATTTGCACAATGTTATACAATATTATGAACACCGAATTCCTTAACAAAGTATTGTATATTATCTAACAATATTTCCGAGATACTAAATTTTTATAAATAATATAAAAGCAATGTGTTTTTTATAAAATTCGTCATTTTAACTCAGGATATCACTTGATTTGAGGTTTTATTTTAAAAAACTCCACTGGAACAATTATTCTTTAAGATGCTGCATATTATATAATACTATACAATACAACCAAAACAATATTTTAAATTCTACATTTATCGAAGTTATACAGTATTATTTGTTTAAATGGGTATACCATAATGAAAATAAAGCATATGATTTTCAATACCTCTAAAATATTAAAGGCATCTCGCAATACACTGAAAGAGGAATAAAAAAAAATAAACATTTTAAAATTGTTAAGGAAAATGGAACAACTTTTCAAAATCAAAATGAAACGTTCTTTTAAGTGTGAAGTTATTTTTGTCGTCAACCGATGGCAGCATATCATACTGTACAATACAATGAAATTAATATAATAATTTCTACGTTTATCGACGTTATTCAGTGTAATTTAGTAAGACGTGCATATGATTATCGTTACGAATTTTGTATTTGATTTCAATACTGCAAAAATAATATAAATCTTAACATTGTCTTGCAATACATTGAAAGAAGAATAAAAATGTAACCCTTCTCAAAATTATTCTATTAGACAATCGCATAATATCATACAATATCTTAAAATTTGAAGAAGTAATATTATACAATATTTTTCCCATTATAGAAACAACGTAAACGTAAGAATTTAATAATATCATATAATATTTTATTCATAATATTGTTCAATGTTATATAATGTTTATATATATACATATTATGTATATATGCATGTTATGTATATATGCATGTGATTTACTGCTGCGAATCTTGTCTTTGATTTTCAATAATGTAATTATAAATGTTAAATGCGTCTCGTAATACATTGAAAGAGGAATAAACAAATTTTAAAATTATTCCATTAGACAATCTATAAAGAGTTACGATGAACTATACGTAACTAAACTATCCGTATCATAAACAAAATCAAACCCATAATTGGTAGATAATTTCCGAAAAATAATAACTCTTCTTAATGTCTCATATTTTAAAAACTTTTCAAACATATTATTATAATTACTTTTAAACCTTATTGCCTTAATTTATTCAATTAGCAAACCTCAGATAAGAGCTAAAATTGCTTGCTCCTTGACGTCAAATTTCATTTTTAACTCGAAATTGTAACGAAAAAAGATCATTTTATTAAAAAGATTATTCTGAATTAAATGTGAACACAGGTAGCACGCACACTTGCAGCAAGTGTGATTTTTCTTGATATTAGCTTGTCATGACAAACTTGATGCGGCAACTTTGCAGCAAATTTCCTGCAAAGTAACAAAGAATAATAGAGCAACCCACTTGCAAAATAAGTTTGCTGTGAAGTTTTAATGACAAACTTCACACCACAATTGCAAAACAAGTTTGCTGTGAAGTTGATACGTCACGCTTACAAACCACGACCTTGATACAGTTCCCAGATAGCAAAGAAAGCTTGTCTAAAAGGTTTTGGAAACCTTGTCGTCGGCAAGTGTAAAGAGTTGCCACAAAGGTTTCCATCACAAGGGTTGAACCTTTCGGCAAAGTAGCGGAAAGGTTCGCTAGTCAACAAGGAACAAGGTTTTCTGTAAGGTTTTTAGTAAGATTTCCCAAGCTTTTATTACAAGCTTGTTTCAGGTTTTCCTCAAGCTTGTTTGAGGCCTTTCAAAAGGTTGTTAAGACCCTCCTTCGGCGGACAAAATAGAACCCTCCTTCGAAGCCGTAATGTTGGAGCAAACCAAGATTTCACCGAAATCTTTGCTAAATTTAATTAATGTTTCACCTTTTAAAAAAGTAAAACTGCTCAAGATGTTAATTCACTAGAGTTAAGTACACATACTTCTGAGTCCCTGACTCAACAGCAAGTAGTTTCAATAAAAAAATAACTCCTTTACAAAACTGAAAATAGACATTTATTTTACAAACGCATTATCAGTGAATTTTTACATCGGAACTGAAACTTGAATCGAAAATGCCAGGCAGTGGCGGACTGGCCAGATTGCCAGCTTGCCCAATGGCAAGTGGGCCCCCTTACCCATAAGTCAATGTGGGCCCCTAGGATGTTGCGTGTTTAAGAGAGAGAAAGGGCAGAGCTCTTTTTCAAGCAAATTTCCTGTGCCTTTTCTAAGGAAAATAGCAAGTAGTTTCATGCTAAACCCCACATTTTCTATGCAAGGCCGGGAAACAATAGCTACGCGATTTTTATTCTTCTAGGAGGCCCCCGGCAGAAAGAGATGTTAACTCCTCTGTGCAAGAAGGGTGCGGTCCTTGGAGATGGCTAAACGACGTGCTTTTTGTTTGTGTATTTTGTTGTCGTAAAGCTGACAGACACGCGAACTGGCCTAAAGTAAAAGACAGAGAAAAATCTTCTTCGGAGAGCTAAAACTTTTAGGAGGGGAGAAGAAAAATCATGTTATTTCAGGACCAAAGGACGTTTTTGAAAAGGGGACACTCGCGCTTTTCTTAAATTTATAGGGGTTTTTTTGTGGTGGGGATTATCTGGTCATGTTCACAGCGTTGTAAAAAGGGTAAAAGAACCTCAATCCATTGGACAAATTTTTGGTGCTTCTTTCTTGGCGAAAAGTGGTATTCCTGTTTCCAGTCAGCAGAGAGTAGGACATGCAAATCTTACAAAAGGAGTAAAAATATTTTGAGAGAAGAGCTCAAATTATTATTTCTCTGATTTTTACATTGCTTTTGTAATATTAAATGACAACCAGCTTATTGATTGTAATAATTTAATTATATCAACCAATTTTAAATTCACCAACTTATTTAACTTTTGGTAGGCTGAAAGTATTAATAGTTATAAAAAAAACCCAGAAATGAATTAGTTGTAAAAAAAGAGAAATAGGAAATTAGTATTTGAACCAAATTTTAGGCAGTATGTTTTGCATCTAATAAAATTATTGATTAAGTCTAAATTCAACTGTTAAAAAGACTAAAAAAATTTTGAGAATCGATGAAGATTTTTTTTATTTTGATCATGCATAATTCTAATTTAAATTACAATTATTACACATTATTAATCTAATCGTTTAGTAAATATTTTACCTAATTAAAAAGGAAGAAATAAATAACATTATCTCAAAGGAAAAATTATTTTGCCGTCATTTGAAAGAGTGGTTTCAGTGGTAAATCTATCAAAATAATATAGTAAATATATCTAAAAAGTAAATTTATTATAAGTAACAAAGGAAGAAAAAAATTGTAGTAGAAAAAACTGGCGAAATAACGGAAATGTTATCGCTGAAAAATTTCCAATTCTTGCTTTTTTTAATTAATAAAAATTATTAAAAATTCTCTGAAGTGTACATTTTCAACTTCCATAGCATGTTTGCACCAAATTTCACAATTATAGACCCAATAGTTAATTAAAAATTGAGCACCATTTTGACGTTTTTTCACGATATCTCCAAAAATATTATTTCACAAAAATGATTTTTGAACCATTTTAAAAATTACATTTTTAATGACATCAATTTAATGACAAATTACTGAAATATTACTTGTAAAATTGCTCCAATTTCAAAATTCCGAATCATTCAAAGAATTTTCTTTCGTACCTTATAATGGATGACCTACTATAGGACGGCATTTCTCCTTCAGCCTCTGTCGCTAAAACCGTATACGAAATATTTAACTTACGGAATTTAAAATCAAATAAATTTAATCATATTTTTGTTATTTTAATCGTGAAATTCCGTTACTGCGGATGAGGAATTTATTCACTTAGATCAAATTATGAGGTATACATCCAAGGATCCAGACTTGCTTACAATGTTGAATTCTTGTGTGAATCTTTGCAAATAATATATATTTACTCGTTTAATTCTTCTTTGTAAATCAAGTTATTAGCAGTTAAGTTTGGGGTGGGTCTTGAAGAATGGAGTCAAAACAAAAAATCTTCTCTGAGAGTTCGTTTTGAGTAGTGAACATTAAAAATGTACTAAAATTAAATACAAATTTGTAGGATGCAGACATGAAAAGTAAAAGTTATGAATTCGAAGTCTTGTCAGTCTCTCCTCGGTTAAAATATATGCTAGAAAGCTAAGGAATTGCAGACCGTTTGCTAAGATCGCCACCGAATGTAATTAAATATTTATAATTCCAGTCTCTTCTTTTTTATCAAAGGGATTTGTAAACAACACATTTGCCTAAAATTTAGTGAATTTCGGAAACGTTCTTCATCCGCCAAGCGTGTGAGGGTTTAAATAAACAATGCTATGAATAACGGGTAAATAACTAATAAAAATTTAATTATACATGATCCTTACTCTTCATATTTATTTAGAGTTAATTTAGCTAACAGTCCTAATTATGTTTGAGGTGGTTTCTGTGTAATGCCGACCATTATGCTTTTTTTCTACTCTTTTACTCATGACTTTCATTATCCTGTTATAGTTTGTATCCTATCGATAGAAAATATTTTAAAAGAACTTTGTCTTTAAGAAATTTGAAAAAATTGTTTTAAATTTTTGAGGGATGAATTATGTATTCATAGTAGTGAAATTTCGAAGCTAAAGATCATACAGACCATAATAAGAAACTCATTGTCTGAGGAGAACTTGGAATCCTATATACTGCTATCTATTGAAAAGGAATTGTTCGATGATTTGGATGCAGAATAATTATAGACAGATTTGCATAGTCATCTAGTGAACTGATTTGCCCTTAATGAAGTGGACAACATGCAATGCATTTCCTTACTTTTGAGTTGTTAATATTTGATAGAAAGAAGCATTCTTTTTAAAAAAATTAGAATTAGTAAATAGTTTGTACTTTATTTACAGTTTGGTTAAAAAATTCTCAAAATAACAGTTTAGGTCCAAAATTATATTTGGAAGATGTATATTATATTTGGGGCTTGTAAATTATGTTATACGACCTCTAAAATATTCAATAATAAACTTGTATTTAAAATTGGTATTTATTACTTCCAATAATATGTATAATACGTGCAAACTGTAATTAGTAATATTAGATTAGGAATAGATTATATCAACTTATTTATTTTAATTTATTCTATTTGTGATAAATAAAATTAAAAAAATATATTTAAGAGGGCATCCTAAATGTGATAGGGCAAGAGCCCCCCCCCCCATCCACTCATGGCAAACACTATTTTCAGACTCAGTCCGCCACTGATGCCAGGTTCACAACTCTTAAAACAAAAATATAAATACAGCGATGCGTGCTTTACCAGTGCTGTCAATTATGTGAACCCAACACGTACTCCTACAGAAGGGTCCAACAACCTTTTTTTATCCCCCTTCTTCTGACGTCATCTTAAGAGTTATCAGGAATGTCAATTGATTAGATAAATTAGGAATCTTAATTTATCAAAGCCTAATTATTAATTTCAATTAATTTGATTAATCTAATTTTTAATTGAACTTACTTGTACGGTTTCGTTGTAGATTGTGGCAAAACTTCAAATTCCTCCGAGTCGGAGATCGAACCCGCGTTCATATAGTTGGAAGGCAAGCGCACTAACCAGTCTACCAGACGGGGCTATGCACAATGGGACAGGTGGTTTATAAAAAGCATTCCTACGTCAATTTTGTGGGAATGGTTTCCGAAACGGTTTGCGCGGAAATGCTTTCGCAGACTTTTCGTTCAAACCTTGTCGGTGAGGTAGTTCATAAAAAGCTCTCCTACGTAAACCTTGCGACAATGGCTTCCGAAACGGTCTGCGCTGAAATGCTTTCGCGGACAGCTATGCAAAGTGAAATGACAACCTTCTTTGTTGCCTTGGTTGTATATATCTGGTTTTGATCTTTGTGTCTGTTCTAAAAAACAACCGATTTTTATAGCATCTCCTTGAATATCCTTCATTTTATTAATTCAATAAATCAATGATAATTTGTAAAAAACTAACTAGGACTTTTTATTAAAACAATTTTGAAAAATTCTCCATCTTTTTACTAAACATAGAACTAGCACTTTAAAGAAAACTATATCGCCTTTTTCTTAATGTTGAAATTTTAACGTTCATGAACAAAATTAAACCTGAAAAACAGTTAATGTTTGTTGAAAAATAATAGCTTAAATTTTGTCCCATATTTTTAAAAGTAATTACTTTTGAACACAAATTTCATAATTTATTATACTACCAAAACATAGTTGAGCGAAAATAGCTCTCTCTTTGACTTCAAATCATATTCTCAACTCAATATTTAAAAAAATTAATGAAATCAAGAAAACAATTTAAAATAAAACGTGTAGATGCACCGATCTATTAGTGCAATCTATCTTCCCCTATCAGCAAGAATGGCGCTAGAGTTTGCCCGACGGGGGGTATGATCTCCCCGACAGGGGGGTCGAGTGTAATGAAATTGGTCTTAAATTTTCGCCAGATTATTATTTATCAACTACAGTTGAATACCCGTGCAAAAATTTTCCCCGACGGGATACAAAATTTTTCCCCGACAGGGGGCACAGCATTCCCGACGGGGGGCCCTACCCCCCGGTCCCCCCTGGCGCCAACCCTGCCTATCAGAGTTCCACTAGCTCTGTTTCTGCTATAGTTTGCAATGAGTTTGACACAATAAGCTTGCTGCAAGTTTGACTTGTGGTGACTAACTCGTTTGCATTAACTTGTTTCAAGCTTGCACTCTTGTCGTGTCAAACTTGCTGCAAGCTGGCAGATTTGCAGAGCAAGATTGCTGCAACTTTGCTGCAAACTAAAATTGCTATCTGGGAAAGTGCGTGAAATTTCGTAGAGATCCGAACTCTGTAACTAAATTTTATTATCATCATTTACTCTTGACACTACAGGTCCCACTAGTCT
The DNA here is from genome assembly GCA_013235015.1 of Araneus ventricosus. Classification (NCBI taxonomy): domain Eukaryota; kingdom Metazoa; phylum Arthropoda; class Arachnida; order Araneae; family Araneidae; genus Araneus; species Araneus ventricosus. The sequence continues at coordinate 262,787 of BGPR01000369.1, forward strand.
AGTGGTAAGATGCGGGCAAGTAAACTAAGAAAACCCGGGCTCAAAGCCCGTTGTAAGTGGAGTTGTTCTTAAGTTAACAAGATGTTATCCAGATGTTCAATACATAGGAATAAAGTGTACTTTATTTTCCTATGCTTCTAAAATGTATTTATAAAATTTGAGTATATTGTTATATTATGCAATGTTATATAATACTATTCAACATTATATAATATTATTCTGTAAAGTGTAATATTATTTAATATGGTATAATATTATACAGTATTGTATGTCATTATCCAATATTATGTGCTACTTGGGGAGTTTTCTGTTTTAATTATTTGAGGTAATGTAGAACTTCCGTGAACAAGACCGGTTTCCTGTGAAATGCTTCGTCAAAGGGTAACCGAAAGTGGATCCTTTGCAGTAGCTTGAGGCCGCGGTAGCCTAGTGGTAAGGTCTCGACCTCGGGACAGGTTCGAAACCCGATTCCACTGAAGATCCGCCATGTATGGGACCCGTTGCACGCTAAATCATGCGTAGTGTCCAAACGTCCTCCCGTTGGTGTGGCGCGGAAGTTTGGAGAGGGGTTGCCAGCTCAGGCGTCGTCCTCCTCATCTGACCGCGGTTCAAAATTACGAGGGCCGTCCTTAAATAACCCTCGTGTTGCTTCAAAACGGGACCTGGGCAGTAGCCATGGAAGTTCTTGGAGCTAAAGTAAACAGCACAGAAAACTCGTCCGCAACATTGTGCGAATATCATATAATATTCCTTTGTTACTGGGGGATATATGTAAATTTCGTAAAGATTTTACCATAGTGGAATCTCTGCATTTTTCCATGCGTCATAAACTCTCGAACTTGGTAAGACGATACAGTTGTAAAACTTACACAAATACGGGAAAATCCTCACCCATATTAGAATTTAAGGCCATTTTGCATGTAAATTCTAACTTTAGTGCGTTCATAAATATTTGATCTAATATTTCAGTTTCGCTTTCGGCATCTTATTTTGAGGTTCACTGACCAATCAGCGATTTGTGTACAGCGTAACGTATGGTAACGTCAATCTCAGGAGTAAACTTTGCGTAATGTGCGTTTTATTTTTGTTTATTTATATAAGTTTAAGCCTAAATTTTATGAGTGGTTGCTATGGAAGATGAAGCATCAATTTTATTAGACGGCAAAACGCTTGGCAATTTACGTGTAGTTGATTTGAAACAGGAATTAGAAAAGCGCGGTTTATCTAAGAGCGGAAGTAAAAAAGATTTGGTGAAGCGTTTGAAAGTGGTAAGCCTATATATTTGCAACAAGTTGTACTGGTTAATGTCTTGTTATAAATTCAGTTATGATGTGTAAAACTGAAAACATTTGCTTCCAAATTTATTCTTTTACTGTAAATAAACTTCAATAGTTCGTGATTTTCAACTTCAACATGCACCCGCCACATGTGTTTACCTTACAGATTAACTGTAATTACTTATTTATGCCTGTAGTTTTATAGTATTGCTGTTAAAAGTTAGTCTTTTGAACAAATAAAGGCATTATTTTGCGAGTTCACCTATTAAAATGAGTCTGGAGTTTCATATTTATTGGATATATTAATGTCATTAAGAATTTCCTTGTGTAGTTTCCTTTTTAAAAACAAAAGTATTTTTAACATTCATAATATGTATCAAAAAGTGTGCAATTGACCCTATTTAGTAATTGCTTGAAAAGTGTTAAATTAATTCGATTAAATTTGTCTTATTTATAAATGTATCACTATAGAATATAATTCTTTCAACATAAACTCTGATTTCATTATATCATTTTTGTACAATCTTTAATCAGTTTGTCATTAGATTGCCTATGGAAAATATTAGGAAAATAAGTACGTTTTTATAAAATGCCTTCAGAAGATTACTTTATTGTACAAGATAGGGACTATGTTTAACTGGATGTTGAAGCTGCAAATATGACCAAATAGTAGAATTTTGGAACATGAAAAGTGAAACTGCAATTCCTTCATACAAGTTAAAAGTTAATTTAATTATAAAATCCATTCTGATTAAAAAGATTCCATTAAATTGGTAACAGGGCCGCATTAACAAATTTGAGCAACCTGGGTTAGAGTAATTTGGTGCACCATTAGAACTGTAATTAGGAATTTGAGAGCCTGCGGCCAACGAAAGTACCAACCAAGTACAATAATTGATGAGCAAAAATAAATAAAAAGTTGACCTGTTCTCTGATTAACTCTTCACAATCGGCATCATTTCAAAACAGGATTTTAAAAGTACGCTTCCGTTTTGTAGGTAACATCTATTTTATACACGATTTAGGATTTTTCTCTCTGATTGTCTCTGTATGAATTTTTTTTATGCGATATATACCTGTTTATGTAACATAACAAAATTGATGACTGTCTAATTAAAACCCCTAACCATATCTTTACTTTTAGCATGTTAAAAAAATTTTAAATGCATATTTTGGTTTGAAATTAAAATAAAATTAGTATTGTAAATTTTTAGGCGCCTTTGGATCAATGGTGCCCCTGGGCTACAACCCAATTAGCCCACAGGATACGATGACCCTGGCTAGAATTGTTAAATGCTATAAAATTTTAATATTACAATAGAATAAAAGCAAGATAGTCTTGCATTTAAATAATTGGACCGAGTGTTTAAGCCAATGTTCTCGAAAGAGTCAGGATTAGATTCTGTATGTAAAAGCAAACACAAAAGTCTGTTCTGTTGCTGACAAATTTTCCTTT
>BGPR01000369.1:265529-315320 GCA_013235015.1 Araneus ventricosus
AGGGAATTTTAAAATAATTCAGCTAATTTGTGCAGCTGTGTTTATATAATTATAATTGGAACTTAATAGCAAGGTAAATCCCTTAATGTATTTCATTTACAATAACAAATACAACATTGAAGTAGATCTTCATATATCACAAATTATTAAATAATGTACCACCCATTAACATTAAATTATAGATCATTTTTAAACAAACTAAAATATTTTTATACCTTTTAACTGCTGTTTTTGAATAAAGCACAAAGTTTTGAATCTCTTGGTGAATTTGCATGTTTAATTCAGATTCTAAATTAGATTTCAGCTTGTTAAATGTTTGAATACATAAATCAACTCTGTTCATCTATTAATTTTGTATAATGTGGATCTGTTTCTGTATCTTTTGACACTTTTGCATACCATAAATTGGTTGATTTAGTGTGGATGTTTATAGGAAAAAATACCCCACATAAACCAACTAATATTTGCTGTTTTATAAGCATTAATTAGTTTATGATTTTTTTCTAAATTTTAGTCACAACCTAAAATATAGTCACAAATTTTCTACAGTATCTCTCTTTTGTTGTTATTATTCAAAAAAGGGTAGAAAATAATCTTGCTTTGGAGCATTTCTTTAAAATTATCTAAATAAGTAAACATAATTGGATTTAACACTTATCAATTAATGCTGCTTTTTCATATATCATTTCAATCGTGGTACTTTAACAAAAAATTAGTACTTTTCCATTAACTTGGAACCAGCGCTAACATGCCAATATTGTAGCTTGCCGTTTATGGCGTAGCTTGGTTAATGGTACTTTTCCCATTAATGCACCAATGTGCGATGACAACTGGCACCAATAATTTGACGACTAGCTCAGTGCTAACAGAAAAATACCAAAAAAATCCATTTGAAGACATAGTCATAAAAAGTTTTTCCATCCCTAAAGGGATCACTCGATTGTACTACTGATTGTAATTGCCTTCTTCATGTTTAAAAGACATGATTGTAATAAAATGGTGAAGGTAAAATGTGATTGCTTTTAGTATCAGTTGTGATTTACAAAAACTCCTTCTGCCTTTCTCAATGAGCTCTAAATTTAATTTAAGCAACATTTTTGGAAAACCAATGTATTGTGAAAATTGCGGACTAAATGTATTTTCTTTTCTTCTAGAATTGTATAATTTTCTCATTTTGTATCTAATTTGTTTTTTGTTTTTATTTAGCAACTTGAATTTGAGAAGCTTTGTGGAGAAAGAAAATCTGCTGCAGGTATTATTTTTGATTATTATTGGATGTAAAAACGAACTTCTTGTATCAGGGCTTTACACTTATCTGTAGAAGAGAGAGAGAAAATATTTTATCAAATATTTATTTACTATGTAAAAATATTTCTTATATTTTTATATTTTATTCTTGTAGAAAATAATATTTATTTCATTATTTATAATTAATATTTACTGACATAATAAACAGCTTATATTAAAATTGTCTTTAGTATTCGAATTTTTATTTACATACTATAAAATCTATAATGGTTTAGACGGCTTTGTTGCCTCATATAACAGGAAGCATCAGAAGCCTAGATTAAAGGGCTAGTATGCATTATATGTTACCTATGAACAAACTATACTATTTTTCATACATAAGAATGCATACAGTTAACAGTCATAAAAGAAAAAATCTAAACCAGTGAATCGAAATGGGCCATAATTTTTAATACATAATTTGTTACTCTCTAGTTTACAAGGTCAGATTTTTATTATTTCAGTTATGTTATGCACTTGCTTATAGCTTCAGTCTTTCTATGGAATAAATACTACAGTAGTTGGCAATTTGCCATAAGATCACTAAAATAATTCATTTTTTAAAATCTGTCTTAAATTAAGCTTTAATTTATCAGAGTGTGAAATCTCAAATATCATTTTAAGATGCAGATTTAATGATGTAACAGAAAGTAAACTTTAAAATATGAGTGGGCTAAAAAGGATTAGCCTTGCATCTTTTTTATTATTCTATGTGTTCATTTTATTAGATTCCTTAAAATTTATTGATTTTTTATCGGAGTAAAATAATCCATTACCTATCCACTTTTTTCATGTTTTATGTATATAGCACCTTTGAATGAGAGGAGTTATGGGATTTGAAGCAACAAAGGCTGTAATCCCCGTATATAGCACCTAAATGTCCCAAATCAATGCTTTGAAATTATGGCAACCCTACATACAAAGAAAAAGGTTAATGACCATTGATAATTTTTGAGAAGTTGACTGTCAGTGACACATTAGAGCATCTTGTGGTGTGATTAGGGAAACTAACTACACTGTAGCAAGTGAAAGAAGTTTATTATGAATATTTGAGGTGACTGCATTGATGAACTGTGAATCTAATGCAACAGTTAAAAACTTTCAAAAAACAGTTAAAACAAACAACTAAACTTTCCTTCTCAAATTCTCTACATATAGTAAAGAATGTATGCAAATCACCCAAGTAATTTTTTTCATTATTTCAAAAATATATGTTTGAAAATATTCATATTTTGTATTAATGGGAAAATCACTTATTTTTGCCACAGTTCACAATGTTAATAATTTTATCCACATATTTTTTTGTTATATCTAATAAGTTGATAATTAATATCACTTGCAATAACCTGTTATTCAAGCATGACTCCTCAACTTTTTAAGAAAAATGTTAAAATTTTAACTCCAAAGTAAAATAACTATCATAACTTTGATTTTATCAAAATTCCTGTGACCAGTGCTATAAGCATATACCATTTTGATAGGAAAATTCATTGTTTGCTTTTTGTCATCTATTCATTTATAACATTTAAAGTTATGATGTATACTTAAGGATATAGATATTCTTTCCAGCCTATCAAATTTCAAATATATGAATCTTTACACTGAATTAGTATAAACTAATTTGATGTTGATTATATCTTATTATTGAACATTTATAAAACATATAAATTGTTACTGAATTGTTTTCATTCACATGAAGAACAATCATTAAAAAGTTCTCAATTTTTTCTTGCAGATTGCGACTTGAAGTTAGATGTAAGTATGGCTATTAATAATTGTAACTGTTTGTAATAATTGCTTCTGTACATACTTAATGAATTAATTGCTTGTATTTCACATAAAAATATCATGTTTTAAAAAAATGATGCGGGTTTTTTTTTGTTTTTTTTTAAAGCATTAGAAATGAGAACTTTGGTTTTTTTTTTTTTTTAAATTGAGAGTTGAATTAATTTGAATATTTTTTTCCTCAAACATATTCATGTTATGCACACAAGTAACAAATAATGCATCTTCTTAAGGTGTTCATATGTTGAAGTATCGTTCGAAGCATTTAATGATTTTCTGTGTCATAAAAATGTTTTTAAAAAGTTTATTGGAGATGAAAATAATCAATACTGTCAGTAGTACTGTTCAGTCAGTCTGTTTAATTTCAAGTAAAGATGGCATTAGTTTTTCTCTTTATTGCTTTTTGTACTATGGTATGTTTGTCCAGTTTTCTTCATTTCAAGCATGGATTATTTCAGTTGGATGCTGATACTGAACAAAATGAATTTGTGCAACAGTATTTAGCTCAACAGCAAAAGATATATGCTGAACAAAAGGAGGCAAAGCGTCGTGTTGAGCTTGAAGGTAATTTTTAATTTTTGTATATTTCCATCAAATTTACCATATTTGATACTGCATCTTTTACTCATTTTTGTTTGGATATGTTTATAATCCAGTATTTTTTTACAGTTATGCCTTTTTTAATAATTATCTCTTACTACTACTTGATGTTATAAAAAATCATTTAGTCTCAATCATTCTTACTTGTGAGGGTTTTTCATCATCCGTTCTTTGTTGAGTAATCAGTATTTGAGTACACCAGTTCTGGTATGAAAGCATGACTGTGAAATGGTATAGGTTTTATTGTCTTTTTAGATAAACTTTCCCTTATGAAGCTACACCAAAGCTCTTTGGGATGGGCCTTGTCATTTTGAACTGTGTTCGGATGATGAGGACGATGGTTGTGCTGGCATCCCCATCTCCAAACTTTGACACCAGTGGGAGGTGGAAACCTGTGCTTTTTTTAAATTTGACGAATTTGAATTGCATCTAAAAGCCACAGTTCTCTAATCTCAAAACCACTCAACACCATGGCTCTCATACGATTAACGGCATATTCCTTGTGCATACGTTCTTTCTATCAATGGAAAGAAATGTGCCTTCTTTATCACTATATGCTTAGAAAATATGACTGCTGATATTAATATAATGACTTGGCTATTATAGTTATTTTTATTTGTCGATTTTGGTTATATGGTTTGAATATGGGTTTATGGTTTTGTTATATGGTCGATATGGTTTGAAACTGTGTTTATCCCTTTGCATTGGGATACGTCATCTTAGTAACAATTCTAGGTTATGCATCATTTGGACATTTTTTTTATTTCACTAGTTAAAAACCTCCCATGTTGTAAGAATTTGCAGATTAACTTCTCAGAAAAAAGAAATATATATATATTTTACTTCTTGAAGCTATAAAATGAGCCCTTGTATTCAGTGAATATTTATGCAACTAATTACTTTTCCAAGATGCAAAGGGTTATAATTGTGGTCAGAATCTCTCCCTTTATAATCTGGGTGCACATGATGCTTTCAATATCTAAATAAGAAGCAGTCTGATTCACTAAGTGAAAAGTAGTAGCTTTATTGCCAACCCAGAAATGCGACAAAACTTTATGTATATAAATTATCATCAGTTATTAAAAAGTGTTAAAACTTGACTCAAGTCGTTGAGTGGTAAATGGTGGGTTTTAGTCATTGCTCACAGATTCTTATTTACCAGATATAAAAAGAATAAAATAAACAATTACTGTTTTGTATTCTTTTTCGTGAGCATAGCTATTTTTGAATGCAATTAACAATATCAATGTAATATTATATGATATTCCTACTAAATATACTTTAAATAGCCATGTTAAAAGTTATTTCATTTTGTTTCATCAAGGTGAAATTAATTGGAATATCAAAAATGCAGAATATTATGTTATTTTTAAAAACTATGTAATGTAAAACTGGATTTGAAGATTAATATTCTCAAAGTATTCTGGAATTAACTTTAACCGCAACAAAAAAACTTCTGAGGCATATGCTCAAATTTGAAGCCTGTCAGCAAATAAATCTGAAACAGTATTCAATAATGAGCAATCAGTAAAAAAAAGTATAATGTATGAATAGTATCATAGTTTCAGTTTCATATTTTCATTTCAGTTGGCTGCCTTGCAGTTAAACTCTGCTAGATATTGTAACAATTTTATTGGGATTGCATGAATAGAGACATCCAAAACTTGGTCCTCCACATTTCTATCTATGGTTTTTTACGGGTTTAAGTGGGTAGATTTTTTTTCTTCTTGTGGTGTGTTTGGATTTGCAAATGCTTTATAGAAACATGTTTTGAATTATGGAGGAGATGAGTAAAAAGAAGGCAAGTTGTAATTGCTATATCATTTAATATTTCCTGGATGAAAATGAAAATCCAGAAAAGTTTGTCAAATTTTGAGGCAAGTTTCAAAAAATTATTACCAATAAAATGTTGATGTGATATAATAATTTGGAGGATTAAGAGAGTATTATGAAACATTTATATACAATGAGTTTTACAACAAAATAAAACTGTCCATAAAATCTAAAATTTTGGCTTTTAATTGTTTTGTCAGATGGTTATGTATGTTGTAATAAAAATCCAAGAATTGGCTCAAACCATTTGGCCTAAAAATAACCTTTTTTTTATTCACAGATTATTTATAAATGTAATTTTATTTTAGAAACTTTAAAGAGTACTGATGAAAAAGAGGTTTGTGGCTCCACGAAATGTGGTGAAGAGGCCACTATTGATGATGATGATGATCAGACAGAGCCAGATGAACCTGAAGAAGAGGATTCTAGGGCAGACATCACCAGTCAAAAGGCAGCAGATGATACCAAAACTAACATCGTCAGTCCTGAGCTAGAAGCAGACAGTTCAGAAATACAAGATGGTGTTGATCAGAACACTTTTCAGCCTTCAAAGATAGAAAGAGAAAGCTCAGAAGTCCAAGATGTTTCTGACCAGGAAACTTCTCAGCCTTCAAAGGTAGAAGTAGCAAGCTCAGAAGTCCAAGATGATGCTGATCAGGGAACTTCTCAGCCTTCAAAGGTAGAAGCTGCAAGCTCAAAATTCCAAGATGATGCTGATCAGGAAACTTTTCAGCTTTCAAAGGAAGGAGCAGCAAGCTTAGGTGATGTTGATCAGGGAACTTCTGAGCCTTTAAAGGTAGAAGCAGCAAGCTCAGAAATACAAGATGATTCTGATCAGGAAACTTTTCAGCTTTCAAAAGAAGGAACAGCAAACTTAGTTGATATTCATCAAAAAACTTCTGAGCCTTTAAAGGTACATGTAGATGTAGTTAGTCAGGAAACTTCTCAGCCTTCAAAGGTAGATGCAGCAAACTCAAGAGTGCAATATGATGCTGATGTTCAGGAAACTTTCCAGACTTCAAATGCTGCTTCGTTTCCTGAAGAAGAGCTTGTGAAAGATACTGCAGCTACTGAAAATGGAGACTGTCAAAACCAAATAATTTCATCTAATAATGTACCTGTTGACTCCAGGTATATGAATCTCATATTATTTTATCTCTTATTATTTTAGTGGATGAAGAATTGAAAAATATTATAGTGAAACTCGGAAAACTCGAAAAGAAAAATAAAATATTATAAAAGTTTTTGAGTTCATAAGCTTGATTTTTTTTTATTTAGGCGTGTATGATTTTTCTTTTAGCATTGAAACTGCGGAGAGTCTTGAAGTCATTGATAATGTAGACAACCAAATAACTTCATCCGAAATCACTGAAACTGCATACACTAACTCCAGGTATAAATATATTCATATATTTTGATTCAAAAACAAATAGTATCCTGAAATATTATTTTAAATTATGTTTATACGTGTTAATATATGCTTCCTGTTTAGAAAAGTAAACTGAAACTAATTTTATCAATTTTGGTTTCTAAGAAAGTGTAATATATGATGCAAATACTTGTGGAAGCAATAAATTCTAAGAACAAAATAAATAATTATTTCACTGATAATCTAATAAATGTTAATGATTTTATAAAATTTAACTTATTTATCTATTTTAAATTTATTGATGTTGTGATTTCTGAATATACTCTGTACTCATCCAAATGTAGTATGTATATGCATATATTATTATGTCTAGTGTTCTAACTGTAAGTTTTTTTTTTAAACACTATGTAAAATGAAGTTTTTAATTTTTCATTTATTGCTGCTCCTTTTTGAAAATGAATCTGATTTCTTATGCATTCTGATTTAAAGAATGGAATGGTTTTTTTTCTGAATCTTAAGAATCAAGGCAACCTGATAAAGGGTAGGATGTTTTAGAGAAGTAAAATTTGTTTTAAAAGTTTTTATTTAAGGTTATATTTTAAAATATATATATATATATATTGTCAGTCTTAACATTTAGCTTAAGAGTAACTGCTTTTTATGAAATTTTATGGCTTTTAAATTTTTGCTTTCCACCAATTTGTAAATATAAATTGAATCCTGTGTAAGAAAAGTATAAACCTAATTGAAATATTTCTGTTACTGTTGTTCATTTATCAGTTTTGAAAACTTTTTTTTTAATTCTGAATAATAGGATTAAAGAAATTATTGTAAAATATCTTTTAGCTATTTATATTTAGCAAATAAACAACAGATTTTTAAAATTCTCTTGTTTATCTTTTTTTGTGTGTGTGAAATTGTTTTCCAACATTTTTGGGCCTGCTACTGCCATTGGCCAAATCGAATTTGAACTTCTTTGTACCTGAGAGTATGAAAAATTACATTTCTGAGTGGGATAGTATTAAAGCTGTTGTTTTGTTGAGGTATTTTCAGTAGCTATATCCATCATAAACAACTGCTGATACTTCAAAATAAACATTTAAATTTCCTTTCTCTCTTGTAGTACTGAAAATACTGTGAGCCATGATACCATTGATCATCAAGCAGAACAGTCATCTTCATCTGAAATCATTCAGGACATGCATGTTGAATCCAGGTATTTTATTTTGCAACTTAAATTCTACTTTCACTTTGTAAAGTATTTGTTGCATTAGCTCGTCAACATGTGGGCTCTTTTAATAAAAAGTTGCGGCCTTTTTTTTTTTTGGAAATAATATACATATAACAAACTAAATATTAAATGTAAGTAAAAGAAAATATTCCTAACAATATACATTTTCATTTGCATATGTTTTCGAAATCAGATTTTATTAAAATCATATAAGAAATCAGCTGAACAGTGCGAGACTGCCATCTTATTTGAAAATGAAAGTACAGTAAAACTTCGATTAACAATCACCATCCAGACCAGGGCTTTGATGGATAACCGAATAGACAGGTAACAGAAATCTCTTAATACATGTATACAGTAACGTGATTTTACTGCTGGCATGGGATGAAAATGAAATCGTTTCGAAGTGAATGATACATACATATTGTGTTTAATTTTACAGAGCAATCAATATAGACTTCAATATAAGAGTAGTGATGTGCAGAAATGTATTGAAATACTATAAATCTATGTTGACAGGTAACAGGATTTCTTTGACAATGACTGATAACAGAAAATGACAGTTAATTGAACTTTTACTGTTATGATATATTCACCAAATTTTAACAAGCTTTTTTGAGAAATTCAGAACAGAGGTCTCGTTAGAAACTATGTAGTGTTCTTATTTCTTTGTGAAATGTTTATTTTAATTATTTGTATGAGTTACATACATTATAAAATATTTGAAATTACAGCATACTATTTGATGAATAAAAATAATAATTTATATATAAGAATATTTAAAATCGCTCATTTTTTACTTTAATAATTATATTTTACTAGCAGTACGTGCAGGGCATTGCCCGTGGAATCAGGACTTCAACACAGGGATGAGATTCTTCCACTTTTTGGTGGATTTCTGCTTTTTTGTCATTTTTTTTTTTTTTGTTATTTTGGAGAAATTCCCCTTTTTTGTCTTTTTTTTTTTTTTCCTCTCAAAATTCCGGGTATTTTTTCCTCCGGATTTCCGTCCCCCCCCCAAAAAAAAAAATTGCTTTTTCTTCCGAAAATTCCGCTTTCACACAAAGAAAAGAAACCTTCCTATCTTCCGTTTTCAAAAGAAAATTCTGGGAAAATATGCTCGACAGTGCGGCTTAACTCCACTGACTAGGAAACTATCTGATTCATCTTCTACTGGCGAATTAACAAGCTCTACAAGGATGAACATTCCAACAATCAGTGCCATTCAAAGTATTAAGTACCACCTTTTTTGCAGAAAACAAAACCTATGTGGCATATTTTGCAAATATATATATATATATATATATTGCATGAACATGTTGAAAAAAAAATTAGTTGAAAACTTAGGGTCATCTTGTAGGGCATACCAAGATGAAGAAATAAAAAAAATGAACAAAAACTAATAAATAAACTACATTAAAAAAAAGAGAAAAACTCTTGTCAAAAAGGGGCAACTAAAGAGATGTGTGTAAATGCTGCAAAAAAGCAGAGAATAAGACATAAAATAAATCTCAAAATAAAAAATAAAACAGATGATTTACGTAGGCATTCTGGAGATAATGTAGTCCCGACAACTATGCCTGTAGTTAAACAGAGATACTGATGAAGACTGTGCAAAAAGCTTAACCTCTACTGAAAATAAACTTGCAGAGGATACAAACACATCCTTTATTGAAGAAAAATCTGTCAAAGATAGGAGCCCTCCAAAATGAAGGGTGAAGCGTGTTAATGGAGATCTGTTACCAACACAAGCCACACAAATAAAAAAAAAACAACGAAAGAAAACCAATTCTTTAACATTTAAGGAAATGTTTCAAAGGGTTTCAAATAACAATAATGCTAAATGAATCTGTCATTGTCACTGTACAATTTCTCGACTCCTCTCACTTTATAAGGTGCAAAATCATTGTGCTGTTACTTTTGCAAAAATGTATAAGAATAAAAGAAGTAGAATTCAGTATATGATACATTATTATAATTTATAAAGAGCCAATGCACTTTACACAATTGCATGAAGCAAAAGAAATTATTTGTCCTTATTTTTTATTTATATTTTTTGAGCTAACTTTTATGAAGAGTCTATTAAATATAATTCTTCTTGGACTTCTGTTGAGTGAATGTTGCATCTCGGTGATGAACATGTGGTAAATATGTTTTAATGTCTAATTTTGTATTTTCTGATGCCCCTGATGATGTGTTAAACTTGTTTGTTAACTTTTAATGTGAATGATTTAATAATAATTAGTTGAAATTTACTCTATGGTGCCCACTTACTTTGTTCCTGTTAGGATCGCCAACTCTTTGCCGCCAAGAATGGAGATGAGAGAACATTTGTTTTGGTTATGCAATGATGATTTTAACGAGTGAGATGTGCACATACGCAGAAATTGATCTTTTCATCGGTGTTTTGCACATGGCGTGATATTACGATTCGTTTCAATTGGTTTGTTCCGTTGATCTGTTTCATGTGATTGGTCGATTCAATCAAATTTGTTTTGTCGGTTTGATTTTTGTCTGATTTTATCATTTCGTTACGTGCGCTTTGTACAGCTGTTGTTGATTATGGCATTGGTTCCCTTTCGACCTACCATCAGCTTCAGACAATGGAAGCCAAAGTTGTTTCCCAGTGGTGCGTGAACCAGGGATTGATAGCAAGCGGATACCAGTGTCCTAAGTGTAAACAGCAATTGGGCAATTACAATAGGTATGTGTAGTTTTAACTACACTTTTCTCGTTTTTGAACATTTTCATTCACTTTAGGTTCAGAACTGTGTATGTTATTCTGTGTTTTTGCTTCTCAATGAATAAGCAAAGCTACTACAGGGTGGCGACAGAACCTGGAAATCAGGGATGTCAGGGAATTTTATCAATCTCGAAAAATCAGGGGAAAGTCGGGGAAATTCGTAAAAATATCTAAAAATCAGGGAAAACTAATAGTTATTTGTTACTTGAGTTATTATCTATAAATTAGTATCTTATGTCTAGCATTATTTGTAATAATAAATGGATTTTTTTTTTAAAAACTTATATTCATTTATAAAAGCATAAGTTTTTGATTAGATTAATTTGCAATTAATTTCTTATGATTTGTTAAAGAATAAAGATTTGAAGTAATACTTTGGTACTTTCTCTTGTTTAAATCTTTGCTAAAATATATATTTATTAGGTACTTAAAATTATACTATTTTTATATTTATACTGCGACATGTTATTCTGGTACCCATGCAAAGAGCACTAATTAGTTATTGAACTGTTTTAAAGCTTTGAGCAAAGATCATAATAACCTTTACTGTTAACATAGTTTAACTTGTGCTGCAAAGAGTAGTTTTAATGTTTCTTAGAATTCTTATGCAGTTTTAGAAGCAAACTATTTTGTTAAAATTTCCAGTATTTTTTACATATAAGAAATGTAACATTCTGTTTTAATAGATTTTTTTAGGATGTTCATTCCATTTTTTAAAAATTAAACTTCATAAAAAAGTTTAATTTTTTTCATATTTAATAACTGGTAAAAGTGTTTTTAATAATCTATATTGTACACATACAGTAATTCTGAGTAGGGAGAAAGCCAGGAAACTAATATAATTAGTAGCCGTAAATCAGGGAAATGTTGTAAGTTTAGTCAGGCAAAAGTCAGGGAAATTTTTTTGACAGTTTCTGTAGCCACCCTGTACTAGTGTCCCACTTCACAGAAATCGAAGCCACTGGTGTTTTTTTTTAAGTTAAAAAAAACTGCTCGGTACACGCTTAAAGTGCCAAAGGCATTACATGCTCAATCTCTCCTTTTCAAATGAAGCATGCGCAGTAGAGCAATGCGCATCCAAAACAGTATTTGGCGACAGCAAATGAAATTGCGCCAAGAAAAATTGGCGAGAAGCAAGTGGGCACCGTAGAGCAAATGTTTATCTAATAATTTAATATTCTTTTTCTTATTTATATGTACTGAATTATAAATAATTAAGTTATTAATTATTACAGTGTAATATTTTCATCATGTTGCATGTTCTGATGTTTTGCTTCTTTCGCATATAAATTATGGTACAATTATTTTGCTTGCGTATGATTTCAGTCTTTTTGCCAATCTCATCCCTGTCAACAAAATGGGGAAAAAAAATGCCCACAATGACACAAAAAAGGTTTGACAAAATCAAAACAGAAAATATACATTATTGATTTTCCCGCTTATTTTCCTTCGCGATAATGACACTTGAGCTGTAGGAAAACACTAAAGAGTACGTTAATCCAAAACAATATTTAAAAATTACAACGCGAAAATCATTATTAAGCAGCAAACAAAATGTGCAACATAAACATGTGTTTTTTAACAAACTTTTATGCTTAACTATCAATAAGTACATAAAACAAACAAATCAAAAGTATAAAAATATAAATCAAAACGCGATCCACCTAGATTAAAAAATGGTCTACCATGAGCTTAAACTGTAAGGCGAAATTGATCAGAATATAACACACCAGACGCTTGTACAAAGAAAAAATAACCAAAAGGAGAAAAACCCTTTGCCTAACCTGCTGAAACGGTGTTATAGTTCATTCAGTAGAAGTAATCTATAAAAGTAATTCATCATATTCTGTATCTATCCTCGTTCATGGCAGGATGCCAAATAAATCCATCACTCTAATTTTTTCCGCCAGATGGCACAGGATTTCTGTAAAATAGATCTTCCTTCGGAAAAACATCTTTGACCCCATCAATTAAAAATCGACTTAAAATGATATTTTAACCGTTCTTGTTTTAAATGAAGGAGAAGCATTTATTTTATTAGCTCAAAAAATTTTCAAAAAGATAACGAGATTAGAACGTGAGATGGAGTCATTTGATTTTGAAATCTTAAAATTTCATGCGAAAACTGGCTATTATTTAAAAATTCCTCAAAATTCAGGAAATTACATTAGACTTTCAAAATGAATGTCATTAAAACGATAATTGTTAACTCTATTCGGTGGCGCATCGATTGCTTTTTTCCGATCATTATTTTTCATGGATCGGTGAAAAACTTGCTAAAAATCGCCCAAAACAACACAAAATATGAAATAAAAGATTTTATAGATTAAATTTTAAAATTCCGGCGTCAAGGTGCATTCAGTCACCATTGCCAAATTTCATGGCTGTAAGTGCGATAGATTCGCATGGACATCACAGACACACACACAAACATTGCCTTTTATAAGTATAGATAATTATAATTATTGCTATCATCGCATTGAAAATATATATTTGAATTGCAGCGTATTTTATTACAGTAAATTTAGGGTTGTAAAGCACAGTAAATATTTGCATCTTGTTTCATAAAAATAAAATTAGTGCATATTATGTTTGCTATGGATATTTTTAGTTGACTGTTTTCATTCCATTGATTTTCCAATTCTAGATTGCATTATGTATACTGAATACTATCTTTTTAAGGAATGAATTGCTTGTATTTCATTCACTATTTTTTTTTATGGACATCATTTGAATTTAAGGAAAAATTATTTAACTCATTAAGTTTAATGTGTATTCATTGAGTTTAATGGAATGCATCTTTTGTTTGAGACATTTATTTTGAAAAACATTTGTCATCTTTTTCACACATATTTCTGTTTAAAAGAGTTCTCTATTTCTTATAGCATTGAAAATACTCAGGAAATCTCTCATCAGGATGCATCATCTGAAGTTAAAGAAATACATACTGATTCCAGGTGAGATTTTATAAATTTTTTGCAAATGCAGATATGTGAACGTGGGCAGTCCAGCAGTTAAATGTTTGTGATTTTATGAGAGTAGATTTTTTTGTAAACTGGAAGTTTACAGCTTACTGTAGCATCTGATTATGAAATATCTTTGAGATAGATAATATTGATCTAAATAAGTATTGCAACTCAATTATTTTAAATTAATGGAATCGCTTCATGCTCGCATGATATTCTATGCCTCGTCAATTTGGACTTAGAATCCATTACTCATCTTACATTTGCTGCTTGTAACATTAAAAGCAACTTTGCTGCTGATTGAATGCTCTTAAATTAGAACTTCAGTTATGTGTTTTGTTTAATTATTAGTTCTTTAACTTTGCCTCTAAATTATTTTATATCATTTTCTGTTTACATTAGCCTCATTCCTGTTGTCATCGCAATGTATTGTCTAAGATCAATCGATATATATTGATATTTATTATTTGAGATATCAAATTGTAAATCGTCTCTCTTCACAGAATGCTTAATCAGAATTCATCAAAATAAAAGAATTTTCTGCTTATCTTACTTAATTTAAGTTTGATATAATAAACATATTTGAGCTTTTCCCTCCAATAAAATAATAGTGTTAAAATCTCTTCAACAAAGTGTTACAATAGCATTTCACTTAAAGCATATATATAAAATGTTTTCGTTGTTGCAGTCATAAAACAGCCGAGTTGTTAACCAATTTGCTTTATTATAAAAATATTTTGGAGAGTGCTGGACATACCAACATCTTAGTTGAAGTTTTTAGTAAAAGTGTACAGAAAATCCCCGATTCTCTCAGATAAGGGAATAACAATATAACATGTGATCAAAGTGAAGGGAATATTGGCTATTTTTAATAAATTATGTAAGCGTTTTAGGGAAAAAATCTAGCACCAAGGAGACGCATCATGATTTTCGGTGGGCACGTGAAACAGATTAAAATATTCTTTTAGTAATAAATATGCGAAGATGAGAGATTTAATATACCTCCAGCACAGGAAATAAAATTTAACTGGAATTTAAGAAAAGTTATTTTGGAATACATTAAGACTTTAAAATATATAATATTAGAATTCAAAATAAAATTAAGTGAGATTATTACATATATATATTAGTACTTCACATATATATTTATATATCATGAAAAAAACAGGAAATGGAATTTATTTACATGTTTCAAAGTTAATTGATAATAAATACAAGCATAAAATCTTATTAAATTTTCACAATGACCAATATTATAACCAAAGAAAAACTTCTGTTATCACAAATAATCTTATCAAGTTTAATATTAAATATAAATTTTGTAGACATTCCAGTTTAAATGCTTGATATCTGATTGACAGAATTTTACAATAAGGTACCAACATCCATTCCATTCCATCTATTCCATTGCCATTATATCAGTGTTGTGGACACTGCATATAGTAGCATTTTCGAATGGGGTCATTAAAGTCTAATCAATCATCATAGATCTTCGACAAATCAGTTTAGGTAGTGATGAGAGTAGATTTGCTAGAATTGGCTGTTGTAAATAATATTTGGCAAGCGGACCAAAAAATATAAAGTTTGATTATCTGGGCATAAAAATTATGGGTATGTCAGAGTCATATAAACATTGGTGTAGTTGCAAATTAAGCAGTGCCGGAACGCTCTAACCGGGTGATGAAATTCACCTAATTTGGCAGTGTTTACCATTTTTTTCTTATTTATTTTCATTAAAAAAAAAAAAAGGCATCACCGGAACATCATTCCGGCTTCACTACACCCCTGCTTATATAAATCTGAAAGAAGTTTTGTCAAATTAGTTAACATAACAATGAAATACGAACTTGCAGCAAAAGGCAATGAAGTTCTTTATTTACAGAGATATTTCTTTAATTTTTATGAAATTGTATTGAAGGAAAATCTAAATCGCTTTGCTGAATGTGAATAAAATATTCATTAAACAAATGAATTAAAATGTAATTATCACCAAAGCTTATGAAATTAAATCCTTTTGATTACAGAAAGTCGTTATATTTCAGTAAAGTAACAAATTGATAGTTATCGAAAAACAATTAAAAAGATTAATTGGTAGCAATGTTTTTATTTCTATCAACATAGGTATATTATATATGTGAGAAAAAAATATAATTTCCATGATTTTCATCGTACATTTTTGCTTAAACTCATTACACAATAGAACATATCTATACTTATAAAAGGCAATGTTTGTGTGTGCACGCGATGTCCAGACGAATCTATCACTCTTAGAGCCATGAAATTTGGCACACAGATAGTCGTAATGGCGACTCAATGCACCTCGAAGCCGGAATTTTAAAATTTAATCTAGAAAATTTTTTATTTAATGTTTTGTGTTGTTTGGGGTCATTTACAGCTGTAGTATCTTTTCTAATGATAGTTTGAAAAACAATTCATGCACCATTGGATAGAACGAACAATTTTCTTTCTAATGAAATTTGTTTTGAGCTTCAAACGTAATTTACTGAATTTTGAGAAATTTGTAAAAAATAGTTTTGCCGCGAAAATTTTGTTTTCATATTTAAATTTACTGCATCAACCGTTCTAATAATGTTATCTCTTTCATTTTTTGAGATAATGAATGGAATATACCCCCTGATTTAAAACAAAAAGGGTTAAAATATCTGTTATGGTTGAATATTAATTTTTTTCTGAAGTGTTAAAATATTTTTGCTGCAATTTTTACCTCATTGATTCTTTGTAACCAAGATCATGGTGTTCCATTCCTAGCATGCATTTCGTCGAAACCACAGAGAAAGAACATGTGACATCATAATCCCTTTGCTTTCAACGCATCGACTTTCTAATTAGTGTTTTACATAATGTGGCTTCAAAGTTTAAACCTGAAGTGGACGATTTCATCCCCTTTTTTCCCCCTTCTTCTCTGATTCATTTTGGATGTATTTAAATACCACAGAAATTATGTTTGTCGTATTGTTCCGTTTAAAATAGTTTAAAATTTCATTTGGTTTTTATTCTTTAACGTTTTACCTGGTTTATAGAAATCAATCTTTTAATCGCTTCCCTTACTCATTTTTTTGAAAAAAATTGCAAAAAATCATCACATTTTTTTATTTTATTATTAAATACAAGGCAACAAAACAAAATATGTTGGTTTTAAGTTGAATTTTTAATTTTTTACAGGTGTAAAAGCATTTAGTTTTAATAGTAGTTTACTATCCCGAGTTATCTCGGGCAAGTGAAAAAAAGTTAAATATTAGTCTTTGTATGATAGTTTTTGAAGCAAGGGACAACACAAAGTGATACCCGACATTCTGTTCACTGGTATCTGGTCTCTTTTCTTACTGGTTTACCTCTGGAATCTATTTTACGGGAGCATAGTACACTGTCTCGTTGGATTTGATTTTTTTTCAGTTGCAGAAATAACATCTGGAAAATGCCTTGAGGTTAACCTGACTAATCACTATCTGAAAAATCATCGCTTTCCCTATCTTGCATCATCGCCATTATTTTACTTTTTTTCAAAGCAACTATCCTTATTTAGACATTACTAATCCACAAGCCGACGTATACTATACAATAGGGAAACATGTGACCAGTCCGCCAAAAGAACCGCGAAACCAATAAAACTTGGCAAACTGCCAATGAAAGCTGAATATTTCCTTTCATTTCCTCCAGGCCGAGTAAAATCGTGATAAAACAAATCGTACTGGCAAATTCTGCTTCGCCCGAGTTTTCTCGGGATAATAATTAACTGCAATATATACGAACCCGAGATAACTCGGGATAATCAGGCAAGCGGTTAAATCCTAAAAAAAATTTTTTAAATATCGGTTTATTTTGTACTTTAACTTCACTTTGAAATCATTTCGTTGAATGGTTTTAATTTAAAGTATCTAATGCCACCAATTAACTATTTTGAACATGATCCAAAGATTTTAAGGCATCAGCCTGACTGAATTATAACTCCATTTTAGTGAGCGAACCAGCTGGTTGTTTTTACTCATTTTGGATTCTAACAGCATCGTTTGCAGCAAACTTTATAATTTCATTGCCGCTTTAAAAAAAAAAACTGTATCTTCAGTTAATGTCATTGTCGCGAAGAAAAATAAGCAGTCAAAATCAATAATATATATTTAATTTGTATTGATTTTGTTTTCAAAATTTTATTTTATGTCATTGTGGGCTTTAAAAAATTTTTTGTTGAAATTCATGATACCACGGGCAACGCTGTTCTAACGTAATTTACTAAATTTTGAAAAATGGTCGCTTTTATGGTAGTTTTCAGTTCAGAAAATTAATTTGCGAAATTAATTTTTTCCTGGTCAGTTCAAAGAGATTTTTCTCTAGCGAGCATTCTCCCATGGAAATTTCTCCGGAGCTTTTCCAAAATGCATTATTGCAATTTCATTGGCTTACGGTGCAGAGCGTAGGATACATCATAACCTTCAACTGAATGGCAGTGTTTCACGTGTTTATTCGTCTTGCATATTTTGCTTGCTGTATAATAATCATTTTCACATTGCAATTTTTTACAAATGTTTCGGATTAACGTACTCTGTACTGTTTTCCTATAGTTGAAATGTCATTATCGCAAAGAAAAATAATCAGAGAAATCAATAGCATGTATCTTTTGTTTTGATTTTATTTTCAAAACTTTTTCGTGTCATGGGTGTTTTTTTTTTTTTTTTTTTCCCTTTTTTTAAAAATTTTGTTGGAAGTCCTGATTCCACAGGTAACTCCGTGGTATCAGTATATATCGTGGTATATTCCGTGTGCATACTGCTAGTATCTAATAAAACACATAATGTAGAAGTAGTCCAAATCTATCTACATTTTATCCAACAGCAGTCAAATTTTGCGAAATCTAACTTTTAATAGTAGATTTTCTATCTATAACTGTTTGTAATTTATAAATTTCAATTTTCTAATTCAAAATTTATTATGTATTATTTTTTCACTAAATTTAGCCGTTCTAACTTTCATAAATTTTTATATATTTCAGCATGATAGAGAAATCGACTTTTGACAGGAACATTTTTTGAATCCTTGTATATTAAATAAATGAGTTTCTATATCATGTTGTTTTAATTTTAGAAATTATTACAGATGTCACATGATGTTTTTCATGTAATATATTTCGGGTTATCATGATTTTGAGCTAATGGATTAGAAAAAAAGTCCAGCTAGTACTTTTGCTTCAATATAAGTATCATCAAATCCTGATAGTTTATGCTAGTTAATTAAAGCTGAGCTATATATATATTAAATTTATTACTCAATTGAAATGAATCGTATAAAATAATCTTCAATATTGAGTTTATATAAGATTAATTTGATGAAATAAAATAAACTAACTGTTCAGAAATTTATGGAAAAAAAGAAGTGTGACAGAATTTATAAAATTAAACAATTTAATTTGGAAAACGGAGCAGAGATAAATCAGTAACTGACAAATAATTGTATTCAATGTATGGGAGAAAAATCTTAAGGGAAAACTACGTAGAAAAAAAAAAGAAGAAACAAAATAAAGCACCGAAAGATAAAAAATATTATAACTACAGTAAAGCAAGCAAACTCCTGTTCGGAAATGATATAGTTCAAGGTTTGGCAATTTATCGCACTAAATCAAGATTTGCCGTTGAAACTGCGAGAAGATCAAAGCATATCATGGTAACCAGTCGCTCTGGCTCAAGTCGAGTTTTGGCGTTTAAGTGCCAATGAGATTGCCAGTATCATGGTGCCAATGAGATCACCAGAATTGTGGTGCCGATGATATTGCCAGAATCGTAGTGACAATAATATCACCAGAATCTTGATGATATCATGAAGGCTTTCAAAGCACACGAACAGTTTGTAGTGATTGACAATCAATGATCCTAGCTGATGGTCAATAAGGTTTCGTGTGTTGAATAACAGATAGCGCACGCAGGGGAGGGGGCTCCCTGTGACCGAAATGGGTGGTCGTCACTCCCCTTTTTCTTGAAATCAAGAGAGGGTAGTTGAAAGGCAGAACTTGGTACTTTGAATGAGGCGAGACGATTCGATCGCTGCGATATCGATATGTTGATTTTTTAAAAAATCGATTTCTTTCTAAATATCGATTTTTTTTTTTTTTTCGATAAATCGAAAATCGGCACAGCCCTAACGGTAATTGTAATGGTTATAGGAACAGGGGCATGGGGTGGCGTTCTGTCTCATTCATGGAATCCACAAAATGAGGATCATTTATGAACTGTCTGTTTGGGGCCCATACAAAAAGTTAAGTTTTCCTATATTTATTCCAGGCATCTTTTGTCCTATGTATGCAAAGCAAGGGCTATCATGATCAAGAGCTTTCATGAACTGTTTCATTAACCCTAGCTTTATATGTAGCGGAGGCAAGACGATTCTATTTCGTCCAACTAAGAGTTCACATATGACATTTCTCTGTGGTAGGCCACTCATTTCTTATCCAATGTATTGTTTGGCTCTTCTGTCCCATAGGTACAAGTAGAAAATTAACCATTTTTAAGACACACAAATTACCCATTAATGAAACCCGTTCATGAAAGTAAATCTGCTCCATGACCAAAGCTATGGTATCATATTCTTCTTTCATTCGTTACACGATTTCTTCTGCAAGATCAGATGCTAAGATTCTTTTTTTTCTTTTCATGCAATTCATCTGTTCCAGGAATAAATTGCTTTATAAAGTTTTAAATATTTCATAATTTAGCTGTACTGAATCTCAAAAAGTAGAGCTGATAGAGGAAACCTTTCATATTTAAAATCGGCACACCAAATGTAGTCAAAATCGGTTAAAATATTCCAGGCTCGAAGCAAAAAAAATTTTTGTTGGCCTGTGTTATTTTTCAAAACTTTCATATTAAATAATAACTTTAACAAGTAACTTACCTTTTTTTTGTACGGGCTGTGCCACTAAACCCTTAAACCTTCACTTTTGCAACAGAATTTGTTTGTCTCTTCTGTAATCATTCTGCAGATATCCTCTTATGTCCTTTTTGACTCTGTATAATTTATTTTAATATATTTATCCATGTGTAATGACTAGATTTATTTTTAATCAAGTCAGACAAAAATAAATAGTCTCTTGGGGGATTGGAAGATGTTCTGTTCTGATGAAAGAGTGGTGGTGGTAGCACGTTTTTGTTCTTTGCTTGAACCCCAGTTTTGAAAGGATATTTTGTCTTTCCAGGTTCAAAAGTTTGGCAGAGTTTGAATTTGCTGGTAAAATAATATGAACATATTAATATTTTCTCCTTGTTATCATTTAAGTACCTCATTAATATATTTTTCTCCTTCAAAATTATCAGTATTATTTGATCTTTAAAATAAAGTTATTTAATCAGAAAACAAGCAATTTTACCCATAATTTATTTATCTTGTAACTTTTAGACCATTTGCTTAATATTTAAAATTAGTAATTTAATAATAAGTATAATAAGTAATTTTATTTATAGATTTTATTTCCTGCAATGATATCCTTTTTTTAAACATCATAGTAGGGTTCAGAAAGTTAAGAGACAGCTCCCTTGTAGTCAAATGGTAAGGATAGTACTTGAGACATCACACTTTCAAAATTTCTATTTCAAGACATTTTAGCATTCACAGTTTAAATCCATGCACTAAAACTAGATGATTACTGAACCTTCATTGGATTCAAAATTTGATCCATAGTCTTCTAATCATGAAACAGAAAACAGTTTTTATTCTCTATCCACTTTCAACTTATGTCTGCAAAATTTCATTCATAATATCCAAACAGTTAATGGGTATTGTTTTGTTTGTTCACCAAAAAATACATAATAATTTTCAGTGTAAAGTGAATATAAACAGTAAAAAAATAGCTTTCAATTCTTCTTGAATTAAACTTGCAATTTGTAGTAATGGAATTTGCTGTGTTGTTGTATCAGAAGATGACATTTTTGTTAACTAGATATATTGCAACAAATCTTAGTAATCCTGAATCAGTTAATGCAACTGAATTTAATTTTTGGTTCCAACTCTTAAAGATCAGTGAACCAAACTTTAAAAAGAAAAAACACTTTAAACCAGCGGGAGTGGTCTCCCCTAAACTTTCTCGTATACTTTCTAAGTGGAGATTCGTCAAAATCTCGAGTTCGAATTTTTTTTGACGATTACAATACTTTCTCTCTATATACTTCGTATACGAGAAAGTGAAACAAACCTGAAATCAAATATCTGTTGCCACATTTCAAAAAAATATTACTTTGAAGCAGGTGCGATAAAATAGGCAATGCAATGAATACTAAAGCGAAAATTCTGCTTTGGAATTGAATTCCCAAGAAAACAATTTATACTACCACAACCGTAACAATTGCAAAAGCGCGTAAATAAAAGATTTGCTGAAATAATGAGATCGGTTTGAGTTTTATGTACAACAATAAAAAAATTGTTACAATTTATGTTTGAAAACATTATTTATTGTTGTAAATAAAATTTACAACAATAACAGATTGTTACCAATACTTTGCGCATAAGAATCGGATTAAAAGAAATTGAATATGCAATTTGAACGCCTCTTTTCGACAGATTTGGCCTAAAATTTTATACAGACCTACATTCATGACGATAAAACTGTGTACCAAATTTTATCCATCTAGCTATTCAAGTTTTTGAGTTATAGTGTTCACATGACTTCGGACATACAGACAGACAGGCTTCCCGTTGACGGATTTTGTCCAAAATTTGATAGAAAGCTACAAATTATGTTTAAAGACCACATACCAAATTTCATCCCCGTAGCTCTAATAGTTTTCGAATTATCGTGTTCACAGACAGACAGACATAATTCCAAAATTATGTTTTTCGGACTCGGAGAGGTCTAAAACGTGGAGATTTGTCAAAATCTCGAGTTCGAATTTTTTGATGATTACAATACTTTCTCTTTGTATACTTCGTATACGAGAAAGTAAAAAGGAGAATTATAAAATCTTATTCCTCTCTCTTTTTGTCTTAATTTCATTAATTCATCATTTTTTTAATGAGGTAATAACTAGCTGCTATCTTACTTGAGTAAATTTTTTGTTTTGGTTAAAACTAGACCCTTGAATTTTCAGGCAGTTATTGATTTTAGGCTTTATTTATTTCTGATGCTGAATTTCTTTGTGCAAGAAAAAGCCTTCCATTGTAGCTTATTCTGAAGAAGAACTCCCAAGTAGTGCATCTAAGCAAAAGACAAACTTTTGTTAAAAGTGTATACGAAAAAAGGGCAAAGTATGAGACAAAAATTCTGAAATACTAAAATCGGTCAGTTTACAAATTAAATTGTACTTGGTTGAATCTTAGTAAATTTATAATCTGCACGTTAACTCTTCAGAAATGGTAAATTGTTTCACCAAACTGCTTTCATTGAACATCAATCCTGAGCCAGAAAAGTAAGCAATTGTGTTGTAGTATATCCAGTGATGGCTGACCTTCCTGTAGTATGTATACTGTACAAAAGCCTTTTTATTGGACCACAGTGACGAAGTGTATGATTAAAAACTGTGTATCTTCGTATCAGTACCTCAATGTTGAGAACAAGATGTTCATTTTGGATTATAGTATTTGCAGTTTTTAGCCAGCATTCATTTTTGCAAGTCACAGTTTGATCTTGGTTACAGTCAGTGTTAAGAGTAAAAATGTTAAAAAGGTAATGAAATTATGTTATTGCAAATGAAATGGTCAATTTTAGGCATGATGAAAAAAGAAGGTGGGGAAAAATGCTTAATCAAAGTAATCTCCTGCAGCATCAGTTGCATTGTTGACAACATATGATAAGGTCATTTATACCATGTTTGTAAAAATCAGTGTCTCTAGAAGTGATGAAGTCCTTCACTTGCCAAAAAATTGGCATGCTGTTGGCTAAATGTCTCTGAAGTAAAAAAATGACTGAAAAAAGAAAGATAATATGTTAGACAAATATCTGGATAGTATGGAAAATGAGATTTAGTTTTAGTAGAGGGAATATTTGAGATTTAGTCTTGCTAAAAAGCCGCTTTGTCTCCAATTGAGAAAAAAAATGCGAGAACAAATGCTCGAATTAAGGAATACACATGGGAGTCGGCCTCACCACCTACTCCCTGAAGTATAAAACTATTGCCTATCTGTTTCGCTTAAGAACTAAAAAAAAAAAAAGGCCACCCTACAACAGCAGAGCCGCCATCTTTTTTTGGAAAACGAGGCATAATTGCTCATTTGCTGTATAGTGACACTACTTGGTTGAATATTATTCGAGTAGCAATAGAATTCAATGTTCTTTATCATGCATTTGCCATATATCTCTGCAGTAGTGAGATGGATTTACCATTTCACCTCTTGGAAAGAATAATTAGTGAATATTGCTACTAAAGAGCACCAAAATCTTTGCATTCAGGAGTGCCTTTTAAATCCTTCCTGGTATATCTTTCATTCTCAACTCAACTGTAACAAATGTGTACAACTGTCATACAATACCCACAATGGCAATTTTTCCAGGAACCTATCTTCTGAAGAGAGATAACACACTTCGAAAATCTGTGCTTTTGTTTTATCAGTGAGTGTGTGAAGCAGTTTACTTATTAAGCTGCCTTATTCTTCCTGTTTTTAACAAGTGCCATAAAACAGTTGAGAAGTGTATAGTTAGGGTCTCTTGCAGTTTGTTACAAAACTGATTCAATTAAATCCTTATTTGGTACCAATCAATGGAAAAAGGATGAGGGCTGTGGGGTTTTTGTTTTGTTGCCTCAAATCTCTGGAGTGAAATTTTATGAACTAGTGCCATTTGAATATCTGATTGGTTGTTCCTCTTCTGAATACTCTTTATTGATGTTTTTTTACAGCAATTATTGCAGGATTTTACAATTTGAACTTGTAAGTGTTAGCTCTGGGTTCCCTGATTGATTTAATATCAGTGATGATCAATTTTTAATGGTCATTGAACAAAACAAATACTGCAATTGCATCATCCAATTCTGTCACATGACAAAAAAAATTAGCATAAACAGCAATGCTTCCTTTCTTCTGCATTTAGTAAAACCCTGACATTGTTCAATCGCCATTTCATTTGTAATAACCCAATGTATATGAAAGAATTAAAGATAAAAATACTTGTTTCAGAAAAGTGTAATTAATTTTATATCAATAAAGCTTTAAAAACATGTATTGGATGTCTTGAAAGTGTTTTTTTTATTTCATCAGAGAAGACTTAATAATTTATATTTTTTAAGAACTAATGAAGATTGAATTAACTGTATACATTATCATATTTCAAAATAAGGCTTCTGTTTGTTTTATTCCAGCTTGAGAGTTTTATTTATATTAAAACTAGCGGTACGCGCACGGCGATGCCCGTGGAATCAGGATGAAAAAAATACACCCACAATGACATGAAAAAGTTTTGAAAACAAAATTAAAACAAAAGATACACATTATTTGATTTTCCTGCTTTTTTTTTTTCGCACTACAGTACAGAGTACGTTAATCCAAAACAATATTACAAAATTGGAACGTGAAAAGGATTATTATACAGCAAGCAAAATATAAATCAAATCCGAAAATGATAAACGAAGTAATTCATTCAAGCGGAGGTCATGACGTATCCGCCAATCAAAATTGGCAGCAACGTTCCGAAAAAATGCCGCGCGAGGAACTGGATCGAGAAAAATAACTCTCAACGGTCCAGAAAAAAATTAATTTAAATAAAACGGGAAAAGATATTTTAACCGTTGTTTTTAAATCCGACACAACCGTTCTACTTATAAGCTGAAAAAAATTGAAAATAAGTGTTATTAGAAAGTCGGATGCAACAAATTTAAAATCAAAAGTAACATCTTGATGCCAAAACTGGGTATTTTTTAAAATTTTCTCAAAATTCAGTAAATTGCGTTAGAAATTCAAAACTAACTTCATTAGAACGGAAATCGCGTGCTCTTTCCGATGGTGTATCTATTTTTGCCGTACAGTTATTTGAAACCATTCTATTGAGAAATTAGTGCAAAAAATCAACCAAAACAACACAAAACATTAAATAAAAAAATTTCTAGATTAAAATTTAAAATTTCGGCTTCAAGGTGCATTCAGTCACCATTACGACTACCTGTGTGCCAAATTTCATGGCTGTAAGTGTGATAGCTTCGTCTGGACATCGCAGACAAACACACACACACACAAACATTGCCTTTTATAAGTATAGATAAAGGATTTTAATTTTTTAGTTAAGCTTCTTATTTCATAGTGATATATCCATATTAAAAAAAACTACAAATTGGCTAAATTTTTAACTCTTTTTGGATTTTTACAGTCATTTATGCTAATATAATTTAATAACAGTTATGCATTTTAATTAATGCATTTTTTAAACATGTGTACATTGCAAATACATCTTGATTCATACATGGTTACTTTGAACTAAAATCTCTTCACCTCTGTGAATGAGATTTCAAATTGGGCAAAGCATATTTTTGGCATGTAGTAGACTGTGTAATCTGAAGATGTGTGTGCATATTTTTCGCACCCTCAGATTTTTTTTAAAGAAAAAGTACGAGTTCCATTTTGGAACTGAAGATGAAAGTTTTTTTTAAAATGTCAATTTGGTCACTTGGACTAATCTTAATTTTCATTTCATAGTGGGAAAAAAGTTACAATCTAATTTATTTTTATGATTCTTTATTTCTGTTTTTTCTAAGTCATTTTTGTCAAAGAAATTTCATGGTGGAAAATAAAATTTAACGTTAAAAATAGTTTAATGTTAAATTGTACTACATTTTAAAGAGTATAAAATGTGTTTCCAGCTTCATTTGAGGGAGAAAGAGAAAAACACTTTTTTTTTATCATGATTTTATAATAAATTATTCAAGTTTCCAAAACTTGAATTAAATTTTAGATTTATTAACTAATTATCATAATTTGTAAACGAGTCATAATTTCTTATCCAAATAAAAAGGACTGACGGAATTGTTTAAGACTGTAACTTTATTCCACAGGGATATGTTTCAGTTCCAGTTTCATTAACTAGCCATTTAAAAAAATTTGTGATGGATCATACAACCCCTTCCGAATTTAACATATATTTTAATTTTATTTGATGAAGTCTTATTTTCTGAAAAGAAAATTTTCTAAAAAGATTGTTCAGTATTTTCTGTCTTATTAGTTTTAAAAATAGAGGGTATTTTGTTTTAATGTTAGCTCAAGGAAATTAGATGTATTAATAAATCATGTTACACTGTTGGACGAAACCTGGTGGTAAACCAAATGGCCATGTTTTAATAAAATGTAGATACGGTTAAATGTAATGGAGTAGGATAAATGAGTAAAGACAGAATCAGAGACATGATATTATGCAAGAATTATTGTAAAATGACCTACAAAAAGTGTAGAAACAAGTTGCTCAAGGAAAAGGTACTTAGTAGCTCATAAACATAACTATATAATTATTACAGATAACTCATAACAGAAAACCTCAAGATACATATCAGTAAGGAATATATCCACCTTGCAGTGTAGTGCAACTTTCCACATTGTGGCATACTTTGAATAATATGTTTAATGAGGTTTGAGGCAACTTTCCCTTTCCCTCTTTCACTGTACAGATGAGGAGCAGCTAGTTTGTTGCAGGATGTAAAGGAGTAACAAGGGTAAGGAGTTGCTTCAATGCATCCCATACACTTTGTATGAGGTTTTGATGGATTGAGCATGCTAACTGCTCAATATAATGAGTACCCTCACTGTCTTGCACAATGGCAGAGTACATAATCACAACTTTGCATTTCTACCTTTATTCACCTTGTGTCAGGCCTTCATGCAAATTTCCACAGTCATGTGTTAGATTTTGCTTGTGGCATTATTTACTAAAACAACCATCTTTAAGTTTTTCCTCCATTGTAAATTTTTTTCAAGGTATTTAATTTGATTTTTAAAAAATAAATTATGTTTTGCATATGCATTGTAAAGTGAGTGACTAAGACAGCTTGGCTTGCTAAAAACTAATTATTATGTTCTCACCAGCACAAATTTAACTGTCCCAGACTTGAGTAAAAATACATATCTAGATAGAAATCATTCAGACCTACACAACATCAGCTAAAGATGCCACAATTGACCTGAAAAATCACACAAGCTCTCGTTCAGAAATCGGTCTTTCCTGAATCTCAGCCCCTTTTTTTAAACTGGGTAGTTTTTAAATCCAGTAGTAGTTTTTTGTAGGAACAAGCATCATGGATTCAATATAGAACATACAAGTGCCACTTAAAGTATTTAGTACAAATATTCATCTCAGTTGTGGATTCAATTACAAAAGATCAGTATAGGTTGTGGAATTAAAATACTTCAGATGTTCCTCCTCCTACTACACAATGAAACTTTACTGAAAAGTTTTAGTAGGAGTCATTTCCTAAATTCTTATACATATGAGTGATATCTTGCACGGTAACACAAGGGATGGTATAATTACCAATACTAATGCACAATAAGGTACCAATTCATCCCAAAAGTTGTAGCATCTGGTAAGAACATTTAATACAATGCTGTTCAACACGCTGGTAGCTGCCTGTACACTGGCCTCCAGCACTTAAGGTACAATTTGTTTTTTGAAGCTGACAATTAAATGAATGCAAGGTAACAAATATGGTTTATAAGATGGATGTCAGGTAACATTAATTAAATTAAATGAAAGAAGTATATCTACCTCTAATTTTTCAAAGAAATTGATATTTTTATGGAAGGTAGAGAAAACTCTTAATATCTTGCTTTTGTAATTTATAAACAATTTCTACGAGTAATTGCTAGCCTTCAATTTTATCTATGGGACATTACCAACAATATCTTCAGAGAAGTCATTTTTCTGATTCATTAAGATGTCTGGTGATTGGATGGGTGGAAATGGGTTGGCATGAGCTGATGCACTAGAAGGTTTAATTTATCTTGCAGCGTGGTCCAAAGACTAGGATCAGTTACAATCCAAAAATTCAGTTTTGAGAAGAATTGTTCCAGGATGGCCATGTGTTACAACCCCTGCAGAAGAGTGCTTTCTAGCACTTTGCCCTCTACTGTGCTTCAGCTCATTTAAAATAATTTCTCTGCAACAAAGAGAAGAATATCAGCTACTACAATTCAAAGATGTCTTCACAAACAAGGTTTTATGCAAGAAGACTACTTATGTGTGGTGTCCCTCTTAATTGCTGACATAGAAATACCCATTTACATTGGGTAAGAGAGCATGTTACCTGACATTGGACATCTGTACTCTTTACAGAAGAGTCCAGATTTACTCTGGGGAGTGATTCAAGTTGTGTGCTGATATGGAGAAAATAAAGCACCAGATATAATCAGTCTAACATTCTTGAAAAAAACAGAGGAGGTGGAATCATGATCCGGGCTTGAATCTCTGGATGGTCACGCTTACCTTTATGTGCTCCATGGAGAAACTTTTGCAGCTGTAAAATATAGAGACAAGATCCGTGATCCATATGTCAGACCATATGCTGGTGCTATGGTCTGGATATGGATCGAGGATCAAATCCAGATCATATGGTGAGGAATTCATCCTAACAGATGATAATGCTTGACATCACTAACCTAGGCTTGTCAAGGAATATCTTAAGAATCAATGTTTAGAGTGAGTAGATTGGCCAGCTCCATCTCTGGAGCTCAATCCAATAGAGCATCTTTGAGACTTTCTCAGGACAAGAAGTGGGAGATGCTTCATGTACCCCTCCAATGTTGTTAACTGGACAATTCTTCCTCCATGAATAGTCTTTGCTTCCCATTTCAGTGTCTGTGTTAGTCAAAAGTATGGAAAATCAATGCTGCCAATGTATTACAGCTAGGGGAGGACACATTCCTTAATAAAACACATTTATTTATTTTATAAATTTTCTTTCATTGTTTTATTTTTCTCCAATAGTGGACTTCAGTATAAAAAGATGTAATAATTTAATTGTAAATTATGCTTGATGTTAAAATTCAATAAATAACTGTTTAGTACATAATTGTTCAAATTTTCATGTTTTTAAATGCTCATGTGTTTACAAATTAGACGGAAAAATCAGATGGTACCTTAACTTTGTTGGCCATTAGGATGAAATAAATATCTATCATACTAATTTATTTAATAGACATAAAAAGTGGCAGTTGGTGTCTGTGTTCTGCCCTCATTTCTTAAGTTTAGGGATTCTTGAGACATCAAAAATCACATGTGACTATGAAGCATGCTGAAGATCCATTGAATGGCTATTTAGCATTTGGCTCTGTTAAAGAAATGCAATTTGCAACACAGCTTCAGAATTGTGAGAGTGCTTGTTTGGTTGATAACTCTTTTAAACAAGCTGTATATCAGAAATCTTAGTAATTGTGACCACCAACAGGGGTTCTAACCAATGAATGGTTGTCATTTAGGGGGAGAGGGTAATGTCTTACAAATGGCTCAAGTGCCAAGAAAGATAATTTGAAAATGCTAAAACCATATTTTTAATCTGAAGCAAGACCATTGAAGTGAAGGAAGAGGAAGAAAAAAGACTTGAATGAATTGTTTATAAAGCAGTAAAAAAATCAAAGCAATAAAATTATACATAATATTTTTAACTTTGCTGACAAGGAACATGCCAACATACTAGATAATATACGAATCAGTGTTGTGGTAAATTTAGTTGTTTTGGATCTCAAAAGTGACCCATCATGATTTTTAAAAGCAAACAATGTAATAATTTTTTAAAAAATTCTCCAGCGTTATTGATTAAGCATTCTTTCTTAACTTGACTGTTGTGTTTTAAGACGTGATTTCAACATGTTAGTACTCTCTACTAATGAATTGTTTATCTTCCTTGCCAATTCTTAAACTTTAGTCTTTTTTTTTTTTACATAATTTAAATCAATTTAATGTGAGTGAATATTTTTGCAATTAGTAAGACACGATTCCAGAAGATTAATTTTTTTTACCCAAAACCCTGTAATATATTATTAGCAAGCATTTCATCATTTTACGGATTCCAGAAGATTTTTTTTTTTTTACCCAAGACCTTTTAATGTGTTATTAACAAACATTTAATCATTTTACAGTGCATTTAAAACCAACTGAATTGTTATTCAGGGTGGTGTAAAACATTTTTTTGTAATCAGGACGGGGGGGGAAGCGTGATATCAGAAATGGCTATCTTTTAAACAAAAATGTGTATAGCAATAATTTTGATTACTATATCTTTGAATATTAATAAGTAGGGATGTAATGAATACAGATTTGGCCGAATATCGAATGTTCGGCAGCTATTTTTTAAAAACATTTTACTTTAATTTTAAATAAAATACTGCTCTAATTTTAAATGGAAAAAATTGTTTTTTTTATTATTATTATTTGCACATTTTTTTATTATTCCAGTAAAAATATAATTATAGTAATAAAAAGTGAGAAACTCTCTTTATTTTGGACTAGCAGTATGCGCATGGCGTTGCCCGTGGAATCAAGACTTCAACAAAATGAAAAAGAAAAAAAAACACGCCCACAATGACATGAAAAAGTTTTGAAAACAAAATCAAAACAAAAGATACACATTATTGATTTTCCCACTTATTTTTTTTCACGATAAACAATATTAAAAAAATTGCAATGTGAAAATTATTATACTGCAAGCAAAGTATGCGAGATGAATAAATACGTTAAGATACTGCCGAAAATAATAATCAGTCACCCAATTCAAGGTTATGATGTCACCTCCCCTTCAATCAATCACATAGGCAGTTGCATTCCGGAAAAGTGTCGTGGGAGAAAATTAGCTTGAGAAAAATAACTTTCATCTGCCCAGGGAAAAGATATTTTAACCGTTCTTGTTTTAAATCTGACAGAACCGTTGTAATTATAAGCTGAAAAAAATTGAAAATAATAGTGTGGTTAGAAAGTCGGATGCAACAAATTTTTAAAAAATAACATTCCGATGGCAAAACTGACTATTTTTTAAAAATTTCTCAAAATTCAGTAAATTATGTTAGAAATTCAAAACTAACTTCATTAGAACGGAAATCGTGTGCTCTTTCCGATAGTGTATCTATTTTTTTCGTACAATTATCCAAAATCATGCTATTGATAGTGCGAAAAATCAACCAAAACAACACAAAACATTAAATAAAAAATTTTCTAGATTAAATTTTAAAATTTTGGCTTCGAGGTGCATTCAGTCATCATTACGACTACCCGTGTGCCAAATTTCATGGCTGTAAGTGCGATAGATTTGTCTGGACATCGCAGACAAACACACACTCAAACATTGCCTTTTATAAGTATAGATATATAATATTAATCCTCATTTCAAGTATCAATTTTGATACTCTTAAGACATTTTCATGCATTTCCTATTGTTAAATCATTTGGCGAAATTTCAACCTCGATACAGTTTTTGCTAAAAAAGAAAAAACTTTTCTCAGTCAAAATTTTGAAATTTCTTTGCAGCTGAAACTTTTTTAATTCAGATTTCTTAAACCCACCAGGATTTATTTTGAAAACAAATCTACGATTGTGTAATGTGTACTAGCTTTTGAAGCTTTTTGATAATTGGTGAATGCTGAAAATCAATTTTGTTCATTTCTTTTGAATGAATTTTTTGTTTTATAAATTTAATTTTTTTGCATTGAAGTTAAAGAATTGTGAAAACATTAATTATTCAAAATAATTTTCCTAACCTTGGTGAAGGAATCTGTTGCAAAATATGAATTCTAAAATCAATCAAACAGCACATCCGAGAAATTTTTAAAACAACATAGTATATATATAAAAAACTAAATATCATGACTTTAAAATATATAAAGATGCTTAGCAATACATATCTGATAAAGATCAATACCCCTATTGTCATTAATAGTAATTATACCATATTAAATCAAGTTCTATGACTGCAACAGTACAACGAACTTGAGACAAATAATTTTTTCATGCCAGTTTATAAATAAAAATTAATCTTTCTAGGTGCATAAACAGTGTCATATATTTCAAAGGTTTTTGGATATAATCCAAAATCATTTAACTGTCATGTAGGTTATCAAAAATCATAATATATGCGCATTTGATTTTTTTAAGCATCATGAACCATGTATCATGTTAAGTACCATGATATCACAAGTTTAATTTCCTAGCACCCAACTATTCACATCGAAAAAGGAACAATATTGGTAGTTAAAGTCGTTCTATGCAAGTAACTTGCCTATGTGCATAGTGAAAATATTAAATACTTTTATTTTATGTACAGTTTACCATGATTATAATTTTTTTTAAAATTTTACATGTGGAATTCAGATTTTTTAAGAAAGCAAATCATGCCAAAGAAACTGAAGGATAATTCTTAAAATTTTAAAATGGCATAAAAATATTTTTTTTTTCACTATAATTATTCCAGAGTTATAATAATGAAATAAAAAAAAATAGTGGTAAAGATAATTTTTGATATTTTATGGAGGATTTTTGTCTATGTTAAATGAGAATGTTGAATTGCGTAACTCCTAGACAAAATCATTTTTTGCCATGCATGGCATCCTTATATGGGAAGTATGGGAGAAAATCTCAAGGGGAGAGTACTTCTTTTTTTTCTTCTTTATGTTTGCTGTAAGTCATATAGTAAATATAATGGATGAGTATGAGTCATTGGGTTTTAATGCATGATAACTTTAGGTGCCGACTTTGTTTTCCTTGAAATTCAGTGGACATCATCTGAAATCATCTATTTTAAGCTCGTCTTTAGAAGCGTCATATTCTGTTGACATAATTGCATAGAGAAAGAAATACTATGAAACTGCATTTTAAAAATTTTACTGTGTTTTCCTAGTTTGTTCCCAAAGTTTTGAAAAGTGTTTCAGTTTGAACATTGATCCCTTGAAATTTTTGAATGAAACATGCAATATGCTATTTTTAAAATATATTTCTGCTGTCTTGTCCTGCAAAAAGAAATCTGGTATAATGTCAGAATCTTAAATACTTCAAAATGTCAGGTATCTTTTTAAAATTAATTATAAATAAATTATAACTTAAAATATGCTAATATGCAAAATTTAAGGATACTGAAAAAATCCCATGTCCTTTTATGGAAACAAAATTTTATGAAAACTTGGAAAAGAAAAATTTTGATCAGGTTGATAATTTTTAATAATGTGCATATGGCAAATATTTCTCAATGAAAAAGCACAAAATAAAAATATATTGATTCACCTTGGGTACAGAAAGTCAGTATGGTATTGAATATTTCAAACTATTGCACCTCATAAGCATACCACTTCAAAGTTGATTATTTGATTGCCACGCATTTTTTTTTTTTTTTTTAACCCTTAAATGCCCTGTGTTGCCTTTAAGCAAACATACCCAATTTTATCTTCTAAAATATTGAGAATAAGATTGAAGCTGTAATACCTGTTGTTGTCTATGGGGTATACTGAAAATGTTATTAAATCAATTTACAACATGTAAAAGCTTGAGTGCTGATGAAAAATAAAAATATGTTGGTGTTTTTCACTTGCGGCTGCATCTTTTTTGCTTTGTTTGTACTCTTGAGGATACCGTATTTTATTCTACAGTGTTGAAGGAAATTCCTTATCTTTATTACTAGTTCTTAAAATACATCTGTGTTTAATATTATAGAATTTTATCAAGGAAATTTATTTTATAACTAAAGCCCAGTGTTGCCAATTGGTAAAAAAACTTTTTTTTAGCTGTAATCCATACTTAAAACAAGATAGGATTTTTTGAAAGTATTTTTTCTGTGTTTTATATAAGAAATTACAGTCATAAAGCATTTTTAAATTTTAAAAAATTGGGCATTTAAGGGGTAATGTTAATGATTTCTCATGAAATACTTCAAGTTTGCACATTCCTTCTTCCCAATTTTTCTGTCAAGGCAAATTCAAAATAAAGAACTTCATATCTATATCTCCAACTTATTTGCAAATTTTTTCCATGCATATAAAACTGCAACTGTTTAGAATGATGTTGTCACGTGTGAACAAAATCACCACGAACGAATGATGTTGTCCCATATGTACAAAACCACCATAACATACACACAAAGGTTTTTTTTTTGGTTGAGTTGATGGGCTGTTGCCTGTACCTTCTTCAATTCGTTGAATGAAAGTTCACTGAGAATTAGTTATTAACTTAAACCTCATTCATTTCTGAAAAGAAATTAAACCTAGTCATTTTGCTATATTCTCAACATAACTCATCATTCTCCTTTACAATGATGGTGAACTATATGCAGACCATTGGCTTTTTTTATGTGTACATTCATTCCACCTTTATTATACTGGTGAGTTGCTGGTTTTGGACGGGTGCCCTAACTTCAAGTCTATTTAATATTTGGGCTGTAAAATAGCAGGGTGGAGACAGAACCGGGAAATCAGGGAAAAGTCGGGGAAATTCATAAAAATATCTAAAAATCAGGGAAAACTAATAGTTATTTGTTACTTATCTATAAATTAGTATCTTATGTCTAGCATTATTTGTAATAATAAATGGATTTTTTTAAAAAACTTATATTCATTTATAAAAGCATAAGTTTTTGATTAGATTAATTTGCAATTAATTTCTTATGATTTGTTCAAGAATAAAGATTTGAAGTAATATTTTGGTACTTTCTCTTGTTTAAATCTTTGCTAAAATATATATTTATTAGGTACTTAAAATTATACTATTTTTATATTTATACTGCAACATGTTATTCTGGTACCCATGCAAAGAGCACTAATTAGTTATTGAACTGTTTTAAAGCTTTGAGCAAAGATCATAATAACCTTTACTGTTAACATAGTTTAACTTGTGCTGCAAAGAGTAGTTTTAATGTTTCTTAGAATTCTTATGCAGTTTTAGAAGCAGAGTATTTTGTTAAAATTTGCAGTATTTTTTACATATAAGAAATGTAATGTACTGTTTTAATAGATTTTTTTAGGATGTTCATTCCATTTTTTAAAAATTAAATTTCATAAAAAAGTTTAATTTTTTTCATATTTAATAACTGTTAAGAGTGTTTTTAATAATGTATATTGTACACATACAGTAATTCTGAGTAGGGAGAAAGCCAGGAAACTAATATAATTAGTAGCCGTAAATCAGGGAATTGTTGTAGTTTAGTCAGGGAAATTTTTTTCCCAGTTTCTATAGCCACCCTGAATAGGCAAATTAACTTGTAAAGATTTTTTTTTGTGAAAAGGTGCTGCTTGGTTTCAGTTAAAGAACAAGTGTTTAGATTTAGATATCATTAATTGAATATTTTAATAAAAGATTAATAGCCCTTATTCTGTTTTAAAATAAATTGCAAAATATTTTGTTTTATCCTCAGATAGGAAACTTATTTGGCTACAAATTACTATACCAATTTTATTAAAACAGTTGAAAGGTAAAGATCTAGGTGATTTTTTTTTCTTGTCATTGTTGACCAAAAGTTGCCTACATTGGATCTCAAACATTTATCTAAATTGGACAGTTTTAATGAATGGGATTATTATCTAAAACAACAGGAATTGCTCAGGAAACATTGTCACCACTATTAGTCCTCATAAATTGGAAGTGGACCAAACCAAAGCGAAAAACAATGAAAGGACATTAAAGGCATCGAATGTAGATTCAAAAAGAGCAAATCTAAGGAAGAAGGAGAACTGATGCAGTGCATAAAATGTCATACTTGGATTCATATATTGTGTGCTGGTATGAATTTGCGAATCAAAAAATATTTGTTCTTTAATTATGCATAAAAAAAAATTTTGGTGTAATTTCAGAAACCAATGGTCTAATCAGCAACTGGTTTCCTAAATTGGACCAATGAAACAATTTTTCTAAGCTATTTTTTTCCTACTTTAAAGTGTATTTCATAAAAAGTTAATTGCATTGTTTTGAATATAAATAAATTTCAAAAACTTGTACTACTTGTTTTTTATTTAAGTCGCTTCTCTGTCACTTTACATTAAGAAATGTCCAGATAGCCCAAAATCGGCAACCTTCCCCTATATAGAATTTACTTTGGTAAATTCCAATGGTTGTTGCACGTTACTTTAAAAGAAAAAAAAACTTTACTTCCATATTGCAAAATGGTTTCCAAATACAAACTTATCTTCATACCAGCATGCATTTGCCTCATCAGACCTTTTTCAGAGTTAGTGGGGGCTGCTTAATTTGCGAAAGCCTAAGACCAACTGATTTTCACTTTGATCAGTCACCACTTCTAAAATTCATCTAAATTATGTGTATGTGGCATACTGAGTAATATTTTGTTCTAGCTTAGCTATCTCTCAAAATAACAAAAAAGTTATGAATGAATTTTGTGTTATAGGAAAATTCCAAAACCTTTAATTATGGGGATTTTGATGAAGAAACAGGAAAGTTCTTTCATATAATTACAAGATAAAGTTTGCGGTTTTCCTTGACTGTCTGTGGAATTACTATTCTTATTTCTCTTGTTAGCAATTAAACTACCTTTCAATTGTGGGTTGATGGAATCGGAGAGGAGAGTAAATCAATCAATGGAGTGATTAGAGCAGAGATAGATTACTTAAATGGGGGATGTGAAATCCTAATTATTTTCTGGTATAGCAGTTGTACCAGCCCACAAGCAAAGCTAAAAAATTCTGCATGTACAGCATCATTACTGCCCTTAAGGAAAAGATTAGAATTGAATTACTAGCTGTTATGCAACACCAACTCTCCAGCTCCTGTGAAATAAACCCAATTTATTACATTTCATGCACCAAGCTGTACACCATTGAGATACAACTTGTCATCATCTAAAAAGCATCCAACATCCCCTGTAATTAGACCTTGTTATACTCTTTATTTCTGTCTCATTATGGAAGAATTTCTTTTTGCATTATTAAATTATAATTAGTGATGGAAATTAGGAAAGCTACTGTTTTCATGAACTAAAATTTTAAATAGGAATTATTTGGAAACTAATTTACGAGTCCATAACCAATGATTATTAGATTGTTTTTTGTTATAATCTGTTATTCATTATGAAAAGAAAATTAAAAAAAAATTTTATTTGTTTGAAAATCTAAATGACAAAACAATTCAAGATTTTTTTGCTTGAAAAATTGTCTCCAAATTTCAATTTGTTAAATTTTAAGAAATCCTAATAATGATATTGAAAAGCTATGTTTTACATAGTGTAGTATTCTGACACCAAGATTTTGCATTTGCTCACTCTATATGTAAAGAAAGACGAAATTTGATGCATGTTGTTTGAAATGCAG
This sequence comes from Araneus ventricosus, assembly GCA_013235015.1. Classification (NCBI taxonomy): domain Eukaryota; kingdom Metazoa; phylum Arthropoda; class Arachnida; order Araneae; family Araneidae; genus Araneus; species Araneus ventricosus. Next base: position 303,533 of record BGPR01000369.1, read on the forward strand.
CAATATTGGGTGTATATGAAAAACCTACATGTGTGTGTTTGGTATAATTCTTTTCAGGACTTATCTTTTACGTTTTTTAAATTTCAAAATTTAATTGTTTTTAATATAATATCTAAGGCTGTAACTAATAGTGATTTGGTTGAATAGCCGAATACCAAATTTTTAAAATCGTTTCACTTTTGAGTCATTGCAGAACATGACAGTGACTAACACAGAAGAAAATTGAATGGATAAATTAAAATTACTAAAAGGAAATTCCTATTTTGGTAAATAACTCCTAATAGATAGGATAGAGTGTCCACTTAATTGGTGTGTGTGGGAGGGGAATTTCCAAGGTTGGTAAATTTAGCAATAAAATATCTTTTAGCAAAAGCTGGTAATATATATGAAACCATATAGAACAGACTTCTATAAATGATATGCAACATTATTAAATAGACTTATGTACTATGCAACATAAAATTAGATAAATGTTATATTTTTTAAAATTATAAATGTACCGGAATGTAATTCTGCAATATTCTTTATTAAATATATTTGAAACAACATTTTTTTAAAAATATTTTACTCTGAATTTATTCTGCCGAATATCTGTTTAGCATTTGGCTAGACCAAATATTCGGAAAGGGCTGAATAAGTCTAATACTGAATATTTGTTACATCCCTAATTGGTATTATATGTATATGAAATCAAACAAAACATACTTCCTCCTGAAAATACTGAAAAATTAATGTTCTTGCATCATAATTTTAGGCATTTTTAATGATAAATTATATGTAACTTTATTAAATGCACCTATGCATTATACAACTTAAAATTGAGGAAATATTAGATTTTTTTGATAATAAATGTACTGAAATGTAATTTTTCAAGATTCTTTATTAAATGTGTATTTAAAAGCACATAAAAGAATTATTATGCTGAAAATATTTGGCTGAATATCTTCTCCTTAGTACTCAGCAAAAGGGCTGAATACTGAATAGTTTGCCGAATATTCATTACATCCCTAATAATAACTTAAAATTGGCAAATTATAAAAAGATATCAATTCCTCATTCAAAGATGGCACCACAATCTAAGTTATATGATGCTTAATTTTTTTTTTTAGTTTTTGTTTAATGATTCGCTCCATATGGACTTGGGCTTTGATTAAATAATAATCCTTAATGTCTATTTTAAATGCATTTTTGGATAGCATTTAATTGTCATTAATTTCATTTATATGTTATTTTATGTAGTTTTTAATGGTTTATTCAGTGGCGTAGCCACCAAGTCCAACTACTGTGATACAGCAGTTGCTTTGGTATTTTGTTTAGTGTTGTTGTAGGGGACAATCGAGCCCTCCTCTCCCCTCAATTTGCCAAAAAAAAAAAAAGTGTTGTGTTTGGACACTTAGAGAAATAGTTAAAAATCACATTTATGCTAAGTATGTGGTGCATAGATGTGGTTGTTTTTAATTTGAACTAAATAGTGTTTGCAGACTTACAAATTATCTTCTTGGTTTTCTTCATGTTGAAATTCGATTTAAATCAAGCTTTTTTGACAATACAGCAGGGGACTTTAAATTGCATCATTTTATCCCCAGAATGGTATAATTTAAAATTTTAAGGGATTTTTGTTATGTTATAAACTAAAAATTAAATTTTGGGAATAAACTTTCTGCAATTGAAGACTTTTGAAAATATGCATCCTTTTTTTGAAAAGTGTCTTAATAAAATGTAGTTTAAAAAAATAATTATAATATTTATCCGTGTTTCCTAGATGTTCGGACGCTTTTTTCAGACATTTTGATGCCTTACTTGGCAAAAATGAATATTTAGAAATTAAATTCACCATAATTCCATTGAAAATTTCAATAGAATAAAAGAATAAACGTAGTACATTGCATTTAAGAAGAATTGTGTTGAAATGTGTGTTCCGAGTAAAATTATCGCTAAATTACGAAACGTTTAAAAGTCAGAATAATGCTTTTGAACGTGACGTAGTAGTAATGCACAGTAAATTTGGTAATTTCGTAAGCATTCCTGTATTGCAATGTGGAAAATCAAAAAATTGTATGGAGGCCTTTATTAAGGGGGGGTTTTTTTTTTTTTTTTCCTCCTCTTGGCCGAATTGGATCGGCAATTTTACTTAATTTTTAAGCAGATTGAAACGAATTTTGGAATGAATATTTTTTTTAACTAGGGGATAACAACCTTTGTTGTTAAAAGTCCCTTAACCTCGTATCTCTTAGAGATACAATTCAAGTCAAGTCAGTGTGAAAAATCGTGATAGGAATTTACCTCAAATACTCTCATTATTTCATGGTTGTTGAAAATTTAGAGGTTGCCCGGGGGGGGGGGGGGGACACTTTTTTATAGCTCATTGAGTAATATCTAATAAATTTAATTCAGTAAAGAATAATGCGAAGAAGCTTGGAGAAAAATTTTTTTGAAAGCAAGAAAGGTCACTTAATAGGGTTCTTTATTTTCTGTATTTCTTCTCAAGAAATTGTATTAGTATATTGCAAAACATTTGTTGTTTTTGAATTGATTATATTTGCCGTATTTGTGTTAGATTAAGACATTACAGTAAACGGTTTACACGACTTTCCTTGGTATGTAATAATGTCATATCTTATCATTAATAATGCATTGCGTTTGGCCAATTTTGAAAGAAATATGGGCGAGTTGAACTTGAATTCGTGTTATGGGATTTGAAGCAACAAAGGCTATTATCCCCTACTTCCAATTAGATGAAGTGCTAAACGTTCCAAAAAACTTGAGCAGGTAGTTCCATAGCAAAGGCTTATCCAGTCCTTGTCATCAGCAAATCAGTCCCAGCGGTAAGTCACAGGATGACTAGTTGGAGAATAAACAACGGATCCGAAACACTTGTTGCCAAATAGATGCAGCTAATCAATGTCGAAGTACTTCAGAGATTGAACAAAGATGAGAAGTTTATTCTTGTTGACGAGAACATGAGACAAAAGTACATCATACGTGATGTTTGCAGAGGCTATGTTTAATTTTCTCCAGAGTGTAACTCTGACAGATGCATATTTTTGGCACCTTAGTAGAATGTGTGAGATGTCATTTATTTCGTTGCATACTCTGCACAAAGGATCGGGATGGAGGTTGAATCTAGAAAGAAGACCTGGGGTTGTGATAGTTTTGCTAATAATGCGAGCAATTAATCTATCTTGTACTCGGTTACCAGTCCATTTAGAAATGGTTAAAATATCCGGGAAGTTTCCAATTAATAATTGATATTTACTTTTATGGTAGTTGTCTTCAGTTATTTGGAATGATTGCTTTTTGAGGTGGGAAATAATGTCTTCTGAGGCAATCCAATCTATGTAAGGTGAAGAGTCGGAAACTTGCTTTGCGATAGAGTCTGCCTTTTCATTCCAAGAAACCCCAGAATGACCAGGAACCCACATAAGTGCAATTTTTTGATTAAGGTTTTTCCGGATATGGATTTTTGCAGCCAGGCGCTGTATGACTTTTGGGGAGTGGAAAGATATATTTTTCAGAGACGAAAGTGCCGAAAAACTGTCTGAGAGGATTAAAATATCTTTTTCCGGAATAACGAGTTCATCCAATGCTAGGCATATCGCTAAGACTTCAGCAGTGAAAACGGAGTTTAGAGGGTGAATACGATAACAAAATTGCTGTAAGTAAGAAAAACCCGCAATGGAGGTGTGACAATGAGATTTAGAACCGTCAGTGGCGATGATAAAATGATTGGGAAAAAGTCTTTGGATGCAATCAAGGAAATCAGAGGAGATTATGGAAGAAGGAAGATCTTTGTTTTGAAAATAAAAGTCATTAAGAAAAATTTCACATGCGTTTGGATTGGAGTATGGAAAAACGGGAAGAGGTATGATATGGTCCGGAATGCAATTGAGGTTGCGAAAAGTGATTCTGAGAGACTCTGCATCTTTTTCGACCAGTTGTGACTGAATTCTATCCGGTGTATGGAATAACGCAGAAAAGGGTTGAGTCGCGAGTTGTTTAATAAAAAATTGTATTGCTAACCGCTTGATTTTTCCCGACAGAATTTCCTGCCCTGCTAGCTTAAGCAAGATAATATTAGGAGTCCAAATTGGAACTCCGAGGGCTATTCTGAGGGATGTAGTTTGTATGACATTACAGGATTTGAGGTGTGTTTCTGAAAATTTGTTAATGATTGGAGAGCTATAGAAAAAAAGGCTAAGGATACTGTTATTAGTAATTGTAATGAGGTGTTTGGTTCTAGGACCATTTCTTTTATAACCAAGCATCTTAAGGCCATTGATTTTTTTAAGCGCTTTGTTACGTAAACTTCTGAGAATCTGTCCGTTTTGATTGTATTTTGAAAACTGGATTCCAAGGTATTTGATCGATTCACTCCATGGAAGTGGAATACCAGCATAAGTTATACGTGGAAAGGAGGCGACCTGTTTGCTTGATAATTCAATTATTGCGCTTTTTTCCGGGCAGATAGTTAATTTCCAGTAACAGCACCATTTATGAATAAGTTCCAAAGTATTCTGGATTTTTGTTTGGATATAGGTTATAGAGTGGTGGGAGCAATAAACAAAAATGTCATCGGCAAAAATAGAACATTCAACATTATTATCCAGAGTTTCGAAAAAATCATTCATAAAAATTACATAAAGAATGGGTGACAGCACAGATCCTTGTGGTAAGCCTTTAAAACTAGTTTTCGTATTTGAAAAAGAGTTTCGCCATTTAATCTGGAAAGACCGGTCCTGTAAGAAGTGGTGCATCCACTTAGTAACTTTACCAGAAATACCTAGCTGAAGGCATTTGAGAATGAGAGCATCAACATGCACAGAGTCGTAAGCACTTTTGATATCTAGGCTGACAGCAACAAAAAATTTCTTGTTTTTCCGGGCCTCGGAAATCGCTGAGTAAATTTTATAAATTGCGGTATGGTTATCTCTGAAAGGGAGGAAACCATGTTGGTTTGGGTTCAACTTTTTCTGACTAGTGAGGAAGTGGGTTATACGATGCGCTAAAATACGCTCGAAGATTTTACAGAAAACAGAAGTAAGGGCTATTGGTCTGTATGAAGTTAATTTAGTTTTATCTTTATTGGGTTTAGGAATTGGAATGATGATAGTGTGTTTCCAGACTTTGGGAAGAACAGAAGAATCAAGTTGTTGTTGCAACATACCAAGAATTTTTAAAAGGGAGGCATCATCAAGATTTTTGAACCAGATTGATGGAATATTATCTGCACCTGGAGTGGAGTTCTTTGTCTTACTAATTGCTCTTTTGAGCTCCCAAAATTCTATATTTCTATTCAAAAATTCATTTTCAGTGCTATAATCCAAAGGAAGAGGCTGTACTTCATGAGAATAACTTGAAAAATGGTTGGCGAATAAGTTGCTCTGCGTTATGGGGTTGGTTACATACCTATTATTATGAAAGATGATCTCGTGACTTTTAACATTGGGATTTGTATGACTTGATAATTTGTTCAGTATTTTGAAAAACATACGAGGGTTTCGGGAGATTTGACTGATACTGTCCCAGTAATTGTCTTTGGCTTTTTTAAAGTGAAATTTAAACTGACTTCTGTATTTCTTATATTTAATCCACTCTGTAGTCGCAATACTTCTTCTGGCTTTATTCCAGGCAAGTTTTTTCAGATGACTAAAATTATGACAAGCGGCGTTCCACCAAGGTGGATAATCTTTATCAACTAGAATTTTGTTTGTTGTATGGGCACTAATGGTTCGAGAAATTTGGTCTGTTATCAAATCAATACTAGGTTGGCTTGTTGTATTAAAAATGTCTATTGATGTTTTAATGATTGGTTTCCAGTTAATAGTTTTAATAGTATGGGTTGTGTTCTGAAATTTTGACCAGGAAATTACAATGGGGATATGATCGCTTTCAAAGGTACAGTCAAACACGTAACAATCAATTTCATTATAAATCGAAGCCGAACACAAAGTGAGGTCAATGATCGATGAAGTATGAGGATTGGTAATATGAGTTGGAGCAGATGTATTAAGCAGGGAAAAATCTGAATCGTTCAGCCAAGCAACAAAATTTTCGCTGAGTGAGGACTGCGAACTTCCCCCCCAAAGAGGATGATGGAGGTTGAAATCTCCAAAAATAAAAGTCGGGATGCTAAGGGAGTCGAGGAAAGGTTTAATGGAAGCAATGTTGAAACCATGCGGTGTATAAATGTTGATGATAATGAAGTTTAGATTTTTAGATTGGATCTCTACAGCCAAAACTTCCAGATTGGGGTCATTGTCGATGGAATAAATCACTCTACCAGAAAGATTTTTGGGAATACCAATGAGTAAACCGCCACCAGGTCGATTGCTTCGATGCGTTCGAAAAAAAATTTTATTAGGGTGAGACAAATTATCGTCTGCTTTAAGAAAGGTTTCCTGGAAAATCCAAAAGTTTGCAGTAGAAAAAGGAGGTTGGTGAAGCCAAATCTTTTTATTGCTCAGACTACGACAATTCCACTGCACGAATGACATGGAAAAAGGAAAAAACTGCTATTAGCACACCTGAAAATGCAAAGATGAAAAAGCAATGAAATTGAAAAAACGCACCAAGACTGTAACAAGAAAGGTAAAAGGAGGAAAAAACAAAGCAGCCAAACCTGAGGACTGAAAAAAAAAAACAAAAACACAGAGCATTAACTCAACGACATCTGTTCAGCTTCGCTGGAGCCCCCAGCATCCCAAGTAGATAAAGTGCTAGAAATTTGATTAAATTTGCTCAAAAGTTTCTTCTTACGGGCTGGAGATAAACTCGGGTCAACGGATTGTTCGAGGAGTTTGAAAAAATTTTGCATCATGCAGTTCATCGATTTTTGCAGCATATCGGCAAATAGTTGCATTTGTTGTTCGAACCTGGCGTTTACTGCTTTTAGGAAATTATCAAATTTGGCGTTGAGAGATTCTTCAATGTTGGGTACAGCTGGCAATGTTTTGACGGATTCCGCGTATTTAGCAGTTTTCTGCTGAAAGATACGCCTAGCTTCACCTATGGTTATGTGGTTGTGACTCTTTAGTTCTAAGATTTTCTGTTCCTGTATATAAACAGGACACGATCGAGATTTCGCATTATGAGATCCGCTGCAGTTGACACATTTCGGCGGTTGTTGGCAGGGGCCGGTGTGATCACCTCCACAACAGAAGCAAATATTGGTCTTATCACATGTGCGTGTTCCGTGCGTAAACACAAAGCACTTATTGCACTGTCGAGGCCTGTCTACAAACGGTTGGGTGCGCTGTCGGATAAACCAGAGTTTTATGGATTCTGGGACTGTAGTACCAAGAATGGTAATTAGGACTGGGGAAATGACGTTGTTAGAATTTAATTTCACAAAGCGCCTCAATTCTACAACTAAACAATCATTCTTATCTTGAATTTCATTTGCAAGTTCCTCTAAGGGGGTTGTAGTGGGTATGTCAGTGATCAAAAAGCGAGCACTTATATTCTCCCATATTACGTCTGTGGAGACCTCTGTATCCATAAACTTTGTTAAGGACAGCAGCTGTACTGCACAGATCGGGTCTTTAGTTGAAAACTGAATTTTACCCTGACGGGTATGTCGCATATTGTCAATTGACTGATGACGATTGATTGATTTTTTAATAAAGTCTTGAACCAGAAAAGGGTTGGTTTGGGGCATCTTCTTTGTCTTATCGGCATTTGATATGATGACGTTAATCTCCTCATATTGGCGATTTCCTAAACGCATAACCAGTTCATTAACGGATTTTCCACATTTCAAGTAGATACTGTACGAATTATCAGCCATACTTGGATGTTGTATGGAGTCTAAATTGGATGCATCGTCTGTCGACACAACGGAAAACTCTGAGTGCACCTTGCCTTTAAAAAGGGAACACAAAAAACAGATAAGTTTACCTGTTTACTCCAACAATAATATTATGAAAGGAGAAAAGACCAAAACTTTTGACCTAATCCAAAGTAGCTCAGGAAAAATCGTCGGCGAGCAAAACAGTCAACGTGCTGCTTCACGAACCAACGCCCGATCCTCATCTACCTTTTCGTTCTATGGGCGAGTTTTCTGGTTTGTTTACATGCCTCTACTACGTATTTCCGGTGTAATGCCAAGTCAATGGATCTTCAAAGCGGAAGTAGGTGAAGTCAAGGTTTTTACTCTAAGTAAACAAACCAGAAAACTCGTCCATAAGTTTCGTTTCGCGGGCTGTTTGTGTATGGCTGTGGTATACGTGTGATGACTTTAGTCACCATTTCGGCTCTTGTAAGCCAGTTACGATTTTTACTGTTCAATAAAATTCGGTTTTGTATACGGCTTTTTATTGTTATGAATTTCACAAAACATTATTTTTAAAAAATTAAGTCATATCGATATTTAGTGCAAAAGCTTAACTGTAACCGTATTTACATAACTGCAGTGCATAGCGAGAAAGGAGAACGCGAAGTGAATTGCTGTAAATTTGGTTTATATTATTGTAATTGTCTCTCCTGATTCATTTTAGTTAAGGTAAATTATTTAACTTATCATTTTTTTTTTCTTTAAAATATTATGTAACTGTAAATAACTCATTTCACTGAACATTATGATGTAATTACTGGCCTATTCTTAGCGTGATACCGGTTTGAAGTAAAATTTGTTATACAAAAATGTCGTCAGAATTGCGGAGTTATTTTGATTTATATATTTGGTTAAGTTATCCGATTCACCTTTTTTTCACATCGAATTTTATGCATTCATTAATTTATTTTCTAAGTCTAATTAATAGACAGTCCTAGCCAGTATTAGTACATCTGTTAAAAACCCTTATTTTCTCAGATTTTAATATATTTTTTTATTCGAGATCGAAATCGTGGCTTATCTTTGTTATATTGAAAGTTTTCAAGAGCAATTAAAAATTACAGCAACTTAATTATTTTTTTGCAGCACAGTTGATAACTGCTTATAAAATTTAAAGATGAAAGTCTTTTTAGCTCTAAGTTGTTAAAGAGTTCCTGACCTTTTTATAAACATTTATGCAAAAGTTTGCATTTTATTCAACAGTGTACATTCTCTGTATTAGAAGTATATATTTTTAAAATCCATTTGGAGATCACATAGGTATGCTTTGTGATTAAACAAAAATAGAATTATCATTTGCAGGGTTCTCATGGGTCTCAGAAAGTGCTTATTTTAACCTGACATTTCTAAAAGCCCTTAGAAGTACTTATTTTTCGTCAGTAGTCCTTAGAAAGTGCTTATTTTCCTTTTAAAGCAAAATTCTTTTTTCGAAAGGCAAAATTTTATTTTCCCTGTCATCTAATTTCTCTTTAGCACCAGATCAGCGATAAAATGACAAATGAAAATTGGTGATGACTTAAGAACAAGTCTGCTGGAAAGGGATATACGTGATATAAAAAAAGGGAGAAAAAATTTCTCCCTCTCTCATGCAAGGGCAGAAATATATCCTTCATTTGGAAGAACAACGGAAAATCGAGAACCAAAGAGATTCGGAAAACGGTAGGAAAAGAAAAGTAAAGAAGCTTAACTATTTAAAATCTACAAAAACTTTCCTACAAACTGATATCGCAGCGATGGAAAATTCAACCGAAGAACTGTCCTAATAAAAGTAAATGCACTGCAAAGAGATATTAAAGAAAAAACATCTGAAATTAAAGAGTTAAAAGAGTCAGATTTTTGAAAAAAAGTAAATAAACTGAAAAGCAGAAATGACTGTATCAGGATTTTTAAAATTATTCTTCATTTACTTAATTTGTGAAAATTAGAGCATTTAATGATCGAAGTTGATTTTGATATTTGTAAGGCCATGTTAATGTATTTCATTTGTTACAGAGTTGCATTAGTTCAATCATTAAAATTTTAATTGTACCCGCTGCTTTTTTTTTGTATAATTTGCATATATTTTTTAATAGGGCCAAAAACACTGCTGTGAAAAAGTTAGATTTTGTGTAAATATTGATACTGTCTTTCTTCTTTTTTTTTTATGTGTGTGTTTATGTGACTTTGTACCTTACAGTATTCTTGAGTATAAAGCTTGCCTAAGCTCTAAACAGGGTTGCGACAGAACCTGGATATCAGGGAAAAGTCAGGAAAATTCGTAAAAATATCTAAAAATCGGAGCAAATTAATAGTTACTTGAGATATTATCTATAAATTAGTATCTGATGTGTAGTGTTATTTGTAATAATGAATGGAATTTTTTAAAAAACTTGTGTTCATTTATAAAAGCACAAGTTTTTGATAGCAATTTCTTATGATTTGTTAAGGAATAAATATTTGAAGTAATATTTTGTCACTTTCCCTTGTTTAAATCTTTGCTAAAATATATATTACTAGGTATGTATAATTATACTATTTTTATATTTATGCTGCAACATGTTATTCTGGTATTCATGCTAAGAGCACTAATTAGTTATTAACGTTTTGAGCAAAGATCATAATAACTTTTACTGTTAATATAATTTAACTTGTGTTGCAAAGAGTAGTTTTAAAGTTTCTTAGAATTTCTATGCAGTTTCAGAAACAAAGTATTTTGTTAAAATTTGCAGTATTTTTTACATATAAGAAATGTAATATACTGTTTTAATAGATTTTTTGGATTGTTCATTCCATTTTTTAAAAATTAAATTTCATAAAAATATTTTTTCACATGAAATAACTGGTAAAAGTGTTTTTAATTATGTATATTGTACACATATAGTGATTCTGAGTAGGGAGAAGGCCAGGAAACTAATAAAATTAATAGCCATAAATCAGGGAAATGTTGCAAGTTTAGTCAGGGAAATTTTTTTCACAGTTTCTGTAGCCACGCTGTAAAAGCTCAAAAGAAAATCTTGCAACATTTCAAATAGAAATGAAAATTCTTTATAATTTATTAGTGTAAAGTAAGTCCTTATAAAGTCTTAGAAGGTGCTTATTTTTAGTTTGAAAAGTAGAGTGGGAACCCAAATTTGTACATGTTTCATCGGTGAGTTTTTAATAGAAATCTTAAGTGAAGCTTTTGAGAAGTTCAATAAGTTAAATTACAATCTCTTAACTTGTTGAACATTACAGTAATTTTCCTGTTTTTTTTTTATATTTTTTTATTTTTCTTTATAGGGAAATAGTTTCTGAAAAATCTGAACTGTTGCCTGAGATGGAACCAGCTACACAATTTTCCACTGTAAGTATCCAAAGCAGTTTTTATTGATCTTTAATGTAGTGGAGAATTAAGTTATTATTTCTATAAATTTATTTTATGCAACACTGGATGTTCTTGCTGACCAACTGGTTGGCCAGAATTATTGTTTGTAAACAATTGCAACTAAGTATTTAATGCATAGAGTGGTGTAAATGGTTTTTCCATTAAAATATTTTGACTTTTGATATATATTTAACTTGTACTATTTTTAGAGGCACTGCATTTGCTTTGTTTGCTTGCTGTACTTCCATACTTTAATTCTGTGTCATCTCATCTAATATTTGAGCTGTTAATCTTTAATCTGAAACAGGAAAAATTAAACTTGGGGTCATTCCACATCAAGTTATCCAGAAAGAAAGAAAAAAAATTGGTTGCTCGACCATTTTATTAAATACTGGTTAGACCATTAAGACTCCGCTTAATGTGATTGCTGTTATGTTGTCATTCGCTTTATATTATCAAAAACCTCTGGCCCCGAACCAATATATTCAAATGTACACAAAATTATTCGCTTGGTGTGATCACTACATCGTTTAATGTTATCAGTTTTGAAGTAGAGAATTGACTGATCCCTCATTTTCAACCAGCTTTAACGATTGACGTTCGTAGAATTTCTC
>BGPR01000369.1:315345-403668 GCA_013235015.1 Araneus ventricosus
TTATTTGACATGTAAAGAAAACATCTGGGAGCCACTTCTCGCCAAATTCTGGCAAATTTCAAGAATTTCTCGGGTTTATTTTATTCACTCTTTGAAGATCTCATCTAATTATAGCATATCATAACTTCCTGGAAGGTAAGAAAAATAAGAGCTATTGAATAATGTCATTGACGGTATTCCAGTAGCTGCCACACTAACAGCTTAGAAATTTCGGCAAGCATAAAATGATGATTCTGACGGGACAGTGTTGAAGAAAACCCCTCCCAAACGCCAATGAGAGCAAGAACCGATATTTTGAAACGCTGTGCAGCATCGCTCAAGCATTTTAACAAACAATGAAGTAAACAAAGTAAGTGAATTCTAAAGATTAATGTCATCAAGCAACAATTAACTAATTTTTTAATTGTTATTTTGGAAATAAATCATTAGATAGCCCCTGATGTAGCGTTTTTTTCCCTTGTATGTGAAGGCTAAAATATAGTGGATTTTACCCAATGTTACACAAGACAGATTCTAAGTCCCGGAGCGGTGATCACATTAAGCTTAGTTACTGTAATTTTTTGTGATTCCTGTACATTCCAGAGCCCAAAAGAAAACTGACAAATTTTTATCTTTTTGATTCTGACCAGTCACCATTTTGTTTTGCAAAACAGCAGTGATTTTTGGTGTTTGCAGAGGCTTCATTTTAACTTATATTACTCAGAATTGAACCCCTGATTGAGAAACAAAAACCAGCTTATTCAGGAAGAAAACAGCCTCTTTATTATATCTAGTACGTCATTAATGGAGTATTCACTTAGTGAAAATTCACATATAAGTTTTGCGACTTCAAAAATGAAAAAAATTTCAATTTTTGAGGTATGATTAACCCAAACAGGAATGGTACTCTTGTGTTAATCTTTGGGGGAGTGTAGCTCACCTTTAATGAAAATTGTATTACAAAACATTTCAAGACTGAGATTTACTTCCTTTCACAAATACAGGTTTTCAAAATTGGGAAAAATTTCAACACATTTGGCACCTTATATTTTTGTTGGGAGAAAGTTTAAAAATTTGAAATCTTGCCAGTCAATTTCTATCAAATATACTGCTGTAAAAATTCATGTTTGAGATTTATCTACAAGTCAGGTTAGAGTGGACTGTAAAAATCTATGAAAATGCATTTTAGCATGAAATGAATGAGGCATTGAATTTGGAAAATTATTCCCATCTATAAAATTAAATACTATTCAACTCTAATTCTTGTTATAGCAATACGTAACTGAACGGAAGTAAATGACTTTAACCCTTTCGGGACGGGCGTAACATATTTGCAACGTTTACGAACGTCTCCCACGGCCGGCCGTAGCGTATTTGATACGTTTGGAAATGACGCTCACAGCCGGGCGTTGCATATATGATATTTGAGCTGAAACAATTTTTAAAGACCACTAGATGGCACCCTGTGTCCATTTATTTTGAACTGAACATAATTTTCGGAACCTGACCTTCAGTTCGTTCACTTCCTGCCTGAATTTGGTATTTTCTCATCAGCTGTTGAAGGGGGGGGGAGCTAAGACGTAATGTAAATAAACAGAGCTGGGATGTTTGACTCTCCACGTGGTTTGCGTTGGTGAGTGCGTTTCTGTATCTCACCAAATACTTTTATTTATTTCTTTTCGCTCCTATGTGGGGTTCCTATTGGGTTTTACCGTCAGTCTAGTTGCGTCATTTTAGTTGCACATCGTAATCGCGTACTTTGCTTTTGATTTCGGCAAGTCTTGACTTTGGTTTATTATGGCGGGAAAGCGTTATTTATCTGAGGCAGAATATGCTCGTATGATAAATGATCCAATTAGCAGATGAGAGTGATGATTCATTTTATAAAGAGTTAAAATGTTACATTTCTAATGATTTCTTTGCGTTCCTTCCTGCTTCGAGGTTTTCCACACTCAGTTTTCATTTTAAAATTTTGCTACTTCTTCTTCTAAATAGTCTCTCTGGAATTTTTTTTATTAATCTTAAAGTTTATTTATGTATTTTGCCTATTAACATTTCAGAAGAATTAGAATAAAGCTTTCGAAAATTATTTTTCAAAGTAAGCAAATTTTTTTATATATATTTTCATATAAATTATAGGAAAATGAGTATTTAATGCTAATTTTAACGTATATCACAGCTTAAGTAATAATCTAAAATGGTACCAAAAATTACGACGTTAGGATTTAAACTTTTTTTTTTTTGTGATTTTTTTTCTGAAGTTAGGCTTAGCGACGCGAAACCCCCGTCCTGTGGGACAATTCCTTTTTCCTCCGCTCCGTCCCGTGGAAAGGTCTTTCGCGAAGGCGCGTCGTCCCGAAAGGGTTAAAATGTTCAGCATAGTGACCTGGCGACACCTCTTTTCAAATTACTTTTCTACTAAGTTTTCAATCCAAAAAATAGCTTTTTTATATCCTCTGATCTAGAGGCTGCAGCTTGGAAGTCGTGTTAGGTGGGAGCCATCTTTACTGCGTTCATTTCAGGGATAAGTATAATCACCTGTAACATAAACACAACAGCTAATAGGCTTGCCTAACGAATTGGTGAGAATGACACTCATTGCAGCCGATACTATGCGACCATGAATATCGAATTGGGTGTAAAGGGAGTGGTATTGTCCCTTTTGTATCAAATTCTGGGAAGCATCCCCTACGTGAAATCTTCATGTAGGTCATAATGTGACTAAACAGCGATTTTCAAGGAAAAAAATATTTTTGACTTCGAAAAAAATTCGACATATCAAGGTTTTCAGTGAAAACGTTTCGAGATAGGAATTGAAATTAACATTAGGAGAAATATGAAATTTCAAGGGGAAAAATAATTTTTCGAGATATCAAGGTTTTCGAGATATCGAGAGTTCACTGTATCAAAAGAACCAATTTTTGTTTTTAAGTAGAGTTGGCCAAGAAGTAACAACAGCTTGTAAGTACAAGGAGAACAAATGTTTGATTCAATTCGCCTACATTTTTCCTGGATGTGTTGTGGTCCATTTCAGCAACATAAATAACATAACTAAAGGACTCGGAGAAATAACAGTTGCCCATTTATCAAAAGAAAGAAATTTTGACAATATTTTACTCATTCCTGGCAAGTCATTGTGTTCTACTTGCTTATACAAAAACTGAGGACCATGATGGTACAGAATTTTGTGAACCATCAGAAATTCAGAGTAAAATTGATTCTGCATGTTCGTGGGGCTTTCTTCACCTACTAAAATAAGAAAACTGAACTCAAAGAAAACAGTTACTGTTTTGGAAAATAGCTGGATACAGTTTCAAATAAACAATTAGGAAAATCTGGAGTTGTCATTTGACAAGTGTATTTCCAATCTGTTGACAGTGATGAAGCTTCTTCTCTTAATATTGGATATGAGGATTTGATTAACAAAAGAAAAATTTAAAGTATCTGATAAAAAAAATAAGAAAAACCAGAGTGAAAATTCTTAGCCTTCTTCCTAATTCATTGAGTGGAGAGAAAGTGCAATTTCAAATTAATGCACTGTCCAGTGCATTAATTTGAAAATATAAATGTCACAAGAATTAATATGAAAGTTTGCATTAATTTGAACATATAAATAATAAGAAGAATTATCATTTGAGATCATATTATAATTTATCATTGGTAAGAATAATTAATATTCAAATTAATGCCCTGTCATTTCATGTTTAAAGTGCATTTTTCATGCGATTTTAAAAGTCCTCTAACTTGATTTGTAGATACACTATATACCCAAAAGTATCTGGACACTTTCAGATTTTCACATTTTTTTAGAATTTCTCCAGAAAGGTTTAACTGACTGATTCAATAAAACTATTTGAAGATATAAGTTTAAAAAATATCGATTTGTGTACAACCCCATATCTTTTAGCGTCTCTTTGACTGGAGCTAAAATTCTGCTCCTTGTAATGCCGATATCTTTTTCTTGCCAATATACTAATGATATTGAAATGAATTTTTTTATATAAGTTACCCTATATATCTGGCTTTAAAGTTGTGAAAGAAAAATTACACTATGTTTCGCACATGTGCAGTACATTAATTTTAAAATGTTCATATTTCATGTAATATTCAAACATTCTTTTCCAAATATTTACAAAATGCTTCTCTAACATATTGTCATTCTTTCTGTAAGTTTTGTATAATATAACAGAAGACTCTGCAAGTTATAAGCAAAAAACAGGTGGGAAAAGTTGGGATTTTTTAAGAAAATCTTTATATCTTCCCAAATATTTGTTCTGGGTTTACGAAAATTCCTGTAAATATTATGCACATTAAACATAAACATTTCTGAAAGTTTCATCTTGTTATCAGTATTCTGTGAAGCAGGGTGGGCCAAAAACATTTTTGTCGTCATCAGTTTGTAGACGGTCCCCTAATTGCCCTCAGGACCGAATCTTCAATGTAAAATGTGAGTTACAGTCTTCTTCACTTGGTCAAAGTTTAAAGGCAGTCAGTTAAACATTTCTGGAGAAATTCTAAAAAATCTGAAAATCTGAAAGTGTCCGAATACTTTTGGGCAGATAGTGTAAATCTCATACATGAAATTTTTACAGCAGTATAATATGCAGTAGAGGGTTTGTTTACAAACAAAAAAGACCCCCAAGCCTGGTCTATTTTGTTATATGTTTAGAGCTAGCAAACTGTATTATCTCTGCTACAATAATATTTCTCATTGTGCAAGGAACTTATAAATTTAATGCCATTTCTTTTCACGGTGAATGTTTCTATTTTTAGATGTCTAGAAATAAAATATGATTATTTAACAACTATTATACCCTTCAATTACATGATTATAAATCTTTTAAAAAGTACCATGTTAATGATTGATTTCGTAAACCTAAAGAAAAGGTAACAAATATTGATAATTGTACAAAAAGCTGAAAAGTTTTATTGTCTGGATTAACTGAAAGGCTGTAATACTTAATTAGTGAAATTCTTAGATAAATGAAAAAAATACATCATGTGCTTTTAATATTCTTGAGTAAAAAAAAAACTGTTAGAAGTAAAAGTTTATAATAAATGAATAGAGACATTTTTTGCTTTGTTGAAGTTCATATTTTCATTAAATATTTTTGTAGTCAATTTCTGAAAATCATGCCTAATGAGAATTATAACTCATATGTTTAAGCAATTGAACTAAATCACTAGAGTTTCACAGTATATAATAATGATTGCGTTATTTCTTCCATTATTACCATCTTGGTATCTCTTAGGCAATAAATGATCTGTTTATAAGGGTGTTAAGTGATTTTAATAGTTTTCTTTCACATCAAAGCATTTTCATACATTTTTCTCCAGAATCTTACGATATTAAACAGGATAACATAGCATTTTATACTCCTTTTTTTTTTTTTTATTTTTATTTTTTTTTTTTTTATTTGTTGTGCTGTAGAAAATCAAAAAAGAATTTTTAAGTATGATGAAAAAAATCTCATTATTTTAATGAAAATGATTGTCTACTTCCTCTAATGAGCAATATTTGCTAAAAATCTTAATGCTCTTTCCTTAACCCTTTGCGGCTCAGTATTCCAGCTGATGGCACACCTAATTTCACTCGCTTCTCAACCGTTAAATTTAACTATAAAGGGAAAATAATAGGTTTAGGATAGGGCTAATAGTACTCCTTTTAGAATGTATATAGCAACCATATGAAATTTCGTTCCAAAATAGGAATTATTAGAGATAAAGTTTGGGGAAATTCCTTAACTCAGTGATGAGAAATTTTCAGTTCTGGACATTTACAATTTTAGCAAGTTAACTCAAAAAGTTTCTTCCAATATCCTTGAAGTTTTAATTTATGATTTTCTGTAAGATTCAGCAATATTTTTTGAGTGTATCAAGGCAGCTGTATCTAAGAGGGTTCTCATATGGGGGGGTCCCCAAAGGGCGACGACCCCCTCGGAATTAAACAAGGGTTTTTTTTTTTTTTTTTTTTTTTTTTTTTTTTTTTTTTTTTTTTTTGTTTTTTTTTTTTTTTTTTTTTTTTTTTTTTTTTTTTTTTTTTTTTTTTAGATTCTATGTCTAGACAATTAATTAAACCCATTCATGATGTTTTTTCATCATATTTCAAAAAATTGAATGCCTTGCGCCGCAAAGGGTTGGGCTAAATTTTATTCACAAAAAATGTGCTATAATAAATTAAATATTTAAACTTTTCCCCTTTTCTCAATATAGGTGCCTTATTCGCTTATGGACATCCAGTTACCTGAAAGCCCAGGAAATGTGAAATCTAAGTCCACATCTGATTCTGTTGAAAGTGACTCTGTAAATAATACAGAAGAAACTCATTCAAATGGTATAGATTCTACTGATATTAAAAGAAGTAGTGAAAAGTCAGATTCAAAAGGTGATTCTTGTGAGAAAGTGTGTAGTCCAGATAATAATTCAAGTTGTGAAAAGTCAGATGAGCTTACACAGCGATCAAAAGAATCTAATTCAGATGATTCCAAGTTGTTGGAATCTAGATCTCAATCTAAAAAGAAGGAAAGTGACTATAAAAGTTCAAGATCTAAAGTACATGCAAGTGATAGAAAGACTCGAAAGTCCAAAGGTGATTTGCCTACTCGTAGAGATTCTAGATCAAAATCCAAAGAGAGTAAAAAAACTGTTAGGTCTAATGAAGATTCTCCTTCTCATCGGCATTCAAGATCGAGATCCAGAGAAAGGGCTCATAAGTTAAAGGAAGAACCTCACAGTCGTAGAGAGTCTAGATCAAGATCAAAAGAAAAAGATAAGAGGGCTCGAAAGCATGAAAAAGACTCAGATACTCGTAAAGTATCTCGTAGTCACAGGGATTCTCGTTCAAGATCAAAAGAAGTTGACCGAAAAACTCGTAAATCCAGTATAGATTCTAAAAGTCATAAAGCTGTTCATAGCCGTAGAAAATCACGATCAGTGTCTAATGATAGTAAAAGTGATCATAGCTCAGATTCTGGTGAGGAAGTTCAGAAAAGGAAAGATAAACCCAGGGAAACTAAGCAAAAACGGCAAGACCGGAAAAAGGGAAGTGACTCGGAAAGTGATAAATCTAGCAGCTCAAGTTTAGGCAGTAGTCCATCACGAAGTTCAAAACGAAAAGGGCGTTCTACCAGACAGAAGGATCGACAACATAAACGTGATAGTTCAGAAGGTACTCGGAGCTCTAGAAGTAGGAGTCCAGCTAAAAAGAAACTGGTCAAGAGATCAGATGATCATTCTGAATTTTCAGTAACTAGCAAACATGGGAGACAAAGAAGTAAAGACAACGATCAGAATTCAAGAAGTAGGAGTAGGGATAGTAGTCCTATTCAGAAAAAATCTAAAAGTAAGCCAGCTGAAAAATCTGACAAGCAAAAGGAAACAAGCCATAAAGCTGCGATTTCAGATAGTGATAAAGTTCCTAAGAGTCCATCTCGTGAAGATAGTTCAATTAAAAAGAAATCTAAAAATCACTCTAGTGAACCACAAACTTTCCCAACAGTTGAAAGTGAAAAGATAAGAGAACACAAGCATAGAAGCTCAGAAGATGAAGGCTCTAAAAGTAGGAGTCGAGATAGCAGTCCAGTTAATAAATCTTCAAAAAATAAGTCACTTGAACAAGATGCAGATTCAGCCAATTTAGTTAAAACTTCTAAAACAAAAAGACATGAAAGTTCAGAAGGTTCTAGAAGTCGAAGTAGGGAAAAAAGTCCTTCTGAAAACAAAATTAAGCATAAGTGTGAATCACCTGCTGATGCTAGAAAAACTCGTATGTCTCAAGAAGAATCTAAAAGTAGAAGTTCCAAGTCTAGAAGTAGAAGTCGGGAACATAGTCCTGTTGAATGTAAACCAAATGAATCGCCAAGTGATTCTGCGGTTCCATCAAAGACAGGTAGACAAGAAAAGGAGCCTGAAAGTGGAAATTCAGATGATAACCAAACTTCAAGGAGTAGAAGTCGGGAAAGTACTCCAGTTCAAGCTGTAAAAGTGAGTACAGATGAATCAAGTGTAGATTCAGCTGCATTGACCAAACGTACTAGACAAGAAAGTCAAAGTTCCGTGGATGGTCGGGATTCCAGGAGCAGGAGTAGGGAAAAAAGTCCTGATCCAAAAAGGTCTAAAATTAGTTTTAATAAACAAGATGGTGATTCCTTGGATACTTCTAAACATCAAACAAAGCCTGCTAAAACTGTCGTTTCTGAAAGTGATATTCCTGGTGCTGTTAAAAAAGGTAACATCACAATTGTCAAAAAAGAGCCTGTAAAACAAAAGCTAAAAATTAAACGAGACAATGTTGTTATTTCTTCTCAAAGCAAGAGAGAGGAAAAGGAAATTAAGAGGTAGGCATTCTTTTGTAATTAATTTTAAGAAAAAAAAACATGTTTCTTTTGTTGTAAATTTTCATACTATTTTTTTAATTAAAAAAATTGAAATATAGGGTCAGGTGGGGTTAAAATGGGTTGTCAAAATATATGGCTTATAAAACAACAGATTTTTAATTATATTTCTAGTTTTTTTAGTTGGAGATTATAGTTAGCTGTTGTGACTTCCATTCCTTAACTGATTTTTTTCACTGTTTCTTTATAAGTGAGTGGTAACACATTAAACTGAAGTGGACAAGTTTATGCTGTGTGTTAACTTTCACTGTCAGGTCCAGATTATTGAGGAATTCTTATTATACTGGCATAATATATATATATATATTTATATACTACTGCTTCAACTTGCAGCCAAGGAAAAAAAATTAATCTCATTTAGAAAATGGGTATATGGTTAGGCTTAACATTCTGCATCTTGTGTTGTGGGATAGATACAGCATTTTTTTTTTTTTCTGTAAATAAATAATTCATTTATGATAAAATGAAAATCAATGAAACATAAATTATTCGTATCATATCTAGTTTTAAAAAAATCCTGCATGTAAAGGACCAGGAAAATTACCAGTTTTCTCTCATGAAAGAGGAGCGCGTAATTGCTCAATCTTTAAAATTTATGGCAAGATGTTGTTATCAGAGGGATCTAAAGTGTATAGTTGAAAGCCTAAAAGTAATTCCATACAAAATAACACTTTCTTTGGCAGATACCAAAAGTTTGCAACCAGATGTTTTTGTTTTCTCTAATATGCCTTCAAGTTTCAGAACCTGTCTTTGTCTCCACCTCAAGAGTTGTACAAAGTACAATTTCTTCAACATACAAAGATTTGAAATTGTTCAAAATTGTCAGCAATATCACCAAAAGCTTCAAATTTCACAACTGTATGCATAAATAATACAAAGCAAAAATGCAAATGTGTGCAGAAAAGGACTGGTGAAATTTTAACAAGTGAAGATGTAATAGAAAGGCTAAAAATTGAAAGAGAAAATAGCAATGTATTTCTTTGCAGAAGAAGTATCTGGAAATGATATTAGAGAAAATACAGCTGTGAGACAAAGCCTAACAGTAGGTGCCTGGGCATTTATTTGAGGGAAAAAAAAGCAAGCCAGAATTCATTAGCAAACTTGTGGCTGTTGAAGGAGATAATTATAAAATGAAATAATTTGAAAAATTTAAGGTGGGCAACTTTCATTTTTCTGGCTGTAGATGACACAGATTATATCAAAGATGTTCAAATAATAAAAATTTTGAATGAGCCACAGTTTAATAACTTAATTTTTTTTCATTAATTTTAATTCATAATTTTCGGTCATTAATTTTTTTTTTAGGAATAACCTATACAGAATCATATGTTGGGGGGGGGGGAGACCTATTTATTTTTTGCCGAATTTACTGTATAATTTGAGCCTTTTTAAACAAATTAATAAAAAAAATTATTTAAATCAGACTTCTACCGTTATTATATCGCTGTACTGCAACAAATATATATATTTTTTTACATTTGCCACTGTGTCAGATTTGCATACCCAATTTACCCCACAGTATAACCATTTTCACCTGGGTTTGGTAAAATGGGTATACAAAACATATGGTTAAAAACTGTCCCAGCAAACATATATATATATCAAATTACTAATGAAACTTGCTTAATTTTACTCTTAAGATGTGTAATGTATAGAAAAAAAATAATAAAGGTTTTAAAAAAGTAATATTTTGACAATATTTTTTAAATGAAAATTTAAAAGTATGGTATTTTCTACCCATTTTACCCCACCTGACCCTATGTATATTTTCAAAGGCATTGCTTATGAAGATAAAAATTATTATAATAGTAATCAAATATATAATGAGTAAAATGTATTTAATGTTTTTTAAAAGGCAGGTGTAATTATCCCTCACTTCAAATGCATGTATTTTTATTTCAACTGATTATACATAAATGCTTGTTTTATTTTGAAAATTTCTGCAGTGTTATTCGTCAGTGATCTCTAATTATAATTTGTTAATGAGAAATGGTGAAACTCTAGATAATTTTTTTTAAAGTTAGATAATTTAAATCGTTATTTAAATAATTTCTCTTTCAGTGAGAAACCTGAAACTTCTGAATCAATTGAAGGAAATCAGAAAGAGGTACCTATCTCTATGAATCTAATTTTTAATGTTTTTAGATCATTAGTTTCTACGATAGCTTAATAAAAATTCTCTTTTTCTAGCCTATCAGTGCTCCCATTCGTACTCAGTATGTTTCAAGGAAAATTATTTTATCAAGTAAGTTCATTCTTGTGTCTTTTCTTTTGCCATATATTAGAAGTTTCAGCTAATTTAACTTATTTTTGGCAATATTAAGGATTAGGTAGTGAAACCTGCCATTGGCTATTAATTGTTCTTAGTTGGGTACTACCTTGTTAAAGCAGCCACCAAGCTTACTTGGCAACCTTCAGATTTCACTAAGTTCAGTGATCTGGCGAAGCTGCTATGTTCCGGCTTCCTCCGCTAGCAAAGCCATAGGGTGTTTTTATATATATATATATATATTTAAGTTTAATCTGCCCGGTTCCAATTTAGCTTTATTCTCAAAAAACAAGTAATATTTCTCTAAAACCAATTTGAATTTAAGAACAAAAACAACACATAATTATGCAAGCAAAAAAAGAAACACGGCTACATGTACATTTTTATAGGGCTGCAAACATTTTTGGCAAGATTTTACCACCATCTTGGTGATATATCTCGGTTTGCTTGGTGATTCAAACTTTGTGGCCGCTTTAACAAGGAAGTGCCCGTAGTTGTAATAAGTAATCTTGATTCTTCTGTGTTGAACTGCTAATAGTCCAGTTGGGTGGATGTATGTTGTTGGCTCTGTATATTTGTGACTTCCAGAGTGGCACTTCTTAAATTTTTAGTGAACTTGTTCTTGTATTTTTTATTCATGATAGAGAGTCTTTGACAGTCATGATTGAGTCTTTATAGAGCACTTTTTTGCTGTTCAGATTTTTCTTTTTTCTTCTGCATGCTTCGGCAGGTCGGAATTTCTTTCTGGTTAATAGTCCAGTTTAAATTCTTGTACTTCTTCATTAATAATCTAGCAACTATGAAGTATAAATTGAACAGTACCCTTTAATATGCTTTTATTGCTTTATTTTGTCTTAATTAAGCCTGAATGTGAATAAGGGTACCACAAGTGCAATGGATTAATTTAACCCCCTTTTTTTTAACAGGTCGTAGTCAGAGGGTAGCATCTGATGATGAGCCCAAGAGTAAAAGAAGTAAATGGGGTAATATGGCTTCTTCACAAAAAACATCAACAACAATTAACATCTCTACAAATTCATTAAAAGTAGGTTATAATTAATTTCTTTCTTCCTTTTTATTAGAGGTGCAGTTTTTATATGGCATGATTTATTTATTTAAAATGCAAAATTTACATTATTGATAACCAATTTTAAGTACTTTTGAAAAATTCAAATAAGAATGGAGTAATATGCTATAGCTTAAGCAGATATTTCTTGGCTTATCATAGAGGATGTCTAGATAACTACCAAAATGACAAAATATGATTAAGAAAAAAAAAAGTGCTTTTAAGCCAGATCCACAGCATGCTACTATTGGGTTAACTGTTGTAGCAGGGCTGATTGTGTTCCGGTATTTTCTTCATCCTTAATATCGGAATTCCGGTATTTTCTGATAAATCTATTTTTGAATTAATTTAATAATTATTAATTATTTAATTTAATTAGTGCCAAAGACTCAAGCTACTACTGGTTCTCTATAGTTTCTATGCAATTTCGGCTTCTACTAGGGACTACACAAGTTATAATCCTTACTACGGAGTTGTAGGAAGAAATGTTTTACAGTAAAAGCTTAACTAACCGGCATGTTCGGGGAACACCGATTTCCGGATACCTGAAAAGTCCAGATAGTTGAATGTGACGGGAAAAAGGAGGGGTGTTAGATTGCGACTTTTTTTTTTTTTTCAAAGATGTCTTCCAAATAATTTGTTTTTGCCATTTTAAAATGCACATTAAATATAATTTTTAAGAATATTTCTGTCTCTTCCATAACATTGTATTTAGAAAACATATGAAGATTTTAATTTACATTGATGATAAAAAAAAAAAAAAAAAGGTGTGATCTGTAGCCGAATTTTTACCGTAAATATATAGATTGTAAAAATAGCCGACGAAACTGAAAAATATTCTACTCAGCAAGCATAATAAAACTCTTTTAAGTGATCATAAAGAAATCCCAGATTGAATATCAAAACTAAATTTATTTATTTATTTTTTTTAAGTTGCAAGGGTTATTTTCAATATGCGCACCACCAATTCTCCCGCACACAATATTACATAATCGGACTCAGCATCTGCCCGTATTCAAAGAGTAAATAAATAAAGGAAAAGAAAGAGACTTACCAATCTGGAGTAACATTCCATGAGCTGTTTTTTCCCTTCCCCGGTTGTGTCCTCAAACTCATGAACTAAGACAAAATAAATTAAATCAATTTCTTATGTGAAAAAAAGCATATTAAAAATTGCATGCAAAAGTTGAATCTGCACCATAATGAATGAATGCATATCTGTTCCCTACACATAATTTTCCTGCTAAAATTTCAGGGTTTTTTTCATGAAGTCACAATCACCCCTGTTGTAGATAATCCTTAGGTGCTACTCAAACTTTTCAAAAATAGATAAGTAGGTTATCAAAGGAAAGTTGACTTCTGTCATTTAATGTGTAAATTCTCAAAACAACTAATTTTTAGTATTAAATTACTCGTCCTTTGAAATATTGTAATAAGACATATAGTATGTTCTCGGATTCTGAAACCCTTTGCGTATGTGCCAGTCAAAGTTATTTTCACTAAAACATGAGGAAAGGGGAGATGTTTACATTTTACTTAGTGTAATCTCATAAAGAACTCCGGAAATGCGCTCGTCTTACTCACTGCCCGACACCCCTTTCCGGTGTAAAATCGTCCAAAAGTGCTAATCTCGGGATATTAAAACGAATTATATTTTGCTCTTCATGTAACCTTGGGTTAAAGTATCAGATCGAAGTCTGTCCAAGTTTGCTATCTTTTTTGTCATTATTGAATAATTCACTTGTTAATAGGCTGTAGCTGGATTGGTGCTTTGACGAATCTAAAAATTGGTAGTATTAATGTCTGGGTGTTTTATTTTTTCGTTTGTGATAAGATAAAACAGATGATTCCAATGCAATTTTTGTAAACAGGGTGGCCACCCGACTGGGAATAGTCGGGGAATTTCGGGAGACCGGGAAAAGTCAGGGAAATTGATTCTAAACCTGAAATTTTTTTATTTTGATAATTCTTATTGCAGGCGACAATTTGCTGATCTTTTTTCATAATTAGAATGAAACACCAGTGGCAAACAATGTAAATCAGTCATTTACTGGCAGTCAAAAACAAATGCCATTCGAGTTCATGTAAACACCTCGCCAGGGGGAGAGGTGTTTACATTTAAATTTCCGAGGAACCAAAATTTCGGCTATTAGTCCAGTCAACGAAGGGTTTGAAAAAAAACATTAAATCATATAGTTTCGAAAATTGGTGCACATGTTCTTTAGGGGCTTTTGATAAACATACTAAAAGTCCCCAGTCCTGGGGGTAAGCTCACGGTGCCGTCTTGGGTTTCATCCCCCTGTTTTAGTTTTTCCAGATTATCTTGAAAACTATTGAGTTTTCGAATTACAATTGATTTAAAAAATTAAAGAGCGTAAAATTCCCTACAAATACATGCTTATATTTTTCTTCCAGCTTTAATTGTTTTCCAGATAATGGGTCTCAAAGATTGCCGCCATCTTGGATTTCATTCCCCTTTTTTTAGTTTTTCTGAATAACTCAAAAAGTATTCAATTTTCAAATCTTAATTGATTCAACAAATTAAAAAGTGTGAAATTCCTTTCAGATATATACTTTTATTTTTCTGCCAGCTTTAATAGTTTCACAGATAATGGGTCTCAAAAGTCATCTCCATCTTGGATTTCATCCCCCTTTTTTAGTTTCTCTTGAATATCTCGAAATCTATTGAATTTTTAAATAACATGTAGTCAGCAAATTAAAGAGCGCAAAGTTCCCTACAATCACATGCTTTTATTTTTGTTTTAGCTTTAATAGTTTTCAAGATATTGTATTTAAAAATTTGCAACCATCTTGGATTTTATCCCCCCCCCCTTTTTTTTAGTTTTTCTTAAATATCACTGAAACTATTAAAGCTAGAAAATAAATAAAAGCATGCATTGGTTGAGAATTTTAGGATCATTAATTTGTTGTATTTAATGTAATTTGAAAATCAAATAGTTTTGGAGATATTAAAAAAAAGCTAAAAAAAGGGGAATAAAATCCAAGATGACGGCAAACTTTTAAATCCATTATCTCGGAAACTATTTAAAGCAACAACAAAAATAAAAGCATGTGTTTGTAGGGAATTTTACGCTCTTTAATTTGCTGATTACATGTAATTTGAAAATTTAATAGATTTTGAGATATTCAAGAGAAACGAAAAAAGGGAGATGAAATCAAAGATGGCGGCAACTTTTGAGACCCATTATCTGGGAAACTATTAAAGCTGGAAGAAAAATAAAAGTATAGTTTGTAGGGAATTTTATGCTCTTTAATTTGTTTAATCAATTGTAATTTGAAAACGGAATATTTTTCGAGATATTCAGGAAAAACTAAAAAAGAAGGGATGAAATCCAAGATGGCACCGCGAACTCACCCTCCAGGAACAGGGACTTTTAGTATGTTCATAATAAGCCCTTCATGAACATGTGTACCAATTTTCAAAACTATATGAGTTAATGTTTTTTCGCCCCCATTTTGGACCTTCGTTGACTGGACTATAAAAACAGAATCATGTTCCTCTTGGTAGTTAAATTAGATGATACTTCTTGAGATGAAAATGTAAAGTGTAATCACACTAGGATGTGGAAGAAGAACCGGGATGTGGCTATATGTCCTAGAGATTCAGATAGCTTACAAGATCGTAAATTTCTCTTTAACTGTCTACAAGTTAGCATCCACACTACTGCCTGTTTTTATGATGATTTAATATCAAATAGGAGTTATACCAGAATTAGTTTGTTTTTCCATTTCTGCAGATTTTTTCATTGAATTTTGAAGTATTTGAAATTAGTGCTAATATTTTCTTTCGACATTTTTCTTTCTTTTTTTTTTTTTGTTTATTTATTTAGTGTTTGTGTTTGTTTATTTTGTGTATGTTTTTTTCTCTGAGTGTTAGGAAACATTATGATTACTGATCATTTTGATAAATTATGGGATCTTCAAAGTATGGGACAGCCGTTACCCATACATATAAAAGAACAATTTTTTTTAGTATTATGTATGCATGTTCAGTTATTTCCGTTCTTTACGCACGCCCAGATCTTTGACATATGAGATCAAATTTAGCAAAGTGATGGATTAGCACAAGAGGGGAACTGAAGCCACAGTAATTTTTTTTAAAAAATTCAAATTAGATTTTTATTTAATTTTAAATGGGAAATTCATGTCTTTTTCCACATTATCGCGAATTTTATTTTTTCTCTCTTTTTTGTCTTTGATGTTTTATTTTATTTATTTCTCTTTATATATTGTCCATTTTGAGCCGTATTGAAGGAAGTTTATTGGAATAAAAAGTTGGGGTTTTTTTTTTTTTTTTTTTTTTTTTTTTGAAAACTATTTGATTCCTCTCGTGTGACAGAATATTTTGCTTCTGTGTTTTAATTTATAAACATCAGTAAAAAATCCTTTTCTTACATTTTTTTTTTCCTCTGCCTTTTTATGTTTTATTTTGCAACATATATTTTTGAGATTTTGATCATCCTAAAGATTTTTTAAGTTTTTATTTTTAATCAGAAAAAACTGGAAAATTCGGCACAGTAGAATTGTTCATTGTAAAGATGTATTAGTTATTTTATGATTTATTGTTTAAAAGTTTTAAATAAATGTTCTTTTGTAAAACATTTTGCTTTTTTTATTCAAACCATACTGTCTTGAATGAATACTTAGTATGGCCAATGTGCAGGTGATATTTTTCTATGGTTGATACGCTACCTCCAAAAAAAGTCAGGGAAATTTTTTATAAAACCTGGAAATGTCAGGGAAACTGAAACAGCAAAAATGATGGCCACCCTGTAAAATAATAAGTACTTTGACAAAAAAAAAAATGTGATTACTTCTAATTCACCAAAAGTAGGAACTACAGTTAAATTTTTCATGTTCACACCAAATGGACAAAAAATTTGAATGAACTTCTTCAATCTCTTGATTTTCTTAAAATTTATTTAATGTGATGCCTTAAATTTGTGAAATGGGTAATTTTTTCTTTTTCTGGATAGAACTGGTTTCCTGACTTCAAACTTCTAAAAGATCCTACTCCTGAAGAACCTACCTCCCTGATAAAAGAAGAAAGCGACATGGAAGCATCAGTCAACAAACCTGAAGAAGGTAATCATTTCTTTGAAAGTGTTAAATATGTTACTTGTTATTCTTTTTACTTGCACATATGTATGGAGAAAGTAATTCTGGAATATTGAAAGTTATTGGATTGGGTCTAGAGACATTTGAGGTATTAAATGCACTTTTGAATCCTGAATTTGGTGGTATTTGATATCATTCCATGTGAATTTATAGCAGAACTTATATTTCTCTGAACCTTTTATATATATGTAATGATTTAACTTTTTAATCTTTAAATTGACTCCTTTTAACACCACCTAAATTTTAGTTAAAATATGCCTTTTAACTTAGACTTATTATTTCTATTCAAATCCGTTGTTTTCGGTGCACTATCCTAACAATGGTCAAGGCATCGATCTGCTTAAAATATCACCTGAAAACATGGAAATCATCTTTCATTCATTAAAATTAGAATTGAAGAGTTCTAATAAAATATTTTTGGATTGAACCGATTGCTACCTTATTACATCTTCCTCTGAACTTCACCTAAAAGGAATGTTTCATATATGTATACAGGGTGTTTAAAAATAAAAACTTGCAGACCTGCCAACTCTCCCGCTTTTGGCGGGAGTCTCCAGCTGTTTAACAATTTCTCCCACCTCCTGATTCTCACCAATTTCCTCCTGCTTTTTAGTATTTTTGAGGAATCGGAGCAAATAAATAGTAATAATAAAAAAAAGCAGTAAAAGAGCGACGAAAGGAAAATCCAGCACTTGCCACGATCATTCTCATCAAATTTTGAATGCGTGACATCATTCCCCTATGGATTCTTCATTAGCTCTTTGCCACTGTATCGTGCCCAAGCTTGTTTACTGGTGATTATCACCATGGGTTTTCGGCGCATGCGCTGCTTTGACTGTTTAGCTTCAGCGCACTAGAGAGAATTTGTTTGTCTCTTCTTGACTATCTTGTCATGTTATGGGTATCGCCGAAATATATATTTATTTTTTTGTGCGTGCATTTCTTTTTCCACTAGTCCAGATCTGGTGTCATCGAAAGAATCTAATAAGAAATACCAGACTGTATTTACCAATACCTATTCTGAGGAATATTCGTTTTGTATCGCTTCAGGAAAAAAAGATAAATCGTATGCATTTTGTACCATTTGCACGTTTGAGTTTTCTTATTTGCTTCCGGCAAAATCTGCAACAACTTCTTTAACAGAGTAAAAGTACATTATCATATAATTTGTAAATAGGACTTATTTGTAAGTAGAATTCAACTGTAAATATGAAAGAAAAACTATAATCAAGAAATATATATATGAAAAAATGTAAATCCATAAATTAAAGCTCTGAAGTACAAAAAAATATGTAGGCAAGTCTAGATATAAAATATGTATGGAAGAGTGAGGACTAAAAAAAGTGTTTTTTAAAAAACTGATCGTATCATTTAAAACCCAGCTAAGCAATTTTTAAAAATCAATAAATTTTATTTATT
Source organism: Araneus ventricosus (assembly GCA_013235015.1). Lineage (NCBI taxonomy): Eukaryota > Metazoa > Arthropoda > Arachnida > Araneae > Araneidae > Araneus > Araneus ventricosus. The sequence goes on from BGPR01000369.1 coordinate 333,611, forward strand.
TTGTAAAAAAATTAAATTTTAATAAAAATATAGCCAATATAAAAGATTGTCAAATTAGGCCCCCTCCACCTTATTTGTACATAAGTTAAATAAAGTAAATGTTGACCCTGCTGTGCATTTGTGATCGTGTATGTATTATTGAAAATGTCTCCCTCTTTTTCAAATTTTTAGGTTGGCAGGTCTGAACTTGGCAAAACTTTAGGGTTTTTTTCACAGTTTTTTCATTTTTTGAAAGCTACAAAATTTTGAGTAATTCATTGTAAAGTGTTTCCCAAGTCTAAAATTATCTTTTAGATTTCTTTTAACGTAATGAGTTGGTGAATTACTTATGCATTTGTTTTGATTTCTTCTATTTATATTATTTTGAGGAGATTTTCAATAAATTAAAAAATTTAATTTAAAATTTCAATATTTATTCAGAAATTACATTTGAAGTAATGTAAATAAAGTGAAAAAAGTTAAACATTTTTATGAGTTGCACTTTTTTTTTTAATTTGATTGACATCTTATGCTGATAATGTTTTCTTTTTAGACTCCAAGCACGTTTTGAGTGCCAAGAGATTCCAAGAGCCTCAGCGAGAAGTGCAGATGGAAGTGGTTCCAGAGGAGACTGGGCCTGTTTCGAAAATTCTCTTCATCCAGAATTTGGTGCGACCTTTTACTCTTAATCAGCTGAAGGATCTGCTCAGGGAGACGGGGAGCTTCATTGAGGAAGATTTTTGGATAGACAAAATCAAGTCCAAGTGTTTTGTCACAGTGAGTGTTATTTCATTAATTCAGTAGTAATAGCATTATCATTTTGCTTTTTGCACAGCCTAACTTTTCCAAACCTAGGGATACAAGAGCTAAACTTTCTAAACATACAAATTCAGCGTTGTGTCTAATAGTTAGAGTGCTGTGTATAGGATCTACAAAGGATAAAATTTTGGTTTTTAAGATATTGTAATTTTTAGTTACTATACCATTAGTTTATCATGTGACATACAAATTGCAACAACTGAACAGCATTTGGCAAATTCAAGTTTTGTGTATAAAACAATTTAAATTCATAATTATTAATTTCTCCACCTTTTTAGATGTATGTGGATATTAAATTTGTGATATCTGTGCATTTTTGGTAATAAGAATTGTATACCATGAATGTTTTGTTCATATTTTCTTACTTTATTGTATTCATTTTTATCTTTCACCTTTTCTTTTGAGTGTAACAATTCATGTGATTTTAAAATCAGGGATAGCATTTTATCTGTTTAGTACTTCTTAACTTTCATTATGGTTTAATGTCTGTTCTGTGTTTATTTTTCAGTATGAAACAGAGGAAGAAGCTATCAAGACTAGAAGTCATTTAAATGGTACCAGATGGCCTTCTTCAAACCCTAAAATATTGTCTGTAGAGTTCTCTAATGAAGAAGAGGTAAAAGAGCTTATCCATCCTTGTAAAGAAACTATTCATTCCAAACTAAGTTTACTATTGAATTATTTCCAATGATGAGTGTGGTTGGTTTAAAGCATACCTTAAACATGCATTATGTTTAGCAAACATTATGCAAAATGGTCTTTTGGCTTTCATGGAAAGAGATAGCCAAATTTAATACATTACCAAAATCTCGTCCCCCCCCCCCCCCTACCTTTTAATCTCATTTCTCCAGAATGTTTAAAAAATTCTTTGTTAATACAAGTGAGAAAGGCATGTAAACACCTGTGCGTAAAATGACTTGAAAAGCAACAAGGTTTGAATTATAATTTAACCATTTATACATTTTTAGGTAGTTTGAATGTTATACAGTAATAAAATTGCAGAGGTATCTTTTTGTTCAATTTCGCTTTTTTGGAAACATTTATATTTCTTATGATGAATACTTTATATTCCTTGTAAGGAGATGCAAAAGCTTTTTCCTTTTAGAGGATTTGAAATTCTAATAATTTCAGTGGCACTCTTCTTTTCTTTCTTTTATTACTGAGAGCTTAAAGTTATTAATGCCTCTGTTTCCTGTATACTGGAGAATTTAGGAAAAGAAGACTATATCTTGCTTCAAATTAAAGACAAATTGTGTCAACTTTGCATTGTCTTGATCTGATTTCTATTATAGTCTAGTGGCAATGTCTTCAAACTATGTTTGAAAAAAATAGCGACAAGTATTCTTTTGCTATTAAGTTAGAAAGGTTTCTTTATCAAAGACTCGTCATTTAAAAAATTGTAATAAGAGTTCTACAGCCTGTCTTGGTACAAGTTTGCACTAATTTTGCCTTTAATACTTCATTTCCAGCTTACCATGCATCGAAGTGGAAACGATGCACCTAAGCCTGTTATACAACCTGTACCCGAACCTAATGACACTCAGGAACCCCGAGTTTCCCACTTGGTTGATGAATTCCGCAAGAAAGATCCTGACCAAGATCGAAAGCGAGACAGATCTAAGTTACAACCTCCTGTACGTGAATGGGATAAAGACAAGATCACTCAAGAATCGCCTGATCGAGAGCGCTCTGGGAAAGATGCGGATAAATCTAAATATATGGATAAGAAAGAGAAAAAAGGTGAATTTTTTTCAGTAGATAGTTATAAATCATCAAAACTAACAAGTTAACATAACCTTGTAATATAGAATCTATGTATAGAGAAAAGTATTATTAGTAGAATGAAGAATTTTATTGACTCCTATGATATTCATTTTGTATATTTGAAATTGGATTACAGATTCTAAAAGAAGGGCAAATGAAGATACTCCTGCCAAATTATTGGATGATCTATTTCAAAAAACAAAATCTTCACCATGTATATATTGGCTACCATTAACAGATGAACAAGTAAGTTGAGTACTTTTTAGACCTTTAATAGTTCTGTTTATGGTTGTGAACTCTTTTTAAGTGTCTCTACATTTTCCTTCCTTTGAAAGAAGGCATTCCATTTAAACCATTATTTCTCACTTTGAATGCAGTTTATAAATGAATGGAAGTGGGTGCTTAATTTTTGAACAGTAACTGAAAATTTTCTAGTACAGAACTTTTTCTGAGGATTTGTAGCGATTTAAATAAAAATAAAAGCAGCTTAACCATGTTGAAATTAAATTACAAATATGTATTTGCTACCTAGGAAAGCAAAAAGTGTTGGTGAAATTCATTGTTTATAATGAAAGGAAAAGGGAGAATTTGAAAAAAAGAAAGACCTAATTTCTCAGTATAATAATATAAATTTTTTAGGAAAATTTCAATGCATGCTATAATTGCAGTAGAAGTTAATATTCAATAACTGACTAATCGCTGCAAAATATCCTAGCAAAGATGTAAAAAAAAAAATTAAGACTTTTCTTCAAAAAACGTGGTTGTAACCCCCAGTGGGTTGCGAAAATATTTTACGTAAAATGAAGGAGTTGGAAATGAAAATAATTTGTGCACCACTGATTCAGAGAGGGGTTCAGGAAATAACTCGCCATGCTTGAAAGAGTTAAACAAACATTTCATCAGGATAAATCAATGGTGTAATATAAATTTTTAAAAAATTATGCATTCAGCTACCTTGAAGTTAACTACTGTAGCAAAAGTTTTCCATATGACTAAACATGTTAACTGTATTCATTTCAGGTCCAAGAACGATTGGAAGGTAAGCGTGTAAGGCGGCTAGAACGTGAGAAACAAAACCAGCAGAGAGAAAGGGAAGATGCTGAAAATAAAAGCAAAAGACCACGATCCAGGAACAGAACTAGAGAAGCGGTAATTATTGTGTTTTCTGCATAATTCAGATTTTTAGAAATTGCTTTGCAGTAGAATTGGGCAGAACATTTTCAAACAATAATTGAAATTCCTTGAGGTAACTTATTAAAGCAAAACTCGTACATATCTGCGGATGCTGTTAATGTGAAATAGTCGTTCCATGTGTAAACAGATTTCAATTTTGTGGAAATTTGTTATTCCAGTTATATGTTTAACCTTTCAGCACTGAACTTTATAGATACTTAAATAATTTTGTATGACAGAATAAGAGTAGACTGTTTTTTGGTGCAGCTCATGGATTTGTTCTAAATTTTTATGTTCTGTAATACTATTGCTAAACTTCTTTGAACATGTTTTTACACAAGGCCTAGTTAATTTGGTTTCCATAGATTAATAAGGTGCCCACTGCTTAAAACCTCCTTCCACCTTATAATTTCCAATAACATCAGCCAAAAGTGATAATTTAAATCACTAGAACAGGATAACACTGCTGAATTGATTTCTTGCTACTATTAAATTGCTTTTGCTGCCAAAACATGATTGTCAGCCACTTCCAACAGGTCAGTTTATTTTAATTGGTGGTGAAAGATTTCAAACAGTTTACCTGAACCAAATGGATGTAATTTCATTTTACTTAATTTTTCTTGGTCTGAGTATATGTTATTTACAGATTTTAAGAAGAAATTCTGATATTGATTTTTAAAAGTTTGCTATTTTTTCATGGTGAAAAAAAGCATTTGTTAATTTCCTTTATTGCATTACTAGCCACCTGTGGCAACCAGTTTATTCGCCTAGAGTATAATTTCAATTGAATCTTGCATCCTATGGTTCCCTTAACAAAGTAATTTTAAACTTCAAATTGTGATAGACATTTAACCCGTGCACCTGTTGTGTTCTTTGTCTACCTGAAAGTCCCTTAAAAAGACAAGTAACTGTCTGTGTCATCTAACATCTAATTGCAGGTTGTCCATGCCAACTTTATTTTCTTATTCCTCTTGCTAAATATGCATTTGGTTTCATCATTAAATGGGCACAACACATTTTATGTCCGGCAGCATGTTAGCTAGATTAAAATATGCTGAAATAAGAATAAAAACATAGCAACCATAATCATGCATATATTTCTTAATATATGTAATAACTCGAAGAGCTTGGTTTAAATTCCACAAAAATTTTGGCGAAATAAAATATAAAATCAAAATGTATTAGGATATTAACTCTGCTTTCAACAAGGAAAGAGAAACAAACATCTCTTTAAATAATGAAAACGGTTTAAATTGTATTGCAACAATAAAATATTTTTTAAAATGTATTTAAATTATAGGAAATATTGTACTGCAACTTAATTGATACGATTGAAAATGTAATTTTTTTGCACTTTCAGATGGCGTAAAAATGATTTTTGTGGTGTAGTATTTTCGGAATTTATTAAGGAGAAACGTCAAAATTTTGCTTAATTTTAAAAGGGCTCCGAGGTGCATATTCCCACCCTCCAAAGTATGTTTGTGCCAAATTTCATAGCTATAGATCCAGCAGTCTGCCCTGTAGAGCCCCAACAGACAGGCACACATTCTCCTTTATTATTAGTAGAGATGTATTGTGATGGGTTTTTTTAAACAAATGTTCTTAGTTATATATCAGATTTCTAATCTAAGGCATTTAAATTGAAGGTCATAGAGTTATTTGGGAATAGAATTGTAAGATGGAATAATGGGAGTAGAACTGCACATTTTTAAACAAAACTAAGTCATGCAGTAATAATTTTTCTGTGATGTTTATAAATTAATAACATATTTAGTTCTTCTATGCATTTTGTAACTGCAAATTATTCTGTAATGTTATAATCATCCTTTCATTCATATTGGAGATTTTTTTTATGTCAGAGGTCCTATTTGATAGCAGTTGAATGTCCCTATCCCTCCCAATAGATCTAGAATGAGTTCCATCTTAACAGTTATTTATATATAAACTTAATGATTGAACATAAAATGGCTGAAAAAAATCAGGTCTTGATTTTTTCCCCCTCCTTTGAAATCTGACTGTTTGATACAGTGCATGCTCATTGCTTTCTTATAAGACAAAATTTAGACTTGTTTTGAGATTTGTTTTAATATTGTTTGAATTTTTGTCTTGGAAATTCAGAATACTAACTAAGCATCTTTATGGTAGATGGAGTTCTACAAATATTGATTAAGTATTAGGAGTACTATAAGTATTGTTATTTTCGCATCTTAATTGGTGTTGTATGAAAATTTAGAATGCATTAGCACCCAGGAGCAGAATTATATCCAGTGTTCTGCAACTTGACCTCAAAAGTTCTTGGCAGACCACAGTAAAATGCAAAATTGATATAAAGATACTACTTAACTAGTAGAATCTTTATACTCATTAATGACAAAACATTATATTAAAATTAATTATTTAAAACCAAGGCATACATTCAGAATTTGCAATTCTGTCAATGACTTTTGAAGTCGGCTTTTATCGCGACTGTTTCGAATCTTCATCCCCAGTGACGTCAGCCCCGATGAAGGTGTGGATTTCTCGTAAGCCACGTGATGAAGGAGAGTTATTTTTCCATTGCTCCAATCTCTGGAAGCTGCCTTGCGCGAAACGTGAAGAGAGAAGGCATGGCATAAAGACCGCCTCGCTTTGATTGTTCTGCAGGAGTGCGGGTGGTTTTGTGTTTGTTTTAAGGATGAAATGTTCTGCAAAGATCGCATTGTTCTGCGATGTACGTCACACTTTTACGCGCTTTCTGCTTCCGGGCATTAGCATACAGTTTGATTTTTGCATTTTTAATATGAATAATAATGAAAAGTTGTGGAGCTAATTTGTTTTTAAAAATATGCTTTGGAAACGAGGTTGTAATCACTTCTTTTTATCTCCTTATTTAACAATTCTATTTTTATAATTTTAAAAAAGTGCAATAAAATGTTGGCACACTCCTAATAAAATATTCGTTGGCTCCTTAATTGTCATTTTTATAAAGCTCTATGCGTTCTGATTAGAAGTGGCTAGCATATTCTGTAACTGTGTCTGCTACATGCTAAAGAGTTGTTCTCACGATCATATTAAAGAGATATTAAATTTGGAGGTTGACTGAATTTGAGATTTTCAGCTATATTTATGTCTCAGTACCACTTTCCTTTAACTGAAATTTTCAAAAGTTGTCACATTCTATGTCCAAACCAGGTGACCTATAATGCATTCTTTAACCCCTTCTTGGTCGGCGTTGCTCGTTCGGCTCTATTGTGCCTGTACGCTATTTAAATACAAAATAACCTGGTCACCTTTAAATGCCTCAAGGTTCCTTTACCATCCTAAATAAATTGAAATAATAAAAAATGTATCAAATAAGTGGTAACAACTAATTGGGAGGTTAAATAAAAATGTAAGGCAAGGGGTTAACCAGGAGCTTCACAATGCAGATGGTTTAGTTTATCTAATCCAAGAAATAAAATAGATAAAAATTGAAATTAAAAGCAGACTTATTTTATTTTTGTATGCATTCAGAGACTTATTAGTGTTAACTGGGTTTTTTTATATTTTTGCAGGAAACCAGAAGGAGTTCAACTCGAAGTCGTAGCCCTGTTACTAGACGTCGATGAATCATGGCAGATTAAATATATATAATTTTTTTTCAGTCCCTGGCCTCCTCTCATGCACTTAAGCAAAGCTCTAAGTGTATCCAGGTATACAAATGTCCACTTTTTTAAACCATGAAACAGCCTGCAGTTTTTATCTTTTTTTTTTAAATTTAATATGCAGTAAACATGAGAATAAACCATTTTATTTTAAAATCTGAACAAAAAAAAATTTATATTAAGTAGAACAACCTTTGAAACAAAATATCTACCCCATATTAATTTAAGAATTAAACTTTTTCATTGTTTTGTTCATTTCACTGCTTTATTTTGCATGATTATTAAAATATTGTGTTGTTTTGCTTCTCTGTAAATATTTTTGTTAGTGGTGCTCCTAAAGATTGCAGGCTGTTTTAGTGTGAAAGAGATGAATATATGGTTTCTTCTGTGTATTTGGTATTGATTGTTTTTCCCTTTTAAACTTTGCAGGAGGTAAGTCTTATTTGTAATAAAGAAGTGTGAATGTTGAAGTGAAATGAATGAAATGTATGTGTGTGCTTTACTCTAAGAGTTGTCACTTCATTCTTTGATTTATCCAAAAACATTTCTAAATGCTCCTAGGACTTTTCCTTTTCAGATTCTGGCTTGTTTTTCTTCCTTTTTAATAAACCATAATTAAATGGCTTTGTTAAGAAGAAATAATCTCTACTAAATTATGACTATTATTTCAGCTGGTTTCCTTTTCATAGTTTTAAAATGGGTGGGATTTTCTAATTTATTGGTGACAACTCTACCCCTTTCCTGATATTTTGAAAAGTTCTGGAGGCCAGAGGAAAAAGAAATGCAACTTTTTTTTTCTTTTAACCAGTGGGTCATCTACCTAATCCTTTTGCAGATGAAAGCAGTTCCGTCTCGAAAAAGTAAAACTCCTAAAACGGTCTGCCCCCCAATGCAACAGAGAAAGAGGTTTTGTAACCATAGCAATCGGTTGACTCTGAAGTTCGTATTGAAATGAAGGAAGGGATGTCAGTCAGAGATCAGATTTAAATGATTGGTTCTGGATTTGCTTTGATATAAGCAGCTTTTGAAATATTACAAAAACAATATCTGTATCTAAAGATATTGAAGCCACGACTCAACAGTGGGGTCTTTAGGCAATGCCCTAACTTTGCAAGTTTAGTCGCATGTATATAATAAGTGCATCTTGTCATCAGTTAACATTGTGAAAATCACTTATGGTATTGTGTTTTTATGTTAAAAACTATCTCATTGCACACATGTCTTAACTCATGACCAAATAACTATCTTATGTATGTTATTGTTGTTTGCTTTTCCATATAAACTGCTTAATGATTTTTGGTATATTGAACAGTCAAATTTTGTTTCTTACATTATGCACTATGTTTTATTCAACACAAACTGGAATGAATATGTTCTGCCTTGTTGGTGAAGTTAATAGTTGGCTCTTTTTAAATGCTTTAAAATATGTTTTTTGTCAACTGAGAAGTGTAAAACGTATGTAGTATTATGTACAAAAGTGTTGTGTTTTAAATGTAATGGCTTTAATTTGCTAGATGGTGAAGAAAAGAATATTTGTAATCACAGTTATTTGACTGAAAAATAAAATTTTTTGAGCTCTATTTTGTGAATGTTAAAAATTTACATGCAGAAGATAAACATATAATTTAAATGTCTTGAATTTTTGTTTTACTGATAAAATATGCAACATTTCAAGGAATAAAACACTAGTGATGATATAAGGAAATTAGTCTAATTTTTTGCAGTATGGTAAATTTATACAGTTTTGCAAAATATTTATTCATAAATATATCACAAAATAGTTTTCTTCTGTACAAAATTCATGTTCAAATATTAGAGAAAATCTTTGTATTCAAATACTTCTTAACATCTTCATAAGAAGCATCCCATACATTTTCCAATTGCATTTCTAGTTTTCTGAAAGAATAAACCTTTATTATTTAAAAATACATTAAATCTTATAGTGTATGTAAATAATAAACCAAAACTCTACTCGTTTTTATAATATCTGAATAAAATTTAATCATTTTCAGTTTTTCTAGAATTCAAATGGCGATAATCAAGTAACTTTTGGTCAAATCAACTTTTGGTTTATTGTAATAGGAAACATACTTGTGTGATATGGCCTGAATATATGACAAACAGCTAAAAATGAGTTTTATTTAAACCAGAACTTAAGGATCATGTTGAACACTTTAAGATTTTTCAAATTTTATAAACAAAATACCGAAAGCATTTTATTAAAAACTACTGAATAACTTTTAAATTTAATATTGTTTTGGGAAATAATTCTGCTGTCCTATCCTGTTCAAATAAATCAAAGTATTGTTTAAACAAAATAGAACAAATGAAACATTATTTTAAAGAATTTTCTTTAAAATCATTAGCCACTGATTCCAGTGGATTATTTTCCTTCCACCCCTTTGTATTAAAACAATGAGAGATTCACATTTTTAAGTTGTCTGTTTCTCATTCTGACTGTTGCAGATGTTAGTGACCATAATCAAACAAACAAAATGTTTGTTACATAAGAAAGAAACAATACACTGATCTTCAATCTGAAGTTCTGCAGTAGTTGGCAACTTAGTTTTCAATCATTCATTCGTTAAAATGCTGAGCTAAAGCTTGTTTTGAGGTACAACGATTTTCTTCGAATTTTTTAATAACATCCATTTTAGAAAGTGACAATTTCGTTCTTTTCGCCATTTTAAAACGTAATCATCTAATCAAAACTCCAAAGATGGTTCTTTCATTAGCGATCAATGCCACATGGTACGTATCGTACTAACCTCTCTAATTGGCTACTGTATAAATGCGACTTTTGCCGACGTCAAGCACAAGAACCCCCATGTACACCCTGTGTATGAGTTAGAGGAATTCGTTCCTGGAATCTCAACAATAGAGGAAGGGCAAGGGAATGCATTCCTAGAAGCAGAGCAAAAAGTGTTTTTGTTATGTTGGGAAAAAACTGTTTGAACTAAGAAAATTTTTGCGACGCGCATAAGTGAGAGGTGCTTTTTTAATGTGACGCATAAATGAATAAGAATTATCATTGTTTTCCTATATTCCTGGCCGGGACCATGAAAAAAACGTGCATACAAGCGAGAGGTCACTGTATTCAAAATTACAAAATGCCAAAAACACGATTCAAAACGGTGTTGATTTGTTTATATTTGCAAATGCCAGGCATAAGGACATTGTCCTAAAAAAAATTTAATAAGATAAACATTTTATCCAATAAGAAAAAAAATACTTCGTATTACTTAAAGATGAATTTAAAGCAAAACAAAACCTTGGCAATTGTTTGGTCAGCTTTAAATGGGGCAGTTTGCATACTTGTAATGCAGTAAGGATAAAACATTCTCATGTTTATTTGCCAGAAGCTAAAAAAAAATACCTCCTCCTCCAAGGGCGTTACGGGGAAGAAAAATCATAATATCCCAATCAAAATATTTTAAACTTGTCACTAATGGGTATGATCTAAGAAACAGGAAATTTTAGATTAATTTTCAATCTGTGTGTTCTTATGTTGGAATGAAAATGCATGTTTACATAAGATTTCTAGCACATATCTGAAATTCCTGTATGTTGAGTTGGTAAGATTTTTTATTCTTGATTCTTGCAGTTAAAAGTGATTTTAAATATGACTAGGGGGCTCTGCCCCCTGCTCGCTAAAGCTCGCCAACCCCCAGGAGGATTGCGCTGCAATCCTCCGGGGCTTGCTACGCAAACCCTGCTCGCTTCGCTCACTACATGAAGACACTGGGTGTCCTAGCACAGTTGTTATAAAATCTTTATATACATATATAACACCCCCTGCTCGCTCCGCTCACCGACACCAAAAAATCACGTGATTCTTTCGGGATCACTATGTGAAAACAGCTCGCTTCACATGCTTGCCGTAATTATCCGTTTCTGCTAGTATTAGGAAATTATAAGTACATTTATTAATAAAAGTAAATTTAAATTATTTGAAATTGCACAAACTCCTAAAATTAATTTTTCATCAGTTTCTACAATTAAAATCTTCTGGTAGCACAGATATATATGTAAATGTTAGAAAGAAATTTGAAAGGTAATATTTATAATCCAAAGATGATTAAAAATCAGAATTATTTTCATCAATCAGAAATTTAAAACTTCTTGGCATACACTTTTGAATATTTATTCAAAAGTTTATTTCAACATAGCTTCATTCCACTAAAATTTTAAGTTTAAAACTGATAAGATAGCCTTTTCCAAATCTTCAAAATAAATTTTTAAAAATTGCTTTTTCCACCAAAATTTCAAATATGCCCTCTTTGCAATGGAGTGTAATTCAGAAAAGCTTTCCCACATGTATACATACTTATTTCAACAATTATTTAGTCAAGAAAAATATAGTGTGTTTCTCAGTGCAGTCATTTGTGTTTTAAATCTCAGAAAATTCTTGATTGTATCTTGTCGTAGAAAGATGTAAACCATCTTGGAACCTTTTAGCTAAAAAAGGACAGTTTAAAGAAAATAGTGGCTTGAAACATGTTCATATTAACTATTCAAATTTAAAACCCATAATAATTATTTACTTTTAGCCTTTTATAATTGATAAGATAGCTTTTTTCTCGAAAATTTCAAAAATCCTTGCTTTTGTAAGCAAAATTTTAAATATGCACTCTTTTTTATGAAATATTACACAGAAAAGCAAAAAGTATGCAACATTATCATTCACCATTAGCAGCATGTGGTAATTCTCTTCCAGTGAAAATATATATGTGCTAAAACAGTCCGTACAAACACGGTGGCAAAAAAATCTAATCTCTCTATATATATACGTTGCAAACAGTATGCAACTTTAATCATTCTCCGAGAGCAGTGTCCAAGAGAACTTTTCTGATGTATGATTAGTTCTCTGGTCTTTATTCTGTAATTTTTATTTTTACACATAGTAAATAGTGCACACAATTAGTATCACAAAAAAAGACTGGCTCCTTAAGCCTATCGGCGGCTTTCTGGCCGATCTTCGCTGAAACCTTTCATCCAGGGACTCCCTTGCACGCTGCTCTCTTCTACGCAAATTTTATTCAAAAAAGAGTAACGACTTCTCCTGTAATCCGTAAGCGATTAGCTCTGTTAGCGGAATTCTTGGCGTCAGGGTTGAGATTGGTAAACAAACTGATCGTTGCCAACGGGGAGAAAGAAATAAAGGTCATTTTTTTTGCGCCACACATAAGCGTTTTATATAATATAGATTGGTATGGAGAAAATATTAATTTAGCACAATATATGTATAAAAAATGGTAAATAATATTAACTGTTATTGAAGTAATAATATAATAATTGATTATTAATGGGAAAACTTATCACAGAAATTCATTCAGTATTTTAGTTAAACATAATTATACAAGTATGATGCTTTTCTAAAACATTTGATATAGCTAGACTTTGCTAAGAACTAACCTTTTTTCACTTTCCAACTGGATAATTGAGTTATTTTGACTCAAAACCTTTTCTCTCAATATATCAAGCTGTTTACTGTATATTTCTTGTACACTTTCTTCCTGGTTATATTTCCTAATTAAATGAAGTGAAAATTATTTAATTAGTATATCAATGAATCAGCTTAGCTTATCAAAATTTAGATTCTTTACATATAAACTCACTCACCTTGATTGTAGTTTCGTAAGTTCTTGAAAATTTTCCTTGCTTATATTCTGCAAGAGAAGAAAAATTAAAACACTAATCAAATAGTAAATTTGAATTTTAGCTATTCTTTTTATAAGCAAAATACCTATATTCACTTATACTTGATTCACCCATCCTTTTTTTTAAAAAAAAATGTTTAAGATGAGGAAAACATCCATAATTCATGATTTTTAAAAAACATCATATTGGCTTATGGTAGCAAATAAATTATTTTATGGAATTATTTGATTAAAATATATATATAATTTAGTTCGTATTTATTCATTTTCAGTGTATATTAAGAAAACTGACAATTATGAAAAAGCATGTTTGTTTTTTATTGTTTAAGTGACAACTGAAACTTTAAATAGCCAACAAAGTGTCAGTCAAAATATCTAAACCCACAAAGTTTCATCCAAGAAAAAACTTAGCATAAACTTTATAGACTTCTACAACAGATAAAAATGCAGCTAATGATACCAGCAAAAACCTGCTCATGTCTGCAAAATAGTGATCTTTTGAAAAATGATAGTACATAGTTGTGAAAAAAATGGGTTAATCCAAATAAATGTAAAAAAAAAACCTAAATAGTGTGAAAATAATTAAAGTTTTCATCTTTTTCACATTGAATTAAATATATATGTTAGACAGTGGTTGCAAAAACTCCCCAAGATTTCACTCAAATTCTTTATTGCAGCAACTTCAGTTATTTTGCACTCTAACCACAGTTAATGATATCTCTTTTAACTCGTAAGCAGAATATTCCACTCTTATGTATTCGCCTGCGTGCCTGTGAATGTTTTACAAAAAGCATAGAAGGATGTTGAGGCTTAAAGATTATCATATTAATTAAGTGGACCTTCAAACTATTTTAATTTATTTACATAACAAATGTATAGTAACATTTGCCTAGTCATTATAGGGAATCTAAGTAAAGTAAGTTATGCAGTGATATTCGCAAGCTGTCAATTGAACATCTTGAATGAATAATTCTAGTAATGTAATCAGCTACAGTGATAGAATTAGATTAAACCAGTCATTAATTCATTTTTTTATATCCATATGAAACTCCATTTCATGATTAGAATAATTTAAATGTATCCTAGCAAAATTGCATGCTATCATGGAAAGTGGCTGTATTATTTTTAGGTTATGAAAAAGAAGACAATGGAATACACAATTACTGCTAAACACCCTGTTTGTTTTGAAGGCCACTTTGAACAACGAAATAAATTTTTAAAACATAGTTTTTATAGTCTACAAGAAAAGTAGAATTTTTTATTTTAATTTTTTTACTTTTTAGTGTATATGTTAGTGTGGGTAATCAATTATTATATACTGTAATCGCTGTGATAATTATGCATAAAAAATCCGGTTATTATGCATAATAACCTATTTGCCATGTTGACAGTAACATAAACTTAATGTAGTGTTTGGTTTATAATTCATTATTATAAATATTGGAGAATCTTGAAATTAATTTTTTCTTAAATTAAGTACCGGGTGGCATCACTCAGGTGAAATTAAATTTAAACAAACTGATAATTTAGTCCTGAAAATATTAAAAGTGTACTGATATCGCACTTAGGTGAAGTGTAAAAAATTTTAAAACTAAGCTCATCAGAAAGCGATTGATAAATCAGTTAACATAATTCCATCTTTACAAGTATCAAACAAATCAAGTTAAATAAAAGCATGTAAAAATGTGATTTTTTTACTATTTACCAGTACTATACTTAAATAAAAACACTGGAAGGAAAGAAGCCAACTTAACATAGATGAAACATTGATCATATTGGAGGAAGAATTTATCACTTATGTAATTATGAAGAGAATATGTTTAAAAAAGTGTATGAATTAGGAAATGTACTTGGTAAAGTCAATAAATTACTCACTGAGATATGTTCTTGAAGTCTTCCCACACTGACACTGTAATCTATAACAGTGGACTGAAGCTCTTTTTGTTGATTATCTTGATAGAAAACCTATATAAGATAGATTTTTAATAAGCAAAACCACAGACAATTCTTAGACAAAATAAATATAACATTCCTTACTTTATTTAAAAGAACATCTCTTTCCATGGCCAGATTTTCAGTCTAGAAATAAGGAAGCATTATCAACAAGCATTGATTGCAATTTCACATTCTGTAAAGAACTTCAAAAAACTTACAATTTTCAGAAGTGACAAAAGCAACTTTTGATTTTCCTGTTCTAATTGTTTTGATTCCTCCAACTGATCACTTAACTCATTTTTCTCTTGAAGCAGCTTTTGATGTGCAGAGGAAAGCGTTTCCATTCTTATTTGATAAGAGCCTATTTCATCTTTTATTTCTTTCGCTTCCATTGTCAAACTTCTATTTGCTTCTTCAAGAACCTAAAAAAGAATAAATTTGTAATTAAAAAATGGGTATTTTTTTTAAATTGAATTCTATTAATTCTGCTACATTATGTTCATTTAAATTTGCAAGGGAATATGATGTATTTATTAGAATTTATATAATATTTATTTTGTCATTGTTATCCAACAAGAAATATTGATTAGTCCAATGGCATCATGTGGTCAATGAAATTAGTTATATTTTGACAACAATTATCCATTGTGATTTTATGTCTACTTTTTACACTCTTTTATTTAACTTGACTTGTTTCTAGGGATGTAATGAATATTCGGTCCTTTTGCCGAATAATAATTTCTAAAAAATGTGCTTTTAAATACACATTTAACAAAGAATATTACAGAATTACATTCCTGTGCATTTATTATCAAAAAACTCCCAACATTTATCCAATTTTAAGTTGCATAGGTGTATTTAATAAAGTTGCATATAATTTATCAAGCAAATTTTTTTATTTGCGAGGTCTGAAATTATGGTGCAGAAACAATTTTTCAGGAAGAAGTCTGTTCTGTTTGGTTTCATATACATATAATACTAACTAGGGATGTAACAGATATTCAGTATTAAGCCTATTTTGCACTTTCCTGAATATTCAGTCTGGACGAATACTAAACAGGTATTTGGGAAAATAAACTTGGGATAAAATGTTTTTAAAAAATATTTAATAAAGTATATGACAGAATTACATTTCGGTACATTTATTATAAAATATCTAACATTTACCCAATTTTAAGTTACATAGTATGTAAGTGTATTTAATAATGTTGCATATCATTTATAGAAGTTTCGTGTATATTACCGGCTTCAGAAAATAAACAGTCACTATATGATGCTTGTAGGTGCTGAAAGAGATTTTCTTGCTAAATTTGCAAACCTTGGAAATTTTTCTGCATTTTTTTCCATCAATTAAGTGGACATTTCATCCCAAGGAGGGTCCACAAATGCAATGCGGAGTAGGTCTTTCTGCACAGGACGTTGTATTGGGACAGATTTCGAAATTCTCTACTATTCAACACAGCTTCGAATTAAAGAAATAAATTTATCCCATTTATAAGAAACAATAAAAATACCCGATTAATGGTTCGTTATTGTATCTTCATCATTTTACATCGCAAGACTGCTTTTTATTGTTTATAAATTCCTCACGCTATGTATTTTTAATGAAAATGAATGACGGTTCTCTTTTTGTTTACTTCACAGTAATTCAAAATAATCATAAGCATTATGAGAATATTTGCTTTATTTTTTATTTTTTTTTTTATTTTTTTTTTTTTGGCTATTAGGAGTTTTCAATGAATGAAAATAAATATGATCTTTTGGGCTTATTTATATCTAGTCTGTTTTTTTGTTGTTTCTTTTTTCTCCTCACATTCCAAATTAGTTTTATTATGAATATATCTCGTTTGATTCAGAGCTGAGGTGGTTGCTTGATTGTTAAGGAGAGGTTTTTGAGTTTTCTTTTGTTTCATTAACAAAAGATGAAAAAAACCAGCTCTTTTTAGAACCAAATATTGTAGTTTTTAGGAAAAATTTTAAACTAATACAATGCCTGGTTGAGCTGTTGTCGGATGTTCGAGAAATTCCAAAGGCACAAACGTTTCTATTCATTCATTTCTGGAAGATCCTTATGTTAGGAAAATTTGGATTTTCAAATGCAGAAAGAAAGATATTCTGTTTTAAACATAAAATAACTATTTTTGCAATCATTTCTATATAGTGTAAATACCGATTATCACATTGCACTAAAGTTTTGAAATTATATATGTGTGCAAAAATGTAATATTTATGAATTATGTATGTGATTATATGTGTTTAATTCTATTACAAATTTGTGCTATGAAAGCAACTATGTAAAAATCAGCTATTTTGATTCGTATTTATTCAAAATTATAAATTAGTTTTTAGAAGGCTCTCAAAGGCTGTTGATTTCGTTTTTAGTTAGATAAAGTAAGTGAAAACTATTATTTAAACAAATGTGTATTTTATAATATCAAGTAAAATTATTCTTAACTATTTTGTTGCTCTTGTCCACTGTTTAAACTAGAAATTATTTCTATTCATCAAATTTAGGGGCTATAGACGTAATTATCATTTCTTGCTTAGAGACCATATCAGAAAAGTAGATCACTGAGTTTTATTAGAATTTTTTTATTAAATACTCCATTCTTAATGTGTGACTCTTTAACAACATTTTCAAAAGAAATCTGGCTTAGAAAAAGTTTTTATGTTGCTAAATGAGCTCTCAAACAATTCATTTATTCCGTCACATAACACTGGAACAAAAAGCATGCTCCCAATTTGACGTCATCAATGCATCCGCTCTCTGTGAGCCTAACCTTATTACTCTCAAGTAACCTTGACATCATCCTACCTATTAAAAGTTCTTTATCAAAATATGAATTTAATTCTAGTAATTTTAATTTATCTATTCAGTTTTCTTCTGTGTTTGTCATTATAATATTCTGCAATGATAATTCTTTTATTTCATTAAAGCAATCCCAAAATGATGAAGGTTTCTTATTATTGGAATTAATGTATTTAAGATATTACAAATATACATAAAGGTATTAACATTTTTTTAAATATAAAAATGATTTTTAAAAATGACGGTAGGCTGTCTTTCAAACAGCCGCTGATGTTAAAGGCGTAGGACTACTTTACTCATGCGACTCTTTTCTGATTTCAATTTTTTTTTTTTTTATATAACTTCTGTTGTTACCCTTTATCTATAAAATAAGACAATAGTTATGTTTTTAACATATGTAGTTACCGAGATATAGAGATTATCTCATACAATGTTTTTTTGTGGCATTTTGGCATGTGAATCAAATTCCTTCTTGAAACCCCAATGGGAGGAACGTAATCCTACATTAAAATTAATTTTATTCAATCTTAAATTTTTTCATTTTAAAATTTGAAAAATATTTCATTTACAATCAAAAGTGAAATGTTTTTTAAAATTTGGTATTCGCCTGCCGAATATTCAGTCTGAAATTTAGTCGAATATTCACTGTTTGACCAAATCATTATTGGTTATATCCCTACTTGTTTCATATGTGTAAAGGTGGAATTTTACACACATGAAACACAATTTTATACTTATGATTTTTCACTCATTACTTGATGTACTAAAGTTCTTAAATTTTTACAGCTGTGTGTTCTTAATGACAATACAATATTTTAATATTTTCAGAACTTAATTATCAGCTATCACTTTCAATTAATTAATTTTGATTTCATATGTATGGTACCATCTTGTAGTGAATTTGAAAAAAAAAATGATTTCAAGAATTAATTATGAAATATTATAAGACTAAAAGATAAATAATAAAAGTAAGAAAAATTTTAACACCCCTTTATTAGTGTACTGAAAAGTAGAAAATATATTTATAAAAAATATGGACTCAAAAAATTGCTCTAAAAGCACGAGGTACTGATAATAATAAAGAAATTAAGCCAAATGAATATTATTAGAAAATGTATTTCAAAACCTCTAAGCAAATTAAATTCAGCAAGTGCAAAACTTTCACACATTCAATTGCCCCTCTCCAAATGATTTAGTCTTTTGTTGGATTGTTGAAATTCAATAACTCAGCAAAGTTTATGCTCATAGCAAAGACAGTTTATTGATGTTAATGTATTTTCAATACTGTATCTTGAATTCTTTGTTTGCCATTTTCAGTAATTGATACAAAAATAGTGTTAGGTAGCCCTTTCAAGAGTCACTAAATCTAAGTCATGTGATTTATTGGTTAGCTCTGTAAAATAGAAAAGAAAAATGTTAAGAGAGCTGTGTATCCATGATGTCTATGTTATTTATGAAAATGACAATAGGAAACTCTTTCATGGAAAACAGATGTTATTATTAATGTATATTTTCGAAATACCATAAACAAAAAGCACACACTGCATATTTGCCATGCTCATCTTGGATACAAAAGCTCTCATTTATATGAAAATGCACAAATAAATAGCATTGAGAAAGCATGCCTTTGTTATGTGCACTCATACCATTAGGCTTCTTAATCATTAGATTGGTGATTCACCATATTGTCTATGATGTTTACATTTTTGTAACTTAAATTTCAAACAAACAATTTGTGTTATCATAAAAGAATAAATGTATGTTATAGCAGAAGTCGGTAAAAATCGTATTCAATAATACCTTATTCATCGCTGTTGGCTTTGTAATCGTTAAGAAAAAGTATGTTGGTAACAGAAACAATATATAGAATTTGTTTATGGTATTTCTATCAATTACTTTTTAGCACACTATTAAACGGGCATTTTTAAAACCTTTTTTTCCTACTTTTACTTTTTTTCTTAGTGAAATCTCAAAAATAATTTCACAATAACCTTTGCATATTAAAAATAAGAACATTTAAAAAATTCCTCACTATTATATAGGTCAATTTCAAACTTGGATTTTGTGAGAACTGTCACATATATGGTTGTTACAAGCATTTAAAAAAAATGTTAGCTTAACCTGACCAAATTCTGTCTGAAGTTTTTAAAATAATCCTTGTACAATATCTGCAAAACTGAGATTGCACTAGCTCAAATTTGTTTCCAACAAGAAGAGATAAGAAATATTTTCATAGAAAAACAACAATTCAAACCATTTTCCAAGTAAACCATTCTAAAGAGTACAAGAAAATTTGTAGACTACTACTCGTAGCAAAATGAATAATAAAGTATATTTTCTGATTTTCATTTCCTGATGGTACTTAGACTACCAACCTAAAAAACTTATTACACATTTCATAATTCACTCTATTAAAACAAGAAATGTCTATAAATATCTGTGTACCAAGCGATACGTTTCAAATTCTTTACGGCCAGAAATAATTTTGAAAATGTTAAGGTCTTCTAAAAACTTTGAGAATATGTGTACGTTTAAAGCTAGTTGACCATGAAGAAATCTTTAATTTTAAGGTTACTAAACTGATGAATATTGGTTTTCTTGAGGAGCAAATAACAATCTATGGAGATGTTGAATCTTTTGTACTTCAAGATTTACTTCAAACACCTTCTGCGCTCTAAGCCTGTAAATTTGATAAGCCTAAATCTCTAACTTTGGATATGTATAGGATAAGAATAAAAATCTATGAAAGTTTATCTGTCTATATCATACATTCTACATTTTCAAATATGATATTCATTCATGTGGTTAAGGTGCACATTTAAATCTGGTATAGATTTGAGAACTGTGGTGGCCTGATGGTAGTCTCTCGTGTTCAAGACGAGATTCCGCCATACACCTGTCAAGTACACAGTTCTGGGTCTTACTAAATCCATAGGGGACAAAGTTCCTCTTACTAACATGGCTTAGAATTGTGAAAAGCGAAGGAGGTTAATTGTTCTCGTCGTCTCACCACAGTTCAGAATGATAAGGTCCATCCCAATAACAGCCCTCATCTAGCTTCGAAAAGGGATGTGAAGTTAACTAAACTAAACTGATACGAATTTAATCTTCTAAACATGAAATTACTTGTTCTAAATTTATCCCACAATTCAGAAAATGCATTGTTCATTCTTTGCATTTGTTTGGTTGAATGATAAATCATGTAAAAATAAATTTCTAAAATGATCAATCATTACCAATTTTAAAATATATATCAGAATAACATTCATTCTATCAATATTCTATAAAATCAAAAATGCATTTGTCATTATAATAATATATTCTGTATTACTAAAGGAATTAGGAATTAATATATAGGATATTTACTTTTCCATTAACCCAACAGCAGTTACTACCAAGAATAAATGTTGGTGCAAAATGTCACTTTATCATTAGCAAGTTTTACCACAATATTGTCAAGTATAATCAAATACCTTCCTTGGTGATTCTCATTAA
Organism: Araneus ventricosus; assembly: GCA_013235015.1. Lineage (NCBI taxonomy): Eukaryota > Metazoa > Arthropoda > Arachnida > Araneae > Araneidae > Araneus > Araneus ventricosus. The sequence goes on from BGPR01000369.1 coordinate 354,868, forward strand.
CAGGAAAGTGGCACATTAGGAAGGCTGTCAGGCTAACGGAAAAGTACCAATAATAGAAATTTTTAAGACATTACTTCGCATTTCTGTCGATATTCTTTGATTTCTTCTTCATGCTTTTGCTTCGATTCATTCAATAGCCTGCATTAAGAAAGTCTATAATGAATATTACTTTTAATTAAAACATTTAGTCAATATGCAGCCTGATATGTGATGGCAGTTGAGAATTTAAAAATATTCTGAAAAAAAAATAGAAATCAAAGTATGGTTATATGGGATAGACAAACAATCATACATATATCCATGTTTAACCTTTTCAAGACTGATGGGACATCTGAATACATTCAGATCAATGCAATTTTTAAAAAATTAGTCTTTAAAGGTGTAAAGAAGATTCTAAAGATATAGGGATTTTAAGATTAAAATAATTTCTGTGCAATACGATTAGAATTTTTTTGCAATTGATTATATTCGAATCGAGAAGTTAAAACCAATGCTTAGCATGACAGATAAGCAGTTACATTAACAGAAGGAAACTGCCTCTGATTCTTTTAAATATCTTATAAATTGCCATATATTCTGAACAGTGATTCCATCTAATTATTATATACTTGATTATTATATTATAGTGTAAGTCATATAGATGAAATTCTACTGCTGCATTGTCCCAAATTAATCGTTGCATTATAAGCTGTCTGGAGTGCACTGGATTTCTGTTGGTTCAGTTTCCAATTGCAAACTATATGCAATATGTTTCCAATAGGGAACCCGAAATCCATCAAATGCTGGTTGATTTCTGATTGCATAACTGCTCTCAATTTGCATTACAGAAATGAGGAAAGACTTTTTTTCTTTGATTAAATCGTCAAAAGATATAACAATGAATACAAAAAACGTCTCACTTCTTATATTCTGCAATGATTTTACGGTGGAATTTGGGCGAAACCATAGCTCTCATTCCATCACTAAGAGCATTACATTTGAGCAATATTTCTTTCTTTTCTCCCTGAAGAAGATCTATTTGCTCATTGAGAGCTTCTCTCTCTTTTACAAGGATCTGTATTCTCTCAGACAAGGACTTGACTGAAATGTAGAAGAATTATGAGTATTCTGTCGATCTAAAGTAGTGTAAATGTAATATAGGATGTCCCAAAAAACATATACACACTTTAAAGAACTAATTGCATTCAATAATATACATCAAAGTTTCATAACTCAGATTTGCTCATACATCAATTACCATAGGAATTAATGTATTAATTAATTTGACTTGTGGATTAATTGAAAGTCTGTGGTGATGGAATTCAAGTGAACACATAATTAGAGCAAAGAGATGACATTAAGTTGCTATAACACTTACTAGATCTTGCTCTCAGTGGATACCTGAAATATTCTATAGCTCAAGTCCAGCTACAGTCAATGAGTTTAGTTTAGGTTAGATATATTAATGTCTTGTTTTGAAGCAACATGAGGGCTATTTGGACTTTGTAATTTTGATGAGGACAACACAAGAGCTGGCATCCCCCACTCTAAACTTGCCCACCACACCACCTATTATGTATAATTAAATGTGCAACATGCCCACATAAACACTATATCTTCAGTGGAATCAGGTTTTGAACCTGGGACCCTCTGGCCCCAAAGCCCAGACCCTACCAGTAGGCCACCATGGCCCTCTACAGTCCATGAGTTTGGAGCAGCTATTGAATGAGAATGGGACCAAACAATAATGAAATCCTTAGCAACGTTTGCAATTACATTGGTCATCATTATCAGCATTGCCCAGACAAAAATGGTCGATGTTTACCTCACTTCTGATAATTGATAGATCAGTATTAATTTATCTGAATTGAGAAACTTTGATGTATGTTATTTATTTTTATATAATAGTTATCAAAAGAGTATACACTGTTTTTGGGACACCCTATATTTTTTTTATTATCAAAATGAATTTGTACATAAGACAGAAGAAAGATTGAGAATTATCTAGAGAGTAAGTTCTGATTTGCTGAGAAAACAAATCAATAATATATTTACAGATTTAAAAAAATTATTTCAACCTTTTCTCTCAAACAGAGAAGATGCTATACTAACAGATTTTTTTGCCTCTGCAGACAGATTGGTACAACAGTTTTACCACTAAATCACTGAAATTTCCCAACCCTTACATGGCTAATTTGTAGGGTCTTTAATTACTCTGTAGATAGTTTAATTCCCCATTCCATTGTATCACTGCATATGTGATGACTAGGTTTATTGTCAGATGGAGGATGATCAAAAGAGAAAGAAATGTTGTCTAAAGAGGGGAAAAACACATTCCTCTTCATAAAAATCTTCATTTTAAGAGGATATTTAAGATTTCAACCTAGCACTAAATTTAAAGGTTAGCCTGTTAATGCCCAAATTAATTTAAAGCATAGATTTCAATAAATTTTTATTAAATTACATTTAAAACATTAAGACTAAGTTAACTGCGAAGTAAATTTAAAATCTGGGGGAAATTTTTTTACATGAATATCAAAGATTTTTGAAATACAGTAATATATCAAAAATTAAAAATCACTTTCTAATTCCTTGCATTACCTCACAAATAAATCAAACGAAAAAAATCAAAAAAATATTTCAAAATGGTGACACTCTGACTTAAAAATCTGGCCAACTAATAGTATATGCCTGTGAAAACGGTTAGAGTTTTTAATAACTATTAACGCATAGAAAAGCAAAAAAGAAACAATGGAATGCATTCAGTTCAGGCACGAAGTTAATGTAAAAGGGCATTAACTGGTTAATGTGCATTCTCATACCATTTTTTCAGTCAGTTTCTTTCTAAATATTGTAAGCCATTACCTTTAGTTTTACTGCTTAAAAATAAATGCACAATATAAATTCTTTGATTTATCAATTAAAAATTTCATAAATTTACTCACCAGTTTCTATATTATTTTCTATCTCTTTGTTTTATTATATTAATTTTTATAAGTAATAAAGCATTATCTGAGTAAAAATATTCATTGATAGGTTTTGTTACTATAATATTGTTGTCACATAAAAACCATTTACAATTTAAATAAAATTGAAATTATGATTACCTTCTTTCCTTGTTTCAGATTCTAGTTGTGTATTCCAATTGTAATTTGATAAAGTGTATCTTCTTTCCTTTAATATCATACAAGAAACAAAGCAATTAACATCATAATGATAAATATATTTTCCTTAAAATAAAAAATTGAGAATCAATTTTACCTTGTTACTTAATAAGGCAAATAAATAAGATATTCAAAGATAAAGGCCTAAAAATTATATTTTCATCTCTCTCTCTCTTTTGTACCAGTGCTGCTCTCAAAGAAAGTTAAAACACCTTGTTAAAGTTGTTTGCACATGCATCCATAAATAGGTTTAAACTAAACACAACTGTTGAGTCATTGACTATATTGAGCCAATTATAGTCCTAACTGGTTTATTAAGCCAAAGATAAATTCAACAATACTGAAAAATGAAGCTTTAAATCCGGAATGAATCTCTTCTACTTTTTTAAATCTTCTACAATACTTCTAAATATATTCTATTATAAGCTGTTCCTGCTGTTCCTTTTTACATTCACCTCCATGGAGTGTACTTGTAATCATGCTCTTCTGATACGTAAATAAAATAGTTCTTTTTTTTTAAAGATGTAACTGCATGATGGTCTTCACTTGTTTATTTTATAAATATATAATTTGATCAAAGAACCAGCAACTAAACATTTTAAAAAAATCGTATTTTAGAGAAAATCTAGAATGACATCCTACCCTTTTACTTTTGCTACATATGAATCATAAAATGCACTCTACTGTTTCAAGCATTATTTAAAGATGATACACAATATACTCATGATGATGTTGTCAAACAGTAATGCAGAATGAAAACATTTGTAAGCAAGGAAGAAGGTGCATATAGCTATCCTTCATAGTTAAAAGCACTGAATCAAATTCTTCAGCTTCTTATATGTAAATTTATAAAAGAATACACATTTTTAAAACAAATGTCTCTATCCAGAACTGCAAACAAAGGATGTGTTTCCTGTGGAACTACTAACAGCTATGAATTTATTTACCTCCTAATAAGATAATATATTCTGTTTAAAAAATTTTATCTTTATGTTGTTTCAAGTAAGAGCTTAGGACACCTGACATTTCAAGCATGTCCATACAATGTTTGTTCATATATTCATTGCTACTGGTAATTTCATTACAGCATTTAGATTCAAGTATTCACAATTAGATGCATTTTGTATCATGTAATTGTAAAGCAAATGGATTAATTAATAAAATGCAACATTCAAAACAATAATTTTGATTACTTCAAAATCTCTTTCAGAAGGTAAGAAATTCATATTCTTATCAGTTTTTTTTTTTTCTGACAAAGTTTTGTCAACTTCTTATGCTGTCAGAAGGTGAAACATACAGGAAGAAATTCTTCTGAAATAAAAAAAAATAACAAATATATTTTTTTTCTCTATAAAATGTATTAGGTAGCAAAGATCCATACAAAGTGCAGCTTGAAAGGCTACTTCCATTTTCACTAGATTTGACGACATGATGAAAGAAACAAATACATTCTTTGCCTTCACATGCTACCAGCCACAGGATTTCTTTAACTGGAGTTCACCTAAAATGGTTTGAAAACTTTCAGAACTTTTGCCCTAATTTTTCAAATGCAGTACAAAAAATAAAAAGGATCACTAGTGGACAAATCAATACAATAACAATATACAATAACAATAATAGTATATACACTTAACAAATAATCCAGTAAGTCAGTAACTTACTGTGTTGCTATTTTTCCTTGAATATGTATACTTGGGAATCCAAATTGTGTGTTTCGAGGGGCAAAATGTAGTTCTAGAAAAAAATTTTGGAAAAGAAGTGATTGCGCTAGAAAAGTATGAAAAGTCAAGAGCTCTAAATGATTCAGTTGTATAATTACTTATCTGTATTAAACTTAAACTATGCTGTTTTTCAAGCAACATTGAAAGAATACAGCAGTCAAATCATATACATATATATAAAATGTTTTTGGTTGTAGTCATTAGATGAAGTTATTAACTAATTTTCTTATTATCCAAATATTTAAGTCATTTTTTAAGGAGAATGGAGGACATATGTGCATCTTAGTTTAGGTTTCAAGCCAAAGAGAACAGAAAATCCCTGCATTTTCTCAGGTAGAGATTTAAATATAGACACCGGATCAAAGTGAAGGGAATAATAACTATTTTAGTAAATTATGTAAGTGTTTTAGAAAAGTATGGTGCCAACAATTGCTGATTTGCGGATTTATGTGGGCATGTGGAAGTAATTAGAAATATTCTTTAGTAAAATATGCCAAAGCACGATTTAATATACCTCCAGCACAGGAAATAAAACAAAACTGGAGTTTAAGAAAAGTGATTTTGGAATACATTAAGACTTTAAAATATATAATATTAGAATTTAAAGCAAAATTAAGCAAGGTTATTTATATATATTTCTGAAATGTTATTCTGTTTAAAGATTAATCAATTTACAGAATTTCTACTTATTTAATTCAAATTTATATTTATTTGTTAAAATAAATTGAAATCATTAGGAAAATGTTTAATAGAAAATGAAGTAACAAGTTACTAACCTTCGAGCCTCTTTCACTAATTCTTGGGCCTTTTCTTTCAGTTGTCTATTTTCATCAGTTAATTTTGCTATTAAAATTTTGCCTTTATCCTGCTATGAAGAAAACATAGAAGTTTATCCTCCAAGATATTATTTACAGTTTAGAATTTAACAAAGAATAGAAAATAACTGAATTTCACACATTTGAAACAATAAAGTTATTACCCCAGTGGCAGAATACTTTTCAATAGTCTGCAACGGAGGTTGGGTCTCTTAAAATAGTCTGCAGAATAGTCTGTGACTATAAATATTTTGCTTTCTTTTTCTGAAATATTTATATCAACTTACAACTATTAAAATCGACAAACATAAATTAAAAACCATATAATATCTTTATTATTTGTATAATATAATTGTATGAATTAATAATCAAAAACATATGAAGATTAATCTTTTCTTTGGGCAGATAATTAACAATAATGAAGTATCAAGTTGTTTCAGAAGTAATATTAAGTATACTATACAAATAACTATGCAGAAAATTATATTGGGTACTTTTCCGTTAAACACAGCACTTGGTGTCTTCCTATTTTGGTGAATTTTTCAAAACAATACATCACTATAGCTCAAAATGAAATATTCTTCAATATGTTAGATATTATTTAAAATTTATGCCTCCTGTTTATTGATAAAAAAATTAAGTATGCCAAAAAATGTCTTCCTGGTATGTTTTTAATTTAAAATGCAATAAATAATTGCTTTTTTTATTCTAAACAAAAAACTTTGAAACTTATTAGCACATTTATCCTGATATGATTTTAATGGTTTGTATGCAAACTGATAGAATTGTTCTGCAATTATGCATATATAAGATTTCAGTATCATTGTTTATTATTTAAAACAAGGAAGAATATAGCTGACTTCCTCTAAAATTTTGATACAACTTTTGATTTTATGAATTTTGTTTGCACATATGTAGATACATTTTGAAAGTGTGTATGATAATGAATTCCATATTTCTTAACTAATGCTTAGAACGCTTAAAATTGGGCAATTTTGGCTTGAACTCTGTTCCTCGTCTTTATCAATTTCAGAATTTGTTCTTTTTTTCGCTCCGCTTTTAAAAAAATGATTGATTTGCAGCCGTAGAGATTCGATCGAACTCGAGGTTTATTTTCATGCTGGTAATAATAATGCTGCTTTAAGTTTTTCTTAATAATGTAGCATCGCAATCAAAATAACGCATTTTTATCTATATATCTAGCCATCTCAAAGTAAAACCAGTTATTTCCAGGAAGCCTATGCCCGTACCAGAAATGTATCGGAATGAAACGATAGAAAACATCGGCCTTGACCAATACATATGAGGCATTTAAGCGTTTCAAAGTCAAATCGCAGTCACTAGGTCTAGGGACCATTCAGCATAGGGAAGAAAGAGGGGGGCGATGATTGTGCGAGGCGAGAGGATTGCATATTTTAGCATATTGAGTTTATAAAATTGCTGTTCTTTAGAAGGTGATTAATAACTTGATATTTTCATGATGGGATTTATTTTATGAGCATACGATAAACTTATATACAAAATAGTCTGCAGACACTGTCCAAAATCGCACGACGACACAGCCACGTGTCTGCCACTGGGGTTATTATTAATAATTTAACAAAAACGCTTGAAACAATTTTTGGTACTTTTCTGCTAAATGACAATGGTTGAAAAATTTGTCGAATGTGCCACTTTTTCATTAGTACAAGTTACAAAATGTATGCCAAATGCACCAAGTTAACAACTTCCTGTCCCAAACCATGGTATAAGGTTTCTTATTGGTATTTGCTAAACTTTGCAAACCGACATGGTAATAAAAAAAGTACTTTGTAAATAGATATCAAGTTAATAGAAAAGTACTTAGATTTCTTTCAACTAACAATAGTAATAATTTATAATAGCTTACTTTATCAACTTTTGCATAGATAGGCTCTTTTACAATTGTGGAAGTAGATTCTACACTTGGCACTGGCTGATTTATCTCAACCTTGTGTATATGGGTTGGTGGAATTTCATTCTTTGTTGAATTAAGACTCTCATCTGAGTCAGATTTTAAAGACACTTCTGGGTTATCTTGCTGGCCTAAGTCTGTTATTGTTGAGTAACTGCAAGAGAAAGCATAACTTGTTAAACAAGCTAAAAACAAATCTCATGTAGAAGCATCCATGAATGTTAAAGCCATCAGTGTAATTTTACATGTGAATATGAAAAAAATATAATAACTTACATGGATTCATTGCATTCTTGATGGCTAGGAACAGCTTGGAATTGCTTATCTGTACTGTTGCTTTCTTGGGTCAAAGCTCAGGTGATTCATTGAAGTTCTTTTTTGCCTGTCGTTTGGGATTTGAAGGACTCCAAAGAGAAGTCTAAATAGAGTTAAATCAAATAATGTTACTTTTCCATTTGCTTAACAACAGCTAAAATGCACCAAGTGCATGTAACCATAATTCTTGTAAGCTACATGCAGTGAAATGTATGATTTTGTGACAACTTAGTATTGTTAGATTGCTGTACTTAGTGCACTTCCAAACATTTTGAAAACTGCCATATTAACAGAAAAGTGTTGACAACTGCATTTGACCTAGAATTCACAAATGAGAAGCTGTCGTGTAAGTAAGCAGGTTCTCGCTTCCCTAGTGGGTATAATAATAGTGGTGTGGCTCTTAGGGCCCATTTCTGATGAAGGTCATCCCGAGAAAACGGGGGGGGGGAGTCAAGGCTCAGATAGGGCTATGTGTGCCATAGTGTAGAAGTCACGGTGGTTGGTCATTCAATGTAGACCCAGATGCTAAGGCAGGGTGAGGTTATGGCTTATTTGTGATTTCCCTGGGCATGCACATCAAGCTCAGGATGAGAAACTGCCAGATTTAGTATGCAGGTTCTTGTTTCCCTTGAGGGTATAATAATGGTGGTGTTGTTTAGTCAACATATCCACTGCTGACGACAGGACCAGTGGTGTAGTCACAAAATAAACAGTGCTGGAATGCTCTAAAAGTACTGGAACATTCTAACTTGGGTAACAAAAATCGCACTGTTTTAAGAATGTTTTAAAAAATTTTCTTATTTATTTCTGTTTTTAAAAAATCAATGCCGGAACAACATTCCGGTGCATTCCAGCTCCACTACACCCATGGGCAGGACATACCTCCTTAGGAAGGAGTTTGTGAATGGCCACATAATCGAGTTTATTTTGTACAGACCACAGTTCCCATATTATTGTGTCAATTGTGTGTCTCTAGTTCAGTCATTCAATGTACCTAGATGCTCAGGCATGACAGTGGTTTTATTTATGATTTAATAAATCCCACCTTGGGACACCACAAATGTGAGGATGAGAAGCCAATGAATAAGTAAGCAGGTTCCCGTTCCTCTGGTGGGTATCTAAAAAGTGTGGGGTTGAGTTACCTCCATTCCGATTACAGAACGTACCTCCTACAGGAGGGTTTGTGCTGTGGCAATTAGGACTTCACACTCAGTTTTGAATTACCGTCACAACGTTTATTATTCAGATTTCCAGGATACTTTGACAGAGCAGGGAACAAACATAAAATAAATTATATCACAATTTATTTTCCACTTTGCTGAATAGGATAAAAGCATTTCATTGAATGGATAGACTTTATAGTAAGTCATTACATGAAATGTTATACTACTAATTAATTGTAAAACTATTTAATAGACATTTTGACTTTTTTTACTTACAAAATAATCCTTATTAAAAAGTAAGTAAATTTATACAGCATTAATTTAGATAAGTTTACAAGAAAACATGAATTTAAGCAGAGCAGAAGATTATTAAATGATAAACAAATCATACTGCTTCTCAATGAGTATCTTAAATTTTCAATTTTTGTATACAGTTTTTCAGATAATTATCAACTATTTAAATTACAATATATTTTATGATTTTAATTCACTAAGTTGATAGAATAAGAAAATAAAAAAAAAATATTCAGCAAAATAATAATCATACAAAGATTTAAAACTAGGAGGAATTATTCTGTTAACAGGAACAGCATATTAATTTCTACACAATAGAAGAAAGTTAAATAATAAGTTTTCTCACCCACAGATTCTTGTATTTTTTATTCTTTTTAAATGAAACTGTTGCTAATAGCTTCGGTGATTTCAATGATTTTTTACTGGTTTCTTCCTCCATTTGCATAAAAAACAAATCATGCTTTTGAAAATTTAATTATTTCCGTTTATATAAAACTTATACATTGACTTGACTTGAATTTGTATTTGTGTTACGGGATTTGAAGCAAGATTATCCAACTTATCATTACTTCATCTCACACGACGGAGTAAATATAAACAAAACGAAACAGCTTAGCATCTAGAAACCATAGCAACCATATATAATGATAGTAGGAAGAAAATGAAATGAAGAAACCATAGCGCAATTTTTTGTGAAGCCAAAACTGCCATATTGGTATTGTCAGTAAAAGTATCATAGAAATATTGCAACTTTATTTGAAATATTTAAATATGACAAATATTAAAAACAAATCTAGCTTTATGTAGCTGTTTTACACTCTAGATGGCGACTGTTGATGCAGTCATACGCACTCAAGGTTATAATAATGTAATTCTAGAATTTCTATTCTGTCCCAATTAAATGTAAAGAAGAAGAGAAGGAGATGTAGCTGAGGGTAAGTGTTTTGTGTGGATAAGCACCTGCTCCAGAGTGACTTGGTGATTTTCAGTTTCCTCCTATCTTCCTCAATCAGGCAGTTGAGGTTACATTATCAACCAAATCAAATGTTGGTATTTCATTCGTGTTAAAGTCGAAGAGCATAAACGGTAGGAGTTTTTTTTTTGTGATAATTAGCTAGTGCGTCTTTTTAAAATGTCAGAAACTAAGACCTTCACTTTAGAAGAAATAGCCGAACACCAGGATAAAAATTCGGTTTGGGTTTTAATCCATGGAAATGTATATGATGTTACGAAATTCTTAGAAGAGGTAGTTTCTCAATTCATTCATTATTTATCATTTGATTTTTTAGTACAGTAGAAAATAACATGTATTTAAATATATTTATTCGTTCTTTTAATAGCATCCTGGTGGTGAAGAAGTTCTTCTAGATCAAGCAGGTACAGTAAATTTTAGTATTTATCTTTTTAAATGGTAAATTTAGCTTGGTTTTAAGCTATTGAATTTTTATATTTATGAAATATTCCGAAAGCTTTTGTAATAAAAAAAAAAGGTTGTCATGTCATTTATTAGTATCGATGTTATTTCTTCCTAGAAGAATTGTGAAGTTTCTTTTTCTATATAGTAGTAAATACATATGACTTCACAAACCGTATGATACCGACTTGTGGCCTCATTGACAGTTATTTGTTTAGGACCATATAAAATTTATTGATTGTGATAGTATAACTTCACAATGAATTAAAGATAAAATGTAAACTCATCATAAGGTAAGGAATACCACCCGCAAGATAAATGTAAAGCCTATTCTTATGTAAAGGTGGGTTAAAATCATTGAAATCGTTTGGAGTGTTTTAATGAAGTAAATTTATTAAATTAGATTAATTTTTAGTACCAGAGAACTCCTAGAGTTTTTTTATTGCATTATTAAGCATAATTTTTCAGTTTTTAACATTTTATTTTATTGACAGGTAAAAATGCAACAGAAGCTTTTGAAGATATTGGCCATTCTACAGATGCAAGGGAATTAATGAAACAATACCGCATTGGAGAACTATGCGAAGTAATTGTTTTTCTCTCCTGTTCATTTTGAATTTTTTATATATATAAATGTTTGTGTAATAATTTAATCGTACATAAAAGTAATTATATAATTCAGCCCAAGAGTAATTGTCTATGAACAATTTAATTTAACTTATTTTTCCTCCTGAAGTTGGACAGTACTCCAATCGTATACCATATTCCTAAGTATGATTTTTGGAAGTTTCTACAAGAATGAAAGTCATTTTGTCTTTTGATATAATCTAATTTTACACGAATTCATTTTCTATATTCAAGATAAATCGGTAATTTTATACAATTTTTAGCTATCTGCATTCGGTTGATTCTTTCTTTTTTTTTTTTTTATCTAATTCCTGGGTGTACCTTTCTTTTTTTAAAAAAAATACTTTAGACAATATTTATACAAGATTGGAAATTTCTTGCAGATTATATTTATCCTTCCTTTAAAAAATTGTACTTAATTTCTGTTTTATGTAAAAAATTTTTCTACATGCAGGTATAGATATTTAGATATTAATATTCTAGCATATGAATGTAAACTTGATTAGTTGCCATGACTCGTCAAAATTTTCATCTGCATCATGTTTCAAGCCAGATCTTTGTAATAATACTGTCTTACCTCAGTGAAATATTTTTAAAAAATAACAAAATCAATGTTACTTTTTCAGATTTGTACAAAATGCCATCTTATCTCTTAAATCCTGAAAATTGGTTCATAATTTTTTTTCTATAAATATACATTTCATTTGTTATGCTGGATATATATAAAAATCTTATTAATAAACATGTAGGATCACTTTTGGAATTAAGATTGTGTTAAATATACATCCTAGCACTGGAGTATATTTATAGTTTTCATTAATTTTTTTTCAGTCAAATATAATACATTTAACAAACAATATTTTAAAAAGCATTTATAAAAATAGTATAGATTTCTTTCTACAGTAGCTGGCATCTTTGAAAGGTATTTATCTTCTGGTGACTGTTAATTGATATTTAAGCACAATTAAAAAATAAATTGGATTTGGACAAAACAACGCACTCCCGATTATCCGGGTTAATCACCGGGAGGGATCGCACGGACAATAGAAAAACACGGATAATCCGAAAACTCCTTTTTATGAAAGAAAAAATCAACGTCAGTACAAAAATATAAGAATTACTTACATTTGCATGCTGTATAACATCAAACTAGGAATTTTCCTTTTAACATACTGCTTAAAAAATCTGTAATGCGTCTTTGCTTTTGCTATTTGTTCATCTCTTGTCGTATATCGAGACATATTTTACGAACCGCAGTAATATCACCGTAATCAAATCCTGTTTGTCCCATATAATCTAACAAAGTTTCCACAGATTGTAGAGCAGCAGAATGAGAAATTTTATTTCCCTCATTTAGTACATCTTCTGCATCAGTACTAGCTAATTCTCCATCATCAAGTTTTATAACGATTTCTAATTTTTGTTTAACATTTAAAATGTTTCACATCCCTCATTTTTATCAGAAAAAATTTCACGCTACTAACTGACGATAAACAAGAAGCAAAAATTAAAGGAACACGTGCAAAAGTAAAAGAAGACGAAAAAGTTAAAGAATGACGTGTCGGGAAGAAGCGTGTTTGTACGAGAATGAGCTAGCAGGATGTGGATGATTCATTTCTCAGAAAATTAGGGGTTGAACAGGTAGAGATAGCACGTGGAGGAAGAAAAAAAATCTATTCTTTAGCCTTTCTTGGGAACTATTGATCATAACTAGAAATTTTATATCAATGGATAGAAAATTTTATTTCACTATTTTAGAGCTATTAAATTTGAAATTAGAATGACATTTACTCTTTTAAATTTAAAATGCCTGAAATTTGGGTTCTCTAATAATGAAATAATGCTGTTTAATGTCTCGCAGTGCTATGGTGCGAGTTTTGTTGTTGGTGACGTCAGAGCGTCACCGAGAGATCTGGGCTATTATATTAGTAATTAGAACTTATAGTAAAGCACCTTTTTCAGACCATACTTCCATTTAATTATTTTTCTCTTATTTCAGTCTTCTGATAATGAGAATTATTGTGATAACAATAAATGCTCCTTGACAGTAATTGTAGCCCTCATGTTGCTTCAAAACAAGATTTAATATAACTAAACTAAACCAAGACAATTAATTACTTGTATTTATTTTATATAAGGTATGATATCCCTGCTGTAACAATTGCTGTTCTATTGATCTTGAAAAGACTTTCATTATATTTACCAATCTTTTGCAATGTTCTTCTGAAAATTCCGCTTTTTACACAAAGAAAAGAAACTTTCCTATCTTACGTTTTCGAAAGAAAATTCTGGGAAAATATGCTGAATAGTGCAGCTTAACTCCACCGGCTAGGAAACTAGCTGATTCATCTTCTACTGACGAATCAACATTATATCTGCAAACTCTACAAGGATGAACAATCCAACATTCAGTGCCATTCAAAGTATTAAGTACCACCTTTTTGCAGAAAACAAAACCTTTGTGGCATATTTTGCAACAGAAAAGAAAGAAAAATACTTCTTTAACAATTAAGGAAATGTTTCAAAGGGTTTTAATTAACAATAATGCTAAATGAATCTGTCATTGTAACTGTATAATTTCTCAACCCCTCTCACTTTATAAGGTGCAAAATCATTGTGCTGTTACTTTTGCAAAAATGTATAGAAATAAAACAGAATTCAGTATATGATACATTATTATAATTTATAAAGAGCTAATACACTTTATACAAAATTGCATGAAGCAAAAGAAATTATTTGTCCTTATTTTTATTTTTTGAGCTAACTTTTATCAAAAGGCTATTAAATATAATTCTTCTCAGACTTCTGTTGGGTGTATATTGCATCTCAATGATGTATAGTTGGTAAATATGTTTTAATGGACATAATTTTGTATTTGAAGATGCCCCTGATGACGTGTTAAACTGATAAAAAAAAGGGGGGAAAAAAGAGACTTACCAATCTGCAGTAACACCCCATGAGCTTTTTTTTTTTAAACCAATTCTGTCCCTTTTTTTTTTTTTTTTTTGGTTGTTGATTTCGTATTTAGGTCTCGTTTTTCGGCGAAAGGTGAGGACCTTTTAATTTTTAGGGGGATTCTCATTTTTGCCCCCATAAAACAAGTCTGTGTATGTCACAGTACTGTATATTTCTTTTTCACCCCTTCGTGCGGAGGGAACGTTGCATTCTAGAAATAAATTGTCCCTGTGAATAGAACGGTGCGCGGATGTAAAATTTTTAGAAAAACTTCTTTTCTAATTTTTCCGGTTAGTTGAGCTTTCTGGATACTAGAATGTCGGATAATCGAGAATTTACTGCATTTAAATTTTAAAAATCTAAAATTTTATACATGTATTTTTTCTATATTTACTATAATCTATAAGAATATCTTTCTCTTTTTAAATGTCTATACCTTTTTGCGGCAATGTTTAAAGATTCTTCTTTAGAATGCCTAAAATTCAACTCTTTTGCTTGCCTGTTAAAAAAAATTAAATATTCACTTCTTTAATAATCATATATTCTGATGCAATTTTTGAATGCTGAAGTTTTAACAGAAAAGTAAATTTGCTAAAATAAAGTAATTATTGCAGAAAAAGTTTGATGGCATTCCGATTTTTTAGTTGGAATTTTAAAATGTTTTTATAAATTCAGCAGAATTGTTTCTTTTGAAGTCGACAGATCAGTAAAAAAGAAATTATTTTTATATAGAATTGTTTGAAATATAGTGCTATCTAGTCTGGATTGAACATATAAGAAGCTTATAAAGCATAATTTCTTATTATTATCAAACGGCTTCTTAGCACGAGATGATAGGTTAAGTCATATATTTAAACTGGTATTGCAGCACCATTATTCTGACTTGTCTGATGTTTTTTAGCAACTGAATTTGATTATTTTAAAATTTTATTTTGTAGGAAGACAAGAAAAAAATTGTTGAAATTGAGGTGAGATTTTCATTCTATATTATTATTCCAGTTTCAAAATTTTCCTCCATCTAATAATAATGATTATTATTATTAGTGTAACCTAAAATTTCTTTCCAATTCTGATTATAAGAAAGAATAAAGTGTATTCGTGAATTTAAGCTAACATATAAAATTTTATGAATCATTTTGTGTCTGAAATTATAAGATATTTTCTTAATTTGTTTTTTTTTTTTCTGTAGGAGAAGAATCATTGGCCTGTTAATGCAAATGATGATAGGTGAGCTTTCATAATTTGTTTCATGTAATTAAATATTAAAAAGAATAATTTGATATCAAACCTATTATTTTTCATTTAGAAAAGGAAATGATTAGAAAAATCCAGCAGTTATACAGCTTGTGTGAATAACTTTGAGACTGCCATGTTTGCCTGTTGATATGTATTTTAAACTTTTTTTAATTTCATAAAGTTATAGGATTTTATTATGTTAGGGTTCTAGAAGATTCAAAAGAATTATAAAGCTTGTGTAACATAGCTTTTCTCCTATAGTAAATACCCAGCTATATAATAATGTAATTTTGAGTGCCGTTGATTTCCCCCCCCCCCCTCTTTAATTTTTCGTTTCTGCAGACCATCTTGCATTATAAGTTATGTTAGATTTCAGTATATTTGATTTTCACCTTGCAACTGATTGTCTTTTAATACTAACCACTCCAAAATGCAATATGTCAGTGTTTTGAGTGAGGGAAGAGTACTTCACATCTTTATGGGAAAAACAGCAGTTTCTTTTTCTTTTTTATTAATATTCAAACAATTATCTTGAGGGGAAAGTATTTTCAACATAGTTTTTCTTTCTCTCAAGATGAACAATTCATACACGAAGTATACTACTTAAACTCTTTCTTTATTCCATACTTATGTTTTAAAATCTAATAAATATGCATTACAGCCCAAATGCTGGTGTTTTTCTACCATTAAATTTTGTGTTGGGAAAATACCAGTCTAAAATTTATAAAATAGGCATTCAACAGTGCTTAAAAGAATTTACTGAATTTTACGTTTGTAATTGTGCCTTTTTCTCAGGCTTTACAACTATCTATAAACTTTGCAATATACCAAAATTGAACTACCATGCATAAATTTATGCCTTGGGTATATCTTTTTTTTTTTTTTTCCCCCATTTGAATACTTAAATGTTTTTATTAAACTTTACAAAAAGGAACAATTGATGTAATTTTTTTCCCTTAGGTTATTTATAGTCTATAAAGTTTTCAGCATAGAAAAGTTAAAGAATACAGAAAGTCTTCTGTTATTTAATTGAGATTAGCTTAATAACACTGTGCTGCATATTCTAAAATAATTTATTGTTATCTTATTTTGAAGACAAGATGACAATTTCATCTTTTCCTTTGCTACAGTACTCTGCAATATACATAAAGTTGCATTAAATACAATTGACTTTTTTTTGTCATAGTTTGTTATTGCATTTGTTCTGCTTTTTTAAAGCTAGATAATTTTGCTTTATATATATGTTGAAATAACTGGCAACTGATATCCCAGCTATGCATCCAGTAATAGGAAGTAAGTCATTTGAGGGTTCCCCCTCCCCCATACTAATGTACCTTATTGAAATGAGAAATAACTTCAGAAATTGCTCTCGTTTAAAGGAATATTTGGTCAAAAATGCATTTGATTGAGAATTAAATTGTCTAAGCAATATTTGTTGGAATACCAGATCTGTGAGCAATTTAAATTAAATATTACAAAAGGGTTTTTCTTTAGTGTGTGCGATTCTCTTGTGGTCAAACATCTCGGCATTGTTATATCTTCAGTTAATTTCAAATATACATAATAATTATATTTGGAATGTTAATTTTTTTTATTATTACAGTTCCTGGAAAAACTGGCTTATTCCCATCACTGTAGCTGTTCTGGCATCTCTTCTCTACCGTTTCTATATGAGTTATAATGTATGATTCCCAGTAAAGAGCACAAAATTGTACAGGGTTATTTAATATCGATCACTTTGTGACAATGCCAACTACCTGGGGTATTTCTTATGCAAATTCCTTATTTTGATTTTCACTGCTGGAGATTCTGTAAAGTTCTTTTCATTTGGGAGATTATAATTGTTTTTTACATCTTGTGTTCCGTAAATATATTACTCAAAATTCCTTTGGTCATTAATCAGTTTTGTTAAAAAAGCATGTTTGACCCTTCATACTGTTGCATGTTTTTATTTATCATATTTGATATCCTATATAGGTAGACATAATAGATTTTGTTTAGTCTGGTTATGTTAACACTTCAAAGTTTGTGTAAAAACTTTTTTTACATGTTTCTTTAAGAAGGGAACAATTTATGGCTGTTGATCACATCCTATTTTAATAAATGGCTATATATGTGTGATTTTCATAGTATATTCTTGATATCGCAACAATTCTGTAATGAAATCTGTTTATCATGTTTGCAGCTGAAAAGTTGTTCATTTTAAATGCTTCTTAAATTTTTTATTTTATCTTATCTCATGAAATTTTTTACAAACTTTTTGTTTGCCTGCTGGTATTAGTTTTTATTAAAATGTTTAAATTCTGTATAATGTGTTCTGTGTTTTTTATTTCATGCATTCTTGATAATGCGAAGACTTCTACAAACTCCAGAGTGGCATTGAGTCTTTAGTACACAATCAGGGTGTGCAGCATCATGAAAAGAGCTTAAATTTGAAAACCATTTTTAAGCACCTTAAAAGTGCTTAATTTTGAAAAAAGGCCCTTAAAAAGTGTTTAATTTTCTCTAGAAGTGCAATTTTTTTGTTTTTTCAGATGTTGAATAGGATAAATCGAAAGCATAGTCATAAAGGTTTGTTTACCGGGGGATGTATCAAGAGAAGAATACCGGATGTATCAAGAATGAAAGCCGATGAAAGGGAAGGAATATAGGGGTGTCGGCACGAATTCCCAAAATGGGGGATAAAAAGAATTTAATCGTCTATTTTTGAAAATTGGTACACATATTCCCTAGGGCTCCTGATGATGAACATACTAAAAGTTCCTGGTCTTGATTTCAATCCTCCTGTTTTAGTTTTTCTTGAATATCTTGATTCAGTTTTCAAATTGCAATTGATTGAATGAATTAAAGAGCGTGAAATTCCCTGTGATTACATGCATTTATTATTCTTCTACCTTTAATTTTTCTGTGATAATGGGTCTCAAACTTTACTGCTATCTTGGATTTCATCCACCCTTTTTTAGTCTTTTTAAAAATATCTCGGACTATTCAGTTTTCAGTTACATGCAATACAACAAATTAATGATCGTAAAATTCCCTACATATACATGCTTTTATTTTTCTTCTAGTTTTAACAGTTTCTGAGATATTTAAGAAAAACTAAAAAAAGAGGGATGAAATCCAAGATGGTAGCAAATTTTGAAGCCCATTATCTCGGAAACTATTAAAGCTAGAACAAAAATAAAAGTACGTTTTTGTAGGGAATTTTATGTTCTTTAATTTGTTGCTTCAGGTGTAATTTGAAAATTAAGTACGAGGCATGTCCGGAAAGTAAGTGCCGTTTTGTTCTACTCCCACTGCAGCGTTAGTGTCGCAGTTCCACGCATATGCACACGTGTCTCTGGTTCATTGTCTATCCACTGACGTCATTGCAGCCGGATTGTATTGTGTTTACATGTGTTAGTGAGCGTTCAAAATGTTTAAGACTATTTCCGATCCCGCTGACTGTGAAGTGTGTTCTGTAATACGGTTTTTGAACGCAAAGAAAGTTAAGCCAGCTGAAATTCATTGTCAACTTGTAGAGATTTATGGTGAAAAGTTAATGACTGATGGAATGGTTAGAAAGTGGGTTCGACAATTTAATGTAATGATGGACGCACCAATGTTCATGACGAAGCATGGAGTAGGCGACTTCCTGTTGTCAATGATGGTTTGGTTGCAAAAGTGAATGAGAAAATTCGTGAAAACAGACGGTTCACAATAAGAAAGCTTTTTGATGAGTTTCCACAAATTTCAAAAACTGTTTTGCATGAGATTGTCACAAATCGCTTAAATTATTGCAAATTGAGTTCCCGTTGGGTTCCGAAAATGCTAACGGATGTCCACAAAACGAAGTGACTTGGCAGTGCTTTGAAATTTCGTACCCGATGCAGTGAAGAGGGCAATGAATTCCTAAACAAAATTGTGACCGTTGATGAAACTTAGGTTTGTTCTTGAACTTGAAGCATAGGAGGTTTAGAGGTAGGCATTTGACAGCGATGACGACGCAAAAAATGGTGTTCAGCCGTGTGTGTCTTCACTGCCGGCATCTTTCTTTGAAGAGGGTATAGACAAGTTGGTTTCTCGCTATGACAAATGTCTGAACAATGGTAGTAACTATGTAGAAAAACAGTTTACGAAATGCTCTTTCATGTAAAAATAAATTTTATTTTGAAAAAACGTTTTTTATGCCAGTTTTTCCAAAACGGTACTTACTTTCCGGACACGCCTCGTAGTTTTCAAGAAAAACTGAAAAAGGGAGATAAAATCCGAGATGACGGCAAAATTTGGGACATTATCTTGGAAACTATTAAAGCTGGAAGAATAATAAACACATGTATTTGTAGGGAATTTTATGCTCTGTAATTTGTTAAATCGTTTGTAATTTGAAAACTGAATACTTTTTGAGATATTCTATTCAAGAAAATCTAAAGGGGGGGGGTGAAATCCAAGATGGCATCAAAATTTAAGACCCATTGTTTCAAACTATTAAAGCTAGAAGAAAAATAAAAGCATGCATTTGTAGGAAATTTTACGCTCTGTTATTTGTTAAATCATTTGAAAACAGAATAGTTTTTAGATATTCAAGAAAAAACTAAAGGGAGATGAAATCCAAGATAGTGGTGCGAGCTCCCCTTCCCCCCTGCCCATCAGGATCAGGGACTTTTGGTATGTTCAACAGAAGCCCTTCACAAACATGTGTACCAATTTTCAAAACTATATGATTTTTTTTTTTTTAAACCCTTCGCTGACTGGAATATTAATGACTCCGCTCCCTTTTTCTTTAACAATGGGCACCACTGTATACTGGAATGGTTATCCTGAAGGGGCAATTTAACCAGTAATTTTAAGAAATGTTGGAAAAAGCTCAGATTTTTTTATTGTTAATCTTATAAAAGTTGACTTAATGCAAGCTGTCATTACCAAAAATTATTTTATTTGTTTGTCAAACCAAAAAGATTTACTTTATTGTACAATAGAAAATATTGTGCAAATACAGAAATTAAAAAAATTACATATTTGAAATATATATTTTAAATTTTTCAATAAAAACTATGCAGTATTATAAAACAGAAAACATATGTTTAGAAAATACATGGGTCTACATATGCATGCATGTACAAATGCAGCAGTTTCTCATTACACACCCTGACAATATAGTCTTTAGATTCCTCAAAGCAAATGGCATTCATACAAGTAGCAGAAAATTTAATTCGAGGGGAGTTCAAAAAGTAAGGTAACAAGCTGTGGGAAAACCTTTACTCATGAATTCAAAGAGATTTACTGTATAATAAGGCAATGATATGTATTGCTTCTCCACATAGTCACAATGGTTGCCGAAACATTTGTTCCAATGGTACCTCAATTTATTTAAACCGGTAGAAGAAATTGGCATCAAGGTCATGGAGCCATGTCAAGATGGTTTTGAAATGCTGACCTCCCAGGTTCTTCTTTAATAGTCCGAAGAGATGAAAATCACTTGGCGTGAGGTCCGGATTTAGGAAGAATGTCCTAGTAACTCCTTTCAGAAATGGTGTACCAAATCGCAGCAGTGTAATTAAAGCCATATGTGATCGAGTGTTGTGTAACAGGACGCCTATCAAGAGCAGTCCTAGTCATTTAGATGCAAAAACTGTATTGCACTTCTTACTTTATTCTCTGGGCGCATTTCCATTAACACTCCAATCTTCCGAGACTTTGCTACACAACTAGCTCCATCAGCATTTGAATGCTGTAATTGTCTAGATGGGGAATTTAATTTGCTCAAAGAGTTTGTGCAACCATCAGAGGTCTTGTTACCTTACTTTATGAAACATCCTCATACATTTCACTGAAAGCGTATCAAATTTTAATGATTTGATTGATCAAAATTCATTTGTATAAAATGTGGCTTATTTAAAGGTACTGTAAAAAAGACTAGGAAAAAATCACTGATATTGAATAACCTGAAACCTAACAGAAAAATTTCCATGAATTTTATAGGAAATTTTATGTAAAAATTGCCTTGTAAAGCCTAAAACATTAACACAGATTTGAATGTGTGATGAATAATTCAAAAACTCTTGGAATGTGTATATCATCAAAGGATCCTTGAAAATGATTTGCTGAACCTTATTTCCGACTTTATTGATTCAGATATCCTGTATAAAGTAAATACAGAGTGTCCAAAATGCACGGACCTCAACCTTATTTCCTTAAATATTGATGCTAGACATATTTTCATTTAGCTGTTAGCCAATGCAGTAGTATTGGTTTTACCTCATTCTGCTTCAAGCATTGGCATTCAGCTCTATAACTAAAAATGATTAGGACCAATTTATCCAGACTTAACTGTTGGTTGTGTTTAGAAATATGATATTCTTCCTGGTCCAGCTTCCACTTGAAATTTTTTTTCAAATTCATTGCGCCAACCTGAATTCAGCCTGTTTCATTTTCAATATTAACATGCTTTATGTAGGTGTTTAAATAAAATAAAATTTAAAAAATATCCCATGTTGTTTTTCTTTTGTAGCATAAAATAATTTTGTGGCAGGTTCTCTCTCTCTCTTTTTTTTTTTTTTTCCTCCCATCTTTCTATTCAGCTTGATCCAGTGCCAGATATAGCAAATTGGATTGTTACTTTGCTATTGAAGATCTGTAGTTTGGCATTCCTACTCTATCATCTCTAAAATTCCACTTTGCTATATGATAAAGAAAAACACGTTAATTTAAAAGGGATTTATCAGTGATCAAAATATTTTGAAGAAATAATAAAATATGTAGTAATTGTGAGGATTAATCAGCTGTTCCAGTCACTTAGTAATATCAAAAATATATGAAATATTGGTAAATTAGCTGTTAATAATTGTATTTATAGATTTTGCTTTGAATCAAACCAAAGATCCCCTGAAAAAAAGTATATTTATTTAAGGTTTTATGAAAACAAAACATCGTTTTTAAAATAGTTATTAACATAGGTAAAAAAAAAGTCGAGTTAAATAAAAGTGTGTAAAAGCAAAAACAAAGATGGTAAAATAGTTTAACAAGCTAATTTAAATGATCAGTGAAAAACTTTTAAAGTAAAAA
Organism: Araneus ventricosus; assembly: GCA_013235015.1. Lineage (NCBI taxonomy): Eukaryota > Metazoa > Arthropoda > Arachnida > Araneae > Araneidae > Araneus > Araneus ventricosus. Next base: position 377,528 of record BGPR01000369.1, read on the forward strand.
AAATTTGGTCTCCTGGCTCAACTTCAGAAGTATTAATTACATCAGCAATGCTGAAATAAATCACTATCGGAAAAAAATGTCGAGTTTCAAAAAGTTCTTTAATTTACCAGTTAATTTCTCTTTTCTTTGTCACGCAATGCAGTTCAGCATGATGTATGACTACCAATGAAAACCAGATAGAAAATTTGTAAAGAATTACTGAGAAAACTTCCTTTAAAAGCAAACGATTTATATTTTCGAATTATGTAGTCAATATTTACCTTTGCATTAAAAACGATTCGGCTTCAATGGAGCAGATGTTATTTTACTAAAGTATAACAGGTTTCTTATGGAAGAAGATGTTATGTGCCCTTAACGTGTTCATACACTGAAAACTTCGTTATTTTTTTACTTTACAGATTAACTGAACTTCCTATATTTAAACTAGACATCAACATGTTCTTTTGCCCAATTATCACAATTTTTTCAAATATATCACTTAACATGTTCATCCACTCAGCTCTTCAACTGTTAAGTAAAATTTAACTTTTTAGTTCATATAATCGAAATGGGATACTTTCTTTCTGCATTTTTAAAGGGAAATTCTATGTTAATATCAAGATTAGTCATTGAGGCTGAGGCATTAGCAATATATTTTTTAAAGATCACATCAAATCTAGATGAATTTAGGAAATTCATAATTTTATTGAGTAGTGACGGGTTCATTGATTGTTGACTTAGGTGATTGTAGCAGTTTACTCGAGATTTTAATATTTGTAGGGATGTCATCCCATATCTAATTTGAACAAATTTGTGTCTCAGAGGTAATCATTTTGGCGTTTTAATCGTATTTGCAGTATCAAAACCGCATTTTCGGATGAGCAAAATGTCGAAACTAAGGCGAAAAAGAAAAAAAAATCACTCTAAAAAAATAAAATACAGTAAGCGACACATTGCGTTCTGGAACTTCTGGCACTCCTGTAAAATGTTAAAATTGTAACTTAGTTTATCTCTGACGTGCAGAAATAAGCGTAAAAGTGGACGCGGCCCAGTAGAGAATTTGCAGCAACTTCAGTTTCTATATTTCTGGAATCATCTTCTATTAGGATATTTAAACTTTTTATTACCTCCTTTTTAGTTGCGATTGTAGAAACAAACACTTAACTCTACAAAAACTTCTGATCGACGTGACAATTCAAGCGTTGTGACATGCCCGCTTTTCTTTGAAGCAAGTTATTAACGTTCGAAGGGAAAAAATGAGCCTCACGCAGAACCTGCGTTTTGTTGAAGGGAGTGCGGCCGTCCCTATGTTTGGCCGCCTTCATGCATGCACGACCGGCAGAACCTGGTTTGGTTATATTAATGTCCTTTTATGAAATAACACTGGGGGAGGGCTATTTCGAGACGGATATCGTAATCTGGGCCGTGGTAAAATGATTGGGACGACACAAAACCAAGCACATCCTTTCCAAACTTCCACACCACACCAGCGAGAGGACGTTTTACCCATGACGTCAGATTTAACGTGCACCATGCCCACATTACACGGCGGATCTTCAGTGGAAATGGATTTTGAACCTAGAATCTTCCAGCTCCGACCATTAGGCCAACCGCGGTCCTTCAGAATTTGTGTGAAACGATGACATATCGAATTTTGTTCGTCTAGTTCCTTTCATTTTTGTGTTATCTTGTTAACAGACAGAAGAGATAACTTTTTTTTCTTTTTCACCTGGCTTAGGGAATTTTAAAACGTGATTCCTCAAAATCTCTCGAATTTTTGATGATTGCTATATTTCCTTTTCATATACTTGGTGTACGACAAAGTAAATAAAACCATAGTTTATAAAACAGTATATTTCATACTTGCCAAATTTCTATATGAGCTTACTTTCTAAATGAAAATTACCATGGGCATAGCCAGGAGGTACAAGGTACCCGAGGCACCACAGAAATAAAGCATCATTACATTTATTTTCACTTTTTAAAACCAGGCATGAAATGGGGAAATGGATGAATATGACGAAACTAGAAAATCACCCGTCATGGTATGACGGGTCCAAATTGCCTCTTCATTCCAGAGATTTCCCGTCAAATTTGACGTGTTTAAATAGATATATATGCGAGAGAAATGTTTAACATTGATTGAAAACAAATAAAATAAACATGTATTATGACAGGAAATATCTTTTTTTATTTACATATTATTTATTCAAAAAACCTCTTGGTAAACAGCATTCCGCGTGAAGTATTTTTCGTTGTTAAACAATTTTATTACAATTCAATAACCATTAAATTCTCAGCTTGTCAAACGTAAGTTAAAATTTAAAAGGAATTCTTTTCCGAAATTCTAATCAAAACAAAGCACTTCTCTGCTTGTCAGAACGTTGTCAAAAAATATTATCAAATTATATCATCACGATTGCAATAAATAATGAGATGCATCGTGGCGTCCAAACTATATCACGCGCATCATATACCACTGACGTAATTTACTACTTTCTATTAAAAAACGGAAATTAATTCGAAATATAGGGTAACTCGGGGAGAGTCGCCGCATCCGGGATAGATCCCGCACACCTTGTATTTCTTGTAATTATCGATAGATGACAGTCAGTATAGGTGCGCAATCAGATTTCTTTAACCAGTTTATAGCATGAATCCCAATTCGATGATTACTTTTAGCTGTATAATCGTTATTTTGAGGTAAGCGTTATGATTTCACTATCCACACTTTTAAGCACCTTATGCTTAAATACTTTTTATGCGCTAATTACTAAATCCATGCATGATTTAGAAGTCAAAACTAAGTGTAGATTCTGTATGGAGTACTGTGTGTATGGTTACGCCATTTTCCTTTGCGAGGGCAGGCAACTATGATGTGCGGCGTCTGTACCGTACGAAATGGGATACATGCCGCACTGCGATCCGGTATACACGCAGCAGTTTCTTTTGTACGGGATGCGCGCGCGCCGCGATTAATAAAATTGAAATTTATCTATCCGTGTCTTATTTTATTATGCTACTGAATTTTATGTTACTGAACACTTACTTAGGTTTAGCAGCATGTTGGACGCAAATTGACTCAGTATCAGGTAGGGTCTTTAATCTACAATGCTTGGAACAAATCGGAAACTGTTGGCAACGCTACTAGGGGCTTTAAGGTCACAAGGCATCTTCCCTTTTAAAAACAACGCTCTCCCAGATCAATTGTTTTTTGCATTAGCGGATAGTGAAATCCCCGTACCAGAAAAGACGACACAAGAGGAGGCAAATTCATCAAGTGAAGTACTAATCAACACATCTCAAATCAATTTACAGCCTGCAGAACCTGGAACTAGCAGTGTAACACCACCATCACCTACCAAACACCTACATAAAATCTCTCTTATTCCGTGACTTAGCCAGGTGACAGCAAAGCATAGAATTAAGAAAACAGCAGTACTCTTAACCTCTATTGACAATAGGGATGCGCTTAAAGCAAATTTAGAGAAATGATTCCAAAAATGTAAGAAAATTAACAAAAAAGATGTCAAAACTACCAAGAGAAAATTTAATTTTGAATCAGATGGAGGATCCCATGACAGTTCATCAGACATTGATAAATGTTCAAACAGTATCAAGTTTACTACACCAAAGGAGAAAAAGGGAAAAATAAAAATTAAGAAGGCGAAGAAAGATGCAAGTCAAGATGATAACAATGAACAGTTGGATCACACATGTGACGCAGACGTTCTTTGCAAGGAATGTTCAGAAAACTACTACAAAACTAAGAGGAAGTGTGATTGGCTTCATTGCATCATGTGTCAAATGTGATTACATGAACACTGTGCTATTTCCGACACTTTTTGTGTAGATTGCGGTCGAAAAAACAGGTCTATTAACAAATAAAACTATGTAAACGCTATTTTACTTTTTTCTTTTCATTCTCTCTAATACACTGATGTTACGTTGTTACTGAAATAACAATTAGAATTCAATCTTTAAAAAATAAGTCGATAATTTTAGTAGTGAACTAAGTAGGTAGACTAATATTGATTTGAACCTACTGGTACGTTTTATTGTACTCATTTAGTTTGTTTTTGTTATTACATAGGTAATTATAGTCCAGATATGAATATTTGTTTGAATATTTTTTATTTATTAGTTCATTCTGTTCTTAAGCCAGGCGCGGCATAACTCCCGCACAAGTGCGGCGTCTCACCCTGAATGTACGGGTGACGCGCCGCAGTGTAATGTTTTAGAAAAAAATTGTTAAAAAATATTAATTATTTTTTTATATTTTTTTGTCGCAGTACAAATGTTGTATACTTAACATTAAATAGCACAGCATGATTTATTTTATTTTATGTACACCATGGGATTTTATACACAACTTCAAAAAAATATGCGGCATATCTTTCGGAATTACCCTATGATTAATATAATTTAAAATTTCTCGGGAACTATTGATCATATCGAGATAAATTTTATATCAATGGATAGAAAATTTTATTTCACAATTTTAGAGCTATTAAATTTGAAATTAGAACGACAATTACTCTTTTAAATTTAAAATTACTGAAATTTAGATTCTCTAACAATGAAATAATGCTTTTTAACGTCTCGCAGTGCTACGGCGCGAGTTTTATTATTGATGACGTCAGAGCGTTATTGAGAGATCTGGGTTATTATATTAGTAATGGGGGAAAATATCCCTCCCCCCGAGCACTATTTGCCTCAACTGTGTGTGACACTGCAGTAGTGGGTTCACATTATTGACTTTTAAAAGTTTAAGAGCTAATGGAGTGTTCGTCCGTTGAGAAACGAGCACAGTGTTGCAAAAAATATCTAAAAATGGTTTTAAAATCTATTAAAAAATCCTTACATTCCATATTCGATGGCAAATTTTTTGTGTTTTAACAAGACCAAATTAGCAAGACTCAAGGTCCATTCATACTCCTCCTTTCCTTTTCTTGTAACTTCTACCCAGATAGCAATTTTAGTTTGCAGCAAGCTTGCGCTGCAAATCTGCAAGCTTGCAGCAAGGTTGACACGACAAGAGTGCAAGCTTGAAACAAGCTTGCAGAAGCGACGAAGTCATCACGCGACGAACTTGCAGCAAGCTTGCCAGGTCAAACTCATTGCAAACATAGCAAAAACAGTACGAAGAAAACCTCGGATTAGAACTCGCGACCTACCGCTTCCAAAGCGGACGCTTTAACCACTCTGCCAAATAAACTCTGAGAGAAGAAGATAGATTTCGCTAATAAATCGCGCATACGATTTATTTTAAACTCTTTTTCTGGATTTCATTAATTTTTTAAATTTTGTATTGAGAACATGATTTGAAATCAAAGAGAGAGCGATTTTCACTAATAACTACGTTTTGCTAGTAGAATAAATTATGAAATTAGGTTTCAAAAGTAATTACTTTTAAAATGGGATAAAATGTAAGTTATTATTTTTCAACAAACATTGACTGTTTTTTAGGTTTAATTTTGTTTATAAACGTTAAAATTTCAACATTAAGAAAAATGCGATATAGTTTTCTTTAAAGTGCGAGTTCTATATGTAGTAAAAAGATAGAAAATGTTTCAAATTTTTTTATAAAAAAATTTATTTTTTTCACAAATTATCATTGATTTATTGAATTAATAAAAAGAAGGACGGTCTAGGAAATGCTATTAAAAATCGGATGTTTTTTTTAAGACAGAGACAAAGATAATTATCTCTTTGTGCTATCATCTTTGCATCAAGCTTGTTTTGCAAACTTACAGCAAGCTTGCATTGCAAGGAGGGATGGCGCTAGTTGTCACGGCGTTGCAAGCGAGGGTGGCGATTCTGCATGGTTAGTTTGCCACAAATTCGCTTCAAGCTTGACGCGTCAAATTTGCCATGACAAGGTAATATCAAGTCAAAATCAAACTTGCTGCAAACGTACATGCTATCTGGGTAGAACTGTACTCCAAAATATGACAACAGTTGAACCCCGCTAATCTGAACTAATTGGGACTGGTGCCTGTTCGGATTACCCGAAATTCCGATAAAAATAGAAAAGAAAAAGACGTGTGCTAAAAAAAATGTACGTTATAAGTACTCAGTACTACTATCTCTTGAATTCCTTTTATTCAAAAGCAATATAAAGAGAATATGTCTTCCCTTTTCATTAGAATAATGGATGTGCTCCTGTATGAAGTGACCTTATCTTGCGGCGAATTGCATTAGTTTCTTCAATGTGTACAAAATTATGCATGCTGAAAAAGTATTTTTTGTTTTCAGTATGTATATTTAAATCTTTTCAGGTAATATTTTCAATTACATATAATTTTCGAAAATAAAATCGGTTCGGATTAACCGGAATTTCGGATTAGCGGGGTTCTACTGTATTTTCCATTCTGAAAAACAGTTATCTTTGTCCGGATGATTTATAACCAGATAAATAAAGAAAACAGTAGAAAATGTATTCTTCTTGCGGATGTCAAATCGAAATTATTTAAGCGGAAGATTTGTTTAGGACAAGTGGGAAAAGTAGGGAAAGAAAAGAGACAAAAAATTGGAAAATTGTAATAAGAGCATATACCCAATAAGAGCATAGCTTTTCACAAAATTTTCTTATTTGTCCACCATTTCACTACGCGTATTAAAAGATTGTGATCTCAGATTCGGAATATTCTGAGCTGTTGCGAGGATCAATTTGAGCTATTTGGACTTGAGTTAAGAGAGAAGTCGGTATTCACAACCTCTTTGCTTAGATATACATAAACCGTTTGTTTTAACTTATTAGACTTCTCAGTTTTACACTGCTTATGTTAATAAGATGTCGTTAAATTAACCTCTGACACAGTCTATACGTTTCAGTGTTTTTAGATGCCATATCACTTTTCTTGCAGCAGTAGCTAAATTCAAAGGTTTAAGACCTTGCGAACCAAAGCACATCAGCAAAATTCTTTTTAAGATCACGGGGCCAGAATAATGTATTTTGACAACACAAATGTGAAAAAGTTTAATAAAAAAAGTATGTTAGAGGAGTAGCAAACAAAACCATTTCTGACATTTAATTGCTAGAATGCGATTTTATCTTTTATTGGGTTCAAATTTGTATGTCCTTTGTAGACTTTTCGTTTCTAAGCTATTTTGTCATTTTCACACTCGCAGTATTTCGGGAAATTGAAAGTGATATTCTGATAAGTTCAAGACGCTTAATACATTAAGTCCATCTCTTGTACTTTTTTATATATAGAAATGGCTTTTAACATAGCATCACAATTCTCGTTTCACAATTATTTATTTTTTATTCATTTTAACGTTACTAGAAGATAAGAGATATGACCCCTTTACTCTACCTGTGGTGTTACCTATTCTCTCATTAGCAATCAACATATCCATCGCGCATGTCATAACGCAAAAGGATAAGAAGGGTGTTTAGAGACGTAACAGATTACAAATTTGAGGAAATTTAAATACTTGTGCCTCACAGGCACAACATATGTACCAGTCTGTAAGCAAAGGTAAGCATCAACGGAATTACCCCTCTCCTGCCTAAGCATCAAGGGAGCTGAATGGTAGTCGCTGCAATAGCTCGCGTACCGAAGCCGGAGTCCTAGTAGCCACCACCGACCACGACGACAACTCTCGTAGGAGATACGTACTCGACCTCCACAATTACTGTACCCCAGTAGAAGCGAGAACTCGTTTACTTATCCGAAGACTTCTCATCCACGTACTCGTGATGAGAAGAGTTATTGTAAGCAAAGGTAAAAAAAAATCCACTGGTACAACGTCTGTACCGCTTGCAAGAAAACAGTTATGTGAACTCAGTTAATAACAAACTGCATTATAGCATTCACTCTTGTAGTTTAAGCTATACTTTAGAAATCTTTATATAAAATCTTTAATTTAAAATTGACCTTTAGTTAGCATAATTCATATTCACTAGCCATTGTGAGAATGAAACCGGGATCCTGTGTACCCACTTTGCCAAGGCATACCAAATTACCCCACCTTCATCTAGATTACAATAGTACCCGTCTTGTCGCTGTGTCGGCGACTCGACAGTTCAGCATGCCTTCGTGAAGCAAATACAAATTAAAAATAATCATATAAAATTTTGGTACAGCTTTGATAAACGGCATCACTGGCGATAATTTTGTTTTGGCGAATTTTTTCAACAGCTTTAATATAGGACCCCATTGGCGATATTTTGTTCTGGCGACTTAACAATGCGATGTTCGGTTAGGCGACAAAAATTCGCCAATACAAGATTATCGCCAGTGATGCCTGGCGATAATTTTGCTATCATTCTTGGCGATAATATCAAAGCTGTTCCAAATTTTTTTTATTTATTCATAAAGATGTAATAACAAATTATCACCATTTTTTGTTGAAAACTGGGCGTTGGTGCAAGCTCTTAAAACGTCACCAAAGCTAATGATGCAGCTGGCAAGGCGTTGCTTTGGCGAATTGGCGCCGTTTTAAGAGTGCGTACCAACTTCTAGATTTCAGTCAAAATTTTATATATTTAAATAATTCAATATGATATTAAAGCACTTTATTGTTGAATAGGTGAATAATTTTTTACTTCAATACATCAAAATCAGTTTTTATTCCTTCATTTTCGCATGATACGGATGCTTTTTGAAGACTATGAACTACAGATGTTTAGCTTTAACGACAACAATTTAAAGAAATGCCATAAGGTATAATATCTATTGTCTTTCTTATACGTTTATCGAATACTTTTATTTTCAGTATTATGAATTATTTCTTGAGTTTTTCAAAGATTCTTTTGACTAGACGTAATGAAGAGATGTTATGTCACCTATATAAGAAATGTTACCTATATTTATAAATATCTTAGTAGGATATTACTTGAACGAATATTGTGATATTTCAAATTTCTGAGGATGCTGTGATAATTGCAGTTTCATGTTTACTTGAGAAATGCCCGTTCCTATGCAAAAATATAAACTCGCAAGGTCAGGTGAAACGTGCAATATAATGATATCAAAGTTAAATTCAGTTGTTTCTAACAATTCATTAAAATAAAATCCATGTAAAATTTTAATTTTATGTACATTATCTTCTTTTTCATAGTTTAAACTCAAATTTTCGCTAAGATTGTCTAGTAAAATGGGCATTCTTTAATAAGTGCAGCATCATTTATTCCTCTGCTTTTCAAAATTTTTATATACGATTTTCCTTTTTTAAAAATCATTTTTTATGTGAATACATTTTGCTGATGGTGATAAATAAAGATAATATGAAAATTGTGTTGCGTCATATAAAAAAAGCGTGATTGTTTTTAATCACGTTCCTTTCAATTTCGAATTAATTCTTTCTTGGGGGATATTCTTAATATGTAAAGGAATCAATTCGTGTTAAGTTGCAGACGGGGGATAAGCATGACCACGCATGCCATCTAATATTCTCAGTCTCATAAAATGAAGTAAAGTCAATTTCTTCTCTTTTCTTTACGAAGTGCATTAGATTCAAAAAAAATTTAAAGGAAATTCGAACCGCTGGTCCGAAACATCGTAGTATGATAATGTATTAGACTTGATTCGTCAAACTTGATGGCATCAGCCGTTGCGTTCTGTGCGTACCGATTTTTATAACCACGCAATTTATAGAAATAATGCCCGCCTAAGAGCATTACCATGCTAAAAATACATCCAATGTTTTGAAAACGTATTCAAGTATTAGTACTGAACAGAAAATTCTAATATTTATTTTTACTTAGTAGCACGGCACGAGAGCTATTAAAATTTTCACACTGATTAGTCATAATCTTGCTATTTTGTTCCTTGCGGTTATATAAAGGAAAGGCGTTATTACAAGATTGCGTTTAGAACTAATTTTTAAAAAAATTAAAGAAAAAAATTGCACGAAGATAAAATTATCATTGAAAAGCTACTTTTTAAAAATTTCAAACTGTGTTAAAAAAGATTTTCGTGTAACAATATGCTCCGCAGGTATTGAAGAAAAACTTTACAATTTCGATTAATTTTAAATTAAATTAAAAATCTAACTGAATTTTTGAAAATCCCTTTCTTAGTGAGCACCTACTTCCCAAGTAGTGACTAAATGCCATATTTGGTAGTTGTAGGTCCAACGATCTGACCTGTAGAGTGTTTTGAACGATTTTTGCGTCATGCAGTTTACCAGATAGTATGCCAGCCTATGAACATTATCATGTTAAAATCGGCGCGGTGAGCTTTGCCTGTATCACTTGATAGTGAGGAGTGAAAACATTAAAGCTAAAAAGAAAGCTTTTCACGTAGACTTACGTCTCTCCATAGTGGTTTAATGGTATGTTGGGAAAGAAAAAAATTATGACGCTTTTCGTGGTATTTTTAAACGCTTATAACTCCGCAATCAAATAACATAGAGAGTTGATTTTAGTTTCATTTAACAGAGAAAGGTTGACATTGAAGATTACAAAAAGAAATTTAGAATTTGGAATTACGGTTTAGTCACAGTCGAGCTGCAAAGTTGGTGAAAATCACTAAAAATTTTGATGACGTCACAGCGACCGATGCGCGCGCACGCAGACTAAGGCAATTCAGTCATCAATCTGAAGTTCAAGCAAAATATTACTCAAGAATTGTTGAATTACGTCGAATTTCGTGCTAAAGTTAAACGCTTATAGCTCCACAACCAAATAACATAGAGAGTTGGTTTTAGTTTCATTTAACAGAGAAAGGTAGACATTGAAGATTGCAAAAATAATTTTAGAATTTGTAATTACGGTTTAGTCACAGTCCAGTTGCAAAGTTGGTAAAAATCACAAAGAATTTTACATAAATAGAGTCACATAGTCACTATAGAATATAGAGTTAATAGTGACATAGAGCTACTTTAGTCACAGTTGAGTAAGGTAAGTAAGTCTACGCCCCTCAATCCCAGCGGCCGTTTCGCAGACACGCCTCCCTTCGAATTTTTTTTAACGGAGCTAATCCTTTTTAAACTTGAAGATTTTGTCACGTGTTGCCGATTGTTAATGTGATTTATACACTGGTGGACAAATGCTAAGGTCCATTTTTAGGATTTCGAAAAATTTGGACTAAATAGGAATCGTGGAAAATACAATCGTCGGAACTCACATTTTACAGTGAAAATTCGGTCACGAGGACATTTAGGGGAACATCCACAAATTCATGAAGACGAAAATTATTTCGGCCCACCCCGTTTCACAGATAGCTGATGAGTTGAAACTTTCATCAATGATTTTGTTTGATGTGCATAATGTTTACAAGCATTTTCGTAAAAATAACAAAAATATAGGTGAAGATATAAAGGTTTCTTTAAAAAAATCCCTAATTTTTCCGCTTGTTTTTTACTATAACATGCAGAGTTTTCAACCAAATTGTACGGAACTTACAGAATATTTGACAATATGTGTGAGAAGCTTTGTATTAAAATTTGAATCAGATAATTTGAATATTACAGGAAATAAGAGTATTTGTAGTAAATAATTTTTTTACTGCGCATGTGCGAAACGTAACAAGATTTTTCTTTCATAGCTTCAAAGCCAGATATATTGTACAACTTATATCAAAATTCCAGTTCAGTACTGTTATTAGCATTGCAATGAGGTGAATTTCGGTACAATCTAAGAGAAGCTAAATGATACGGGTCCATGCACAAACTGATATTTTTTAAACTTGAATCTTCGAACAGTAATATTGAATTTTATGGAAGTTGAATATCCTGAATACTCATGTATGTTAATAAATTAAATACTTTATATAAATGGCATTTCAGTGATATCTATTCGAAGATTCAAGTTCAATAAATATTGTTCCGTTTAGTCGTACTTGCATCAACTTGACGAACACTGCATATCATCCACCTGTCTCACGCATGGGTGCCATAAGGAATATAAGGGAGTAAACCAACGGATCGAGAAGAGAATTGATATCTTCATTTCACCAGTTTCCCATCTTAAAACATTACGGCGTTCTGAAGTCGGCTCTCCATTGGTCGATTCTAAAACGGCTGCCACTTTAAACAACTGTTGGAAGGTTTCTTCTTCTATCGCTTTCACAGCAAACATAAATTATTCTAAAATTGATTTTTATTTTGGATATCCCCGGCTTTACTCAGCGAGAAAATTGTAAACAGATTTGATGAGATAAATAACACTCAAGACGGGGAAGATAAAAAAAATTACAAGACAGAGACTCAGAACTACTCGGGCAAGCGTCAATACGTGATCTTCGCATTGAATGATTAGCAATACATGCAGCTCGGTTGAGTTGGCAGAAACTTCACTTTCCTCCCTCTATACATCATTTTGTCATGCGCGCTGAACGAAATCTCTCACAATTGAAACTTGGAATCTATACGACAGAAACAATATATTTTTTAAAAATTTTGTCATACAAAATGTTGCCGCAGTATGATTAAATTATTTTATATGTCTGAACATGAAACATATTTTCATGATTTATTAGCATGAAAATGTTCCAAAAATGTAAATAATTCTGAAATAATTGCAGATCTGATCCTGAACTTTGCTACGATTTAACATACCACGTTATTGATTTGGCAGGAAACCTGTAAATTAGGAAAACTCGATTTCCAGTGAAAAAATTACAATAATTTTTATTTTATGTGGCAATTTAAGAATATTAGTTACATAATTCACATGCAAAGCAGTTGTCTTCTTCCGCACTGCCGCTTTCATGGGCACAGCTAAGACAGTTTTTACATTGGATTAACCTTTCTTTTTTATTTAAATTAGAAAATACATCATTAAAATATAAACAATCAACGTCTGATGTGTTTTTATCGTCTTAATCGGAGGAATCATCAATACTGACTGTCCCGGTCTTAAGCCAGTTTGAGTACCCTGTTTTACACCGAGTGCAGAGGCAGAGGTTATAAAAATCGATATAGAATCGCGCAATTATTTCCCTTCTTTTTTGATAGGGTATGAATGTTTAGTAGACGTATGATAAGCTGGACTAAATATAGTTTTTATTACTCTAATGATTTTTATGTAAGGATAGTTTAAAATTAAACGAGCTTAATAGAGTTGACGTCTTAAAACAAATAAACCTTCGCAGATGCAGTGAATTCAACAGCTACAACACGCTACTATGACTATTCCTTTTTCTTGACTAGTAATGTGTAATTCAGTATCTGTCTGCTAGATAGAAAAAAATAATAGCGCCAGAACCAAGGGTACCCGGTTTTATCCCACTCTCCCCTATATAATTTTTTTTAATTGCAAGAGACAAGATTGTTTTTCAACAGTTTATTTGGCTAAAAAAATATAATCTTGAATCAGTTCGCTAACTTCATATAAAAACAGGTATATCAAAAGAAACAAAACAAATACTATTCATTAACGGTATATGTACAAAATCTTGAACGAGTGGAGTTCTAACAGAGTGGTTTCATGCTGACCATGTTCTCCGAACAGTAGTGTGCGAAGTTGACCCCTTTCATTAGGAAGTCCGTGACAGAAGAGAGGTCTTTGATGCAAGGCGTGAAGACGCTGAATAGGATGTAGAATCCGGCGCAGAATCCGGACACGAGGAATCCGGCAAAGATCAGGATGATCAGCCAGACGATGGCCCAGAGAAAGTTAGCGCCTCCTTTTCCTGCTCCCATCTAGAAGAAGAGGAGATCAAGATATCTTAAAATACAATTCCTTAATGCATTTACTAATAAATAACGTCATTATACAGTAGAACCTCGGGAATTCGAACCTCGGAAATCCGAACTCCAGGAGTCCGAAATTTCGGATAATCCGAACAACTTTTTTTAATTTTCTGAAAAATGAAGGAAAAATAACAGTTACGAATCAGAAACAAAGCTAATGTTTATTCCTAACTTAAAAGAAGCATTCGAATCGGTCTTTAAGAATGAATGCAGCACCTTAACTAGTAGAAGAAAACTCGGATATCTTCTTTTTACCCTCAATTTGTTTGCCACTTACCGTGCAAATCGTCGTTAGCTCTTTCCGTATGCCTTCATAGAGCACCCAGAGTCAATACTCTACTGCATTTGGTATATCAAGAGTATTTTACCGAATTGCCCGGATAATCCTAATTTCCCGGAATCCGAACACAGGTCAGCCCCAATTAGTTTGGATCCCCGGGGTTCTACTGTATTAGCAATTAGTAGGGACATTCTATGAAGAAAGGAAACAATGGAATGAACTCTGCATTCTGTTTCGCGAGCATTAGGAGGACATGATGCGCATGCGCTGTCCTCTCCAAGCTATGTCGTCTAAACATTCCTTCCTCACTTGGGCACAGGAAAATCGGCGCGGGATTTAAGTTAGTTCAAATTTTGTTATTTACGAAGTAAAAGGCTAGAAAGATTCTGACGTTTTCGGTAATATGAATGATACCTGTAGAATCATTCATAATATTGTTTCACCTTGCTATAGATATCATTGCGACTAAACTAATTCCTATTTTATTACTCAAAATGTACAGTTTTAAAATGCGATCATTCATATATCCCCCATAAACTTGCACTAGATACAGCATGAAAAGGTAAGAAAGTTAGTGAAATTCGCCAAAGTGATGCGGATTAGACGCATTTAATGCATAGAATGAAGACAGAAAACTGATTGTTTCCGTTAACTGAATTTATGAGTGAATAAATTGATGACTAAATATAAATATAATGTGTTGTCCTTTTAACACAAAAAATTAATCGTTAGTTCCATACCTTTGTCTTTTTAATTGTTGTAATAAGAAAAAAATTTGATCAAATCATGGAATTTATTCATTTAACTCCCACTCCTACGTTAATACGAAAATCAATGAAATTCAACTCGCTCATTTGACTTATCAAAGCAGGAGTGGAAGTTAAATAAATAAAACACTCCTCGTGCGTTGTGAAGAAGAAAAACGATTTAGAGATAATTTTTTTATATAATAGGAATATTTGCTACTTTTTTAAAGCAATGATAAGATAAAAGAGGGTGCCCTTTGTTATCAAGAACTAGCTTCAGATTTGTTGATATCTGACAGAGAAAAAGGAAGTCTCGAGGTTTTTTCTCCCCCGCAAGATTTACAGGCATAAGATAGGCTAAAACATTAGTATAGAAGTTAGGGGGAAAAAAATATAGATAGGAATTTCTGTCAAAAATTGGCTCTATTCGTTTTAACAACAAAGGGTTTTGATTAAACGGTGATTAAGAAATATGAATATTTTTGTTCGCAATGGTTAAAAATAGGATAATTTTAAAATAAGAACTTAATATTAAGAAAATAATAATGTAACAAATGAATTTATTTCTCACACATATCGTGAATTTTAAATTTTGAAAGTACCTAAATAAAACTTTTAATCGTCTAACAAAATTACTTACGGCCGGACTTGTATAATTTTTCCAATTTAAAGCTTTCCTGCTTTTTATTTTATATATATTCTCGCGCTCCAAGATATTGGTTCTTTTTTCCGAAAAGATTCGGCATAGAAAATTTTAGATGACCTTAAATTCAATTTTTTGGCTTCATTTTTAATCAATATTTCATTTATTATTAATCAAATGAAGTATTGATTAATAATAAGTGAAGAGAAATTTAATTTAACACATATTGTATTGGCACATTTTAACGCAATGGTTCAAATCTAAATATTTTCTAAACTATTTCTGATTGCTACACTGGACATGGAAGAGATTCGAATTTCTTCACGTAAAGTATTACTACTATTACTATTATGGGCATTAGCCCATTAGGTTTTTATTTTTCATCAGAATTTCATAATTTTATTTATTATGCGTGAACTATTCCAATAGTATTCATTTTATTAAAAACCGCTCCAGTATAAAATTTAGATAAAATTCGAAGTTTCTGTTAAATATTGACGGATTTACTTTTAAATAAATCTGGAACTATTTTGTCACAGTGGCCAGGCAGGCTTGTATCGCTCCATGTTGTTATATTTACTTTTTCGTATACGAAGTATACAAAGAGAAAGTACTGCAGTCATAAAAAAAATAATCTCAAGAATTCGACAATCTTGTTTGAAATCTCAGTGAGTTAGAAAGATCCATTATTGGAATGATATTGATTTGAGACCACAATAATTCAAAAGCTAGAAGAATGAAATTTGGTATATGGTCTATTCAAAAATATTGTAAACCTTTATAAAATTTTGGACGAAATCCTTCAAAGGTAATTCTCTGTCCGTTCGTGGGCATGTGAACACAATAACTCAAAAATGCAACCAGATAGTTGGATGGAATTTGGCATATTGCTAAATCATCGTAGATAAGCAAGAAAATCGGACTAACTCCGATTGTCCGTCGGTCTGTCTGTTCCTATTTTTTTCTACAAAAATAAGATAAATGAATTTGGTATGTAGTTTTGACACCAAAATTATGAATATGTATCAAATTTTTAAGCCAACGGCAGTGGCGGATTTTGAAAATTTGAGGCTACAGACGGAAGATTGTTTTGGGGGCCCTTTTACCCAATGTTGTAAATTCGCCGTAGTCTTAGCCCTGACATGCACATCAAAACCAGCGAGAGTGGTCTCCCCTAAGCTTTCTCGTATACGCCCAAACACAGGTAGGGGAAAAATACGCCAAGCGGCAGTAACACGCGCCATTCCCTAACAACAGGTGGGGGAAAACGTCCTTTTTCTGCGTCGTAGAATGGTGAAGAAACCGAATATGCAATTTGAACGCCTTTTTTTAAAACGATGGAAACCAAAATTGGACACAGATCTGCAATTTAGCTTAGAAGACCACATACCACATTTCATTTAAATAAGTCAATGCGTTTAGGAGTTATCGTGTTCACAAGCATGCGATTGTACAGACCGGCAGGCAATCAACCTTTTGAAGGATTTGTTCCAAAATTTGATATGAACCTACATTCCTGATGATAATTTTATCTATCTAGTTACTTAAGTTTTTGAGTAATCGTGTTCATATGAACATGGACAGACTTCCTGTCAACGGATTTTGTCCAAAATTTCATAGAAACCTACAAATTATGTGTAAAGATCACATGCCACATTTCATCCCTCTACCTCGTTATCGCGTTTGTTCACAGACAAACAGATGTAATGGAGGACGCAAGGAGGTCTAAAACGTGGAGCTTCATCAAAATCTCGAGTTCGAATTTTTTGACGATAACAAAACTTTCTCTTTGTTTATTTATTATACGAGAAGTAAAAATTTTGGCTCCCCTAGGGTCTCGAGGTACGAGGCGAGCACTTCCAACACCTATGTGAAAAACCGCCACTGCTCGACAGGCAGAGGTCTAAAATGTATACTTGGTTGTGTTTTTTTTTCACTATATGACGAAGCTAAGCACAAAAAGCTCCGTATTGAGTAACTATACGAGTAAGTCGAGGGCAGGACACTGATTGTGAAAATGTTGTGTATTTCTTGCATTAAAATCCGTAAAGCTCATCATGTGTCCAGTTTTCTTTCATCAGAATTTGAATGTTATTACAGTTACAACTAAAACTCAAAGGAAATTTATGAAAGCTAGACGACGACGCTCAAAACTTCAGAATCTTTCAAACCGATGTAATGCTTTCGAAGGATAGCTTGAAGACATCTCTTTATAATGTTATCTATCATCGACAGACTTACCTCTTGAGTTCTCATCGTGCGTTCTCATATACTTTTCATCGAATCTAAATTAATCGAAAACAAAATACTGGTTACATAACGAATGATGAATGCTACTTTTTCCTTAACTAAAACTTAACGGAATTCAAAGTTCTTTTTGAAATTCGAAGTTCATTAAAAAATTTTTTAAGGGTTTAAAAAGTCGTAATACAGAAATTTATTTATAGCTCTTAAAAACTACTCGTTACAATTTATACTATTCTGGGTCCGATATTCTAGATAATTAGTATTGGATTTTCGCGAATTGCATAGTCTACGTATTCCTCGTATGAACGGTAAAACCACAGTTACTAAACGTCAGCTGCAGTAATAAAGCAGAAGGCGTATATCTGTCATATAAAAATGAATTACAGGGTAGTTGGAGTTGAAGTATCCCATTCTAGAGTAATCCATAAAAAAAAGAAGAAAATTGCTCATAAAAAGAAGGCCAGATTTCAGTGGTCAGCTTATCAATACAAGGGGGAACAAATGAAGCAAAAAGAAACATTTAGTGAAAATCAACACTTTTTTTTAAATCTTAGAACTCTACCTTTTGTATATAGATTGACATTGGGGTGTTAATGACAAATGTCAGAATATGTTTCATTTTTATATCACTTGTAATTCGTAATTAGTATGTATTATGACTGTGATATGTTCAACCGTTTACATCCCCCCGCAGTATTTAAAATTAACAGGCGTATATTCTTTAGATTAAATAGCGAGACACCGAAATAATGGAGGGAAAAAAGTGCAAGAACGAAATAAAAATTTTACGGCACACTTCTATAAAGTTTGTTCTTAAACGTCATACATATACAAAGGTAAAGGATGAACAAATAAAAATTTACAGAATGCAATAAAATATGAAATAAGGAACACATATAACATAATTTCATTTTTCGTGATGCGTATTTTAAAACTGTGGCGAATATGCATAGAGAGTTTGTTATCTTCCACCACCCGCATACAAATTCAGAACAGTACAGTAACTATCAAATGTGAAAAAGAAAATTTTTAGGCATCTCTTTGTTACAGAAAGGTTGAATTACGCTTTATGCAGACTGGCAGCCGGCATTCCACCTGCATGTCGCAGCTGTTTTTAAATACACAATTTTTGATGTACCTTTAAACAACAGAGGGTCGTTTATACTTGTTTTCATGAACCTTGGTGTGGCCTTAAATTTTCATAAAAATAAAATATACATTCTTTTATTATTTTTAAAGACATAAATCCTGATTTTTTAAACAATATGTTTGACCGAGTTTTCCGAAAATTAAATACTATAAAGTTTCAGAAAAAAATGAGTACTTTTAAATCCGTAGAGGTTATTATTTTCGTGCTTGCCTTTCAACATTAAAAATATTAACTAACGCGCATTAAATGGCTGTTCTATTTTCAATAAACGTTTTAAGAAATAACGGAGAGGAAATGAAGATTTATTATCTTAAATCTTTATTCTATACAAATTAGTGATTTTCGAATGAAAATATCATTTTCTGATGTGGACACGACATTATTTGCCAGGAATAAGGACATTCTATGAGGCAAAGAAATGGATTCTATGCGTTCGCATTACTACACGATTTCAGTCTCCTGATCTTGTATTTACATTAATGATACTGAATGCAAGAATTCGAAAAATTAACATGGAAACTTTGAATAGCTCTCGAGGGACTTGATAAAAATAAATATTAGACTATTTTCTAATACTAATATTACTATTTTCTTATGGCAACGTTTTTTAATATTCTATTCTTCATTTTGTGAGATTACCGTGCTATGTTTTTGACATGGATTTCTTCTTATTCCTGTTGTAGTAAGAGTGTTAAAACGAATACCAACTAAAACTCTCAAAACAATAAACTGTCCATTTAGAGAATTGTCTCATAAATAATACGGAACAGAAGAAAATCATCCGTTAATTCACGAAAAAACAGCAGTGAATGTATCTACAACATATTCTAGGAAACAATATATGCGGTTGGCCCCAAACAGAGTCTACCGCAATTATTTTCCCCTATTAAGCAATCCATTTCTTCTAGATTAGCAAACATTAAATAAACTGATTTTTATACTGATGTCACTTTTATATTAACTGGATCCAGATTAAATAATTACTGTCAATATGAAACAAAAAAGATAATTATATCGCTTTATCCGAGTTCCGTGGTGTCACATTTTCACTTTTATGTGTTTTATGCCCATGTTTTTTTTGTATGCTTGTGTATGATGTTTGTAAAAACATGATCAACGTAAACATGAAAGTTATACATTGCTTTTTCAGGAGTGTAGAAGAAATAATGCTTCCCATTCCAAAAGGTATGAATCCTGTTAAAGTAACAGAGTTTGGTCTAAGATTGCTCTTCAGAGGTTCTCACAAGACAGTATTCTTCAAGAAGTTCCATTTAATTTGTAAATAAAATATTAGAATTTTTCGTAGATTTCATTGGTATATTAAGTATCCAATCTTACAGTCTAAGTCTAAGCAAACTCTGGCCTTTTTTTTGTTCCATGTTGAGCATTTACTTCGATTATTCAAACAATCGAACTGTTTTCTGTTAGGAATAAATTTTGATGCGAGGCGTCACAAATCTATTGCGTAAAGCCTTTTCAGCCGTTTTGTTATCATTTCTTCTTTCAGATAACCTCTACAATTTCTCTGTATCGCCACAAAGCCACACAGAAATCTTGAAACACTGCACTGACAAACAACTCACACGTTCACTAAAGTGTTTCAAGATTTTTTTTTTTAATTCTCCTGGTACATGTCATTAAAAAATTTTTTCTTTCTCTCAGGCTCGATTTAGAATTCCAAGAAATCTCATGTGAAAGAACTAAATAGTTTGCAAAAAATGACCTGAAGGGTCGAAATTCCAACTAGAAACACGCTCGAACCATTAACAGCTGTGATCTTGACTACCAAAATTTATGGTCCTGTAATAGAACTCATTTTGTGGGCCTCTTAAATGTGTTGCCGAACCGGCTGGTGCCAGCCGATAACGAATTAGAAAAATTTCGAAACAAACCTGATGCAGCTTTTCAGGTCTCTCTCTATACGGATTTCGATAAGGAAAATATATACTGCAGTAACTACATTTTTTTTCATATCGACAAGGCTATCGGTTTCATTTCGCAGAATTATCTTAAGTCACGTGGCAAGTTAGCACTTTTACGAAACTGAATTGTCATTTTAAACTTTGAAAATGTTTTATAAAACGGGTCAGTAGAATAAAAATGTTAAAGAAAACCATCAAATGACTGTTACCATAGCAGTGGTAGCAAACAAAACGGCGAAATGCTTTAAAGCTTGCAATGTTAAAAAAGAAATACACAAACTAAAGTACTAAAAAATTTTCAATAAAACCATACAGACAAAGTCTGACGTTCCGAATTAGTCTTTTTACTCTGTTAAATAAAATTTAGTTACTTATAAGCAAGATAGGAGAAATCAGATTTTTCATTAAAAAAATTTTATCGTTTACAGTGAGTTTTTGCTTATGAAAGAGCTTAGATGCAAGAGAAGCATTTAGTAAAAATAAAACATATTTCGAAAAATAGGACTTCAAATTGTATATCAACGC
Source organism: Araneus ventricosus (assembly GCA_013235015.1). NCBI lineage: Eukaryota > Metazoa > Arthropoda > Arachnida > Araneae > Araneidae > Araneus > Araneus ventricosus. The sequence goes on from BGPR01000369.1 coordinate 398,670, forward strand.
AATGGAAACCAAAAAAATTAAGTGTTCGTAGGGACGCCAATCTTATACATTATACATATTCTTTGCATGTTATTTTATATAACACTTATATACAAAATAATTTAATTTATTTGTCATTGCCGAATTTAATGGAGACTAGACGCCTTCTGCGACCAGCTGTTCCCCTTAATATGAATAGCCTGTTGCTACGCTTGCAATTTAGTGAAATAAATTGGCGAATTGGTGGTTGTAGAGGCTGAGAGACACTGCCGAAGTTTCATTTTGAGACATATCTCGAAAATGGAAGGTGGTGGACGGCAGGCGACCATTGATGACATACTTACACGTCATAAGCTTTCACATGAAATAAAAGTCGTCGAAAGCGGTCCAGTGGTTGGGGCTGGGAAAATGGTCCTCTGGGTTTGTCGATTGCTTTAAAATAGTATATAGCAACGATTCCCAACCTTTTGGGTTGTGAAAATTATTTTGAGGCCCATTAACTAATATACAAGTAAAAAAATACAAATACATATAATACATATATATAAACACATATAATATATATTATATGCTCGTATATGTCAGTAATTAGTAAAGCTTACTGTGAAAGGATTAAAATTATATTTTTTATAAAGCAAAATTTTTATTGTCCTTACTTAGCTGTCACAATGTAAGAAAAATCAGAAACAAGCAGTCAAGATTCAAAATAACAAAAACTCAATGCGATTTTTGATAATGTTTTCCCCCACAAGAAAGTCAATATCTGGATAAAAACTTGACAGTTTCAGCCTCTTTCTACATTCAGTTTATTTTTGTACTTATGTTTCAAAAAATATTGAGAAAGCAAGTTAATACAAATTGGACGGGAACCCCAGCAAATGTCTCAGTGCGAGTTTGGCAATTGCTGGATATTGCTGCCGAACATTTTTACAGAGCAGGACCAATGATATCGTTCTAATGAGGTCGAGGGCAATCAAGAGACACTACCCCCTGCACATTCAACAAGGTAAACGACGGAGATTGGACCCCGAGATATATAAAGGGGTGGAAATAACAAAAAAGGGGAGCCGAGAAGAATGTAACAAGAATCGAGGTGGTTTGTTGGGAAAAATCTTAAGTGGCAGATTTTTCTGAATGGCTTGATGGCGACGATGTTATCCAAGTGACGGTGGCTGCCTGGTAAATTAAAAGATTTTATTGAGACCATATATGGTGAGTGAAGAAGGCAATTAAGTGACTTGGTTCTATTAGTACCTTTGGTTGGAAACTACAAGTGTATATATTTTAATGAGTACTGGACTGAAGATTGCTTGACGCCGCCTGGTGAGTTTGAAATACGTTTCATGATATCGAATCTCTAGAGACAATTACAGACTGTTGATTAGAGACTGTTTTAATTATTTTATGTGATCCTACTCTTCCTGGGCTTATTTTATTTAATGCTAAATTTATAATTAAATATCCATACTGTAAATAAAGTTTTATGTTATATTTTTCAAATTAATGTTGTCTTTCTTTGTGTCGCATTCTGAGTGTTAAATTGATTACATTAATAAAAATAATTATTAGACAATGGTCGAACCTGGGATTGCTAATTAGGTTAATTGCATTTAATAGACCTATTTGAATTAAACCTAAATCTAATCATAACAATTTATTGGTGTTAAATTTAAAAAATAAGTGCTTTTATACTTTTACTATAATCATAGTTAGGATTTCGTCATAAATATCTTCTACACGGCTATGGTTTATTTCGCTCGACATTGAAACTTGTTACACAAAACCACCAATTTGTCAGGGATAGTAACTGTTTTCAATATCTAATCTCTTAATTTTCAATTAAACTGTTTCAAAATTTCATGCAATTGATGAATAACGATAAGATAACATTTTGACACATGATTTGAAAACTTCTATCGAACAATGAAATGATAGACCATGGATAAACGTTGGATAATAAAGGCTTCTTTATTATCAGCTTTATCTGATGTCAGAATCGACAGAAGTTTCAGAGTCAAAGAGTTTTGATTTACGTCATAAACCATTCTTAACTTAGGAAGTCACCGATAATTAACCAGATTATACATCATGACTTCGCCGCGTAGATTCATACCTGTAAAGATTATGATTAAAAATAATTCTTTGAGATAAAAGAAGATATATCAAGCAAGAATGTCTGATAAAGCACAATACGAGACAAGAGCAATTTTTGAAAATGACGACTTTTCAATGCCTCGAGTACGGCAACATTTCAATAAAATTCTGACACCAACTTATTCGTGCTTACATCGAATAAAAACAGCAGAAGTGGTCTCCCCTAAACTTTCTCGTATACTCCTAACAATGAGGAGTAAGCTAAAAGAGAGCAAAACGAACAAGCGTCCCTAACCGCAGTGGAGAACCAGCGGGAGTGGTCTCCCCTAAACTTTCTCGTATACTCCTAACACATGTAGAGAAAACTAGAATAATAAAAGACGTCAAATAAACTTCCGTTGCAAGTAAACCAAAGTTGGAACCACGCGTGGTTTGAAGGATCAAAACAAATTCAAATCCCCTGCGCATTCTTTTGCGCAACAGGACCTGGCGAGACTCCCTAAATATTTGCTTCTTTACAAAATCGCGCCAGAATTGGTTTTTGGCAAACTGCCAAGTTTCGGCGTCGCTTCTTCTTTTCACATGTCACCAGTAGGCATGCGCAGGCAGTTAGTTTCAAAACTGAACAAGTATGCGATTATACAGACCGACAGACAGTCAACCCTTCGACGGATTTGGCCCAAAATTTTATACGGACCTACATTCATGACGATAAAACTGTGTACCAAATTTTATCCCTCTAGCTATTCAAGTTTTTGAGTTATAGCGTTCGCATGACCGCGGACGTACAGATTGACAGACTTCCCGTTGACAGATTTTGTCCAAAATTTGATAGAAACCTACAAATTGTGTTTAAAGACCACATACAAAATTTCATCCCCGTAGCTCTAATAGTTTTCGAGTTATCGTGTTCACAGACAGACAGACAGACAGACAGACACACAGACAGACAGACATAATTCCAAAATTTTGTTTTTCGGACTCAGGAAGGTCTAAAACGTGGAGATTCGTCAAAATCTCGAGTTCGAATTTTTTGACGATTACAATACTTTCTCTTTGTATACTTCGTATACGAGAAAGTAAAAAAAGCTTGGAAATCGGAAGCTTGGAGGCGAAAGGCGTGGGTAGAAGCGGAAAGGATTGGAGCAAGTGAATCGCGCAATTACGCAATAACAGCCTCGCGTCATTGCGTGATGAGAAAAGACAAATAGGCAATTCGAGCACCTTCTTTTCGACCAATTCAAACGAAAATTGGGCACGGATCTACAATTATTGTTAGCAGTCCTCATACCAATTTTTACTTATCAAAGCTGTAGGGTTTACGACTTATAATGTTTAGAAGTATGGGATTATACAGACCGACAGACAGTCAACCCTTTGACGGATTTGGCCCAAACTTTGATACAGACCTACATTCCTGATGATAAAACTGTGTACCAAATTGTATCCATCTAGCTATTCAAGTTTTTGAGTTATAGTGTTCACATGACTTCGGACATACAGACAGACTTCCCGTTGACGGATTTTGTTCAAAATTTGACAGAAACCTACAAATTACGTTTAAAGACCACATACCAAATTTCATCCCCGTAGTACCCTCTAATAGTTTTTGCGTTATCGTGTTCACAGACAGACAGACAGACATAATTCCAAAATTATGTTTTTCGGGCTCAGGGAGGTCTAAAACGTGGAGATTCGTCAAAATCTCGAGTTCGAATCTTTTGACGATTACAATGCTTTCTCTTTGTTATACATCGTATACGAGAAAGTAAAAACCGTACAACAACATTTCAACTTTTAAAAAATTTCTGAATTCGTTGATTTTGAAGAATAATCAAAATGAAAACAAAAAAAAAAAATACAACGGTATATAAAAATCAAAGTGATCAGATATTTTGAATTTCAACTCAGGACATCCTAAATATTGGGAGTTGGAGAGATTAAAGGAGCTTGGGGGGAAAAACAAAAAAGTCAAAAACTGGCATTGTCCTTGTTCATTCGGGATGTCTGGTCACTATACAATGACATAAATTATAGTGTCAGCTTGCGAATAATGGAAATCTAGATATTCACAGGAATTACGATACAGAACTGCTATTATACATTAGAATATTATGCATCACAAGGAAAATTTTTTAACCTAATTAGTTAAAATTAAATCTACTTTATTTCTTTTAGTATTTCAATGCGAATTAATTACTTTTAAATAAAAAAATAAGACGTTTCGGAACGTTTTATTCATAACTAAGACGAATCCGGCATATTTTCCAAGCCGGAATAAAGTACTAAAAGTGCGACTTTCCCGGAGACACTTGGTTAGTTCGTTTACGATTCATCCTAGAAAAAGAAACATTATGAAACCTGATACTTTTAAAAAAATTGAGAGTTTGTCATTTCTTCATTTCTGTCGTGCCCTCCATATTCAAGCAAGATCACACAGCAGTGGCGTATCTAAAGGAGTCCACCCCGGGCGGCACTTCGAAAAGGGTGACAAAATCAGACACGATAACGAAGAAGCGCAGAGGCCCTAGCTCTAATCACTGTATACATAAAAAAATAAAGCATTTAATTCATAATTTATGCCTTTTGTCAATAAATTGCCGATATCTGAAAAAAAAAGACTGTTGTTTCACGGGCGATTTCGCAACTTATCTGCAGAAATCGAGGGCGTCAAGCGACGAATTACGTTACTATTAAAAGTGGGGTTTTCCCCTGGATTTTTTTAACAGTTTATTTGCCCTATGTAACTTGGAAAAGAAGGGCGGCATGTTGCAAGTTCGCTGCGGGCGCAAAAGAAGAAGGGCGGCATGTTGCAAGTTTCGCTGCGAGCGCCAAAAGAAGAAGATGGGTGGCATGTTACAAGTTCGCTGCGGGCGCCAAAAACTGCAGCCACGCCACTGCACACACGCTGTATAGCGAAATATTT
>BGPR01000369.1:417676-592780 GCA_013235015.1 Araneus ventricosus
TCCAGACCCGAATCCTAGATTCGCCACTGATAATATATATCAGGGGTGGTGAACTTGTGGCCTCTAAAGGCCGCATGTGGCCTTCTTGAGTTTCTTATGCCGCCTTTCCAGTTATTTATAATTTGTATCTACAGTCGGACCTCTATTTAACGAACCTCTATTTTCGAACCTCTCTTTTTACCTCTCTACCGAATTTCTCTATTTTGCGAACTTTTTCTTGGAACCAAGAACATTTTACGAATTTCTTCGTAAAATAACCTCCAAATAGCGAAGTGCATTCTCTATTTAACGAACTTTTTCTTGTGATCCAATATTTTTTTACTCCCTATTTCTCACAATATTTCTTAACATTTCAAACTTATTCTTTCTTTTAACACATTTTATGGTGATCAATGACCTTGAAGCTGGAAAATGTCAAAGCGAAAGTGCTTGAGCATCAAAGAAAAAAATTTAATTCTTCATGAGGTGGATAAAGGCGTGAAGAAAAGGATATTGCTTTAAAATTTGGTATTTCTCCAAACAGCTTATCAACCATAATGAAAAAATCGTGATAAGATACAAAATTATGATTCATCGAATTCTTGTTCAAAACGTTTAAAAGCATGTGTCAATGAAGATGTGGATGAGGCAGTTTTGAAGTGGACAGTGTGAAAAATAAAAACAATACAGCAATGAATTGCGATGAAGACGAAGATGATGAAGATGGAAATGATAATAATGCAGAAATCAACAAACTTTCGTATGATGAAATGCTAAAATTCATTAATTTTAATATAAAATTATTTTTTAAAATTGAAAATACAGTGTATTCCCGGACAATGTTTTGTTTTATTCTTGTTTTCCTTTCAGATTTCTTTTTGATGGGTAAAATATATAAAACAAATAGATATTAATTTACAAAATAAAGGTGTGATTAATTATTTTTTTAATAATATTTAGTGTTTATGAATTTAAAATCTGTTTTGTGCAGTTTAAAGTATTTTAAAAGGTGAATCTCTATTTAACGAATTTTCCGTATAACGAACTTTTTTTCGGGATTTCGCGACTTCGTTAAATAGAGTTCCGACTGTATATATATAAAAGAGGAAAGTATGTGTGTGTGTGTTTGTTTTTTGATTCTTTATGCACGCCCACACCATTGGACTTACGACGACCAAATTTGGCACAGTGAAGATTTAGCACAAGAGGGAGCTAACGTCGTAAAAATTACTTTAAAATTCGAATTAGATTTTTGTTTATTTAATTAAATAACGAAAATTAAGCTATTTTTTTAGACGTTTCTCGCCAAAAACTTCTGAAATACTTATCGCACGAAAATTATTTTTACACCACCTTACAGAGGAAAAATTATCTTTTTAATTATACCAATTTAATTGTTGTACAATATTTTCTCCAATTTTAATAAACATTTCAGAATTCATTTTAAACTTAATTTGTAACAATGCTTTTATTGTTATAAAATCAAATTCAAACCAATTTATTGTTTCATCAAATCATTATTCACGTGTTTTTACTACTGTTAAAGTTAAGAAGATATTGCTTTCTTTGGTCGAGGTAGACTTCTTACTTTCGCTGTTATTTCGTAGCACACACTTAACTTCCGTTTTTATTTCGTAGCTTTTAATATGCACTCAGATATCCAGTGACGTTAGTTTAGTTACTACGCGATGTTTCGTTTAAATTTCATAAATTTTTGAATGATCCTAATCAGTGTGAAGCGGCGTAGCGACAGGGGAATAAGTGAAGTATAGATGTCGAAGATGCAATTTTAGGGGCGCCATAGAGACAAAACATTACTGCATTTATGCCAGTTTTTAAAGCAAAATATGATAAGCGAACGTAAAAATAGTACCATGCCACGAGGGCCATTCGCGCTTGCTAAGAAAATGACGACTGGGATTTAAAAAAAAATCATATTACCTGGGCGCCATTTACCCACGCTGCTTCACTGACCATGTTGACAAAACGTTAATATGTTTATGTCACTTTTTAAAGTCAAATACAATAAGGAGTCGAAAAATACAATGTCCAGAGCGGCGTTTACGCAAGTTAAGCCTCTTTTGATGAAGGGTTGGAGAGGAGAAAAAAATCACAGTATGACTCGAGCGCCACTTGCCCTCGCTACGCCACTGTCAGCATGAACAGTCATTAAAGGTTAACCGAGTCCCGTTCTACCGAAGAGAGAGGGCCTGGGGAGAAAAAGAAGGAGTGGTGCTTCCGGTCAGACACACAAACGCCAAACAGAAGAAAATGGGGGAGGACATAAAAATCATGATATGAAGTAATTCTGTTGTCTCGGTAGCAATGATGGAGATGGGAAGATGGAATTCCAAGGGTTGTCAGACTCGTGTGAAGTAGTTCCAAGTAAAGGAGACAAAAAAAGAAGAGGTTAGTTTAGCTGCTGGCCGAGGGATCAGAAACACAGGAGAGGATAAAAGGAAATCGACGAAAGTCGTTACAGTTAAAAACTGTTTAAACAAGTTTGAAGTGTTGTAAGTGCTTAGACTTGAAAATATTTCTACCCCGAGCAACGCCGGGCATATAAGCTAGTTAAATTGTGTAAGAAAAGTTGGGTTTTTTTAAAATCATTTTTTTAAAATTACTTTTAAATTTAAATTTTAAATTTTTTCTATTTACGAGATATTGATACCAGTTATCCTAAAGGTGACACGTAATTAAATATTTTGTTATTTCATTTTGTATCAATACGTGTAACTTAAAAACTCTTTGTATTGAAATGAATTAAAATGAATAAAAAATATTTGGTTTTAGAAGTTGGGGAAGCGTAAGAGAGCTTCGAAGCTTGCATTACCTATATGCCTTTTTAGGGTTTGATCCGGACCTGGGCACGTGATTGTCCTGGTAAAAAGTATTTCATTGTAATTGATTTTACTTGACGACTATCCTTGAAAACATGGAGAACTGAGTTTGAAATGACCGAATTTCGATTTTGGTGAACACTGGAATCTTAACATGTTATCAGCTCAGTTCTATCATTTTCTCAGCTAATGTGGTATTGGGGTCAGTATGTTGTGAAAAGCACTAGCAATATCATTATCCAGATAAATTTTCACTCCACAAAGCACAATATATTTGTTTATCAGGTGTGTAGTGCGCAGTCAAGTTGTATACATTTAATTTTCTCAGATAAAAAAAAAAGAACCAATATTAGCATGTGGAGTCAATAATACACTTTCTAAGTCAATTTTTTCAAACAACACAGGCAATTTTTTGTTTTTCTTTACCTCATTCCTAACTTCTCGCAGGTTCCCTTTTGACGTTTAGTGTACGAATAAACGAATATTTCTGAATTTTTTTTTCACATATGGTTGGAACATGCGGTCTCATGTTTATATCACATGTTTAAAAAATTCAGTAATAATCGTTATTGGTTGCGAAAAATTGAACATTTTCTTCCGCTTTGAAATTTCAAAATATTGAGGTAGGCGGTGTTGCTTGTTAAGCGACGATTTATTATAATAGCATTAGTTCCATTCCAAACAAATGAAAGCTAACAATTACTCATCGTAATAATCAGTTGTTCAAATAGAAGATTATTTCAATACGATCCTTGAACTTATTTCATGAAGCTGAGATTTGTAAAATTAGATTTAAATGGAGACAGATGCAATCTTATCTCTGGAGCTACGTCTAGCTCACTGCGATATTTGTTATTAATATAAGCTAAGACGAGTGTGTTCTTTCCACAGGTTCTGTGCTTGTGAAAGGTATTAAATATTTTATTACTTCATCACAGTTCTTTGAACTCTTCTTTCACCGCCACCCATTAGGCTTTCGACAAGTGATATCCTCGTCATATGACTGCGGTTCAAAATTACGAGGTCAGTCCCGAAATAGCTCTCTTGTTCAGGGGTGTAGTGGAGCCGGAACGCACCGGAATGCCGTTCCGGCACTGATTTTTTTTTGACATGAAAACGTCTTTCGCTCGTTACAGTGATAGTCATTCGAACTTTCTTGTGTGACAAAATACCGTCAGATTTGAATCGCTAATAACTAAGAGACTATTAATGCGAAAAGAATGATTGACCCCACAGCGGATAGATCATATCTGTAAGAGTTTGCCGCATAGTATTTCTTTTGCCTGTAGCGTCATCTTACCAGTGTAGGATTAGTATGAATTAGCTTTATGTAAGGTTATAAATAAGTGTAGCGTGGAAACGCATTTAGCTAGGAAGTTGAGTCTGGTGTCATTTTAAAGAGCTTGAGGAGTATTACTAGGACACAAAGTGAGACGACAAAATTATTTATCAGAATAAAAGTAAAAATCGGTATTAAATTGAAAATTTCAAACTCTGCATGTTTTTTTATTATAACATGCAGAGTTTTCTTTCGAATTGTACGAAACTTACAGAATACTTGACAATCCGTGACAGAAACACTGTATTAAAATTTGAATATTACGGGAAATATGAGCATTTGTAGTAAATAATGCTTTACTGCGCATACGCGAAATGTAGTTCTATATACTGTCAACAGATGGCGGCATCAAAAGCTACTCTAAATAAAACATAAGAAAGGCGCAGTTAGGGACCACGCCGTAGATTTTTCGTGAAAACGTCGGGATAAAATCGTAAAAGCAGTGTTTCGCATTAATATGTAATTTAATTATCAATCTCTTTAATACAATAATTACACAGAATAGTATAATGGTTACATAATAGAAAAATCACAAGTTTATCGCATGTATCATGGGTCTGTGGTAGCTTGTGATTTATCTATTCTGTAACCATTATACTACTCTGTGTGAATATTGTATTAAAGAGATTGATAATTAAATTACATATTAATACGAAACACTCGTTTTATGATTTTATCCCGACGTTTTCACGAAAAATCTACGGCGCGGACACGAACTGCGCCTTTCTTATATTTTATTTATGAGAAATAAATATGAAAAATTGTAAAAATCTCCTTAAAACAGCGCGATTTTTGTTACCAAGTTTAAAGCGTTCCGGAACTGCTTATTTTGCGATTGTAACACTGCTCTTGTTTCTTTAAACGGGACGTTAATATAACTAAACTAAACTAAGTTTTCGAATTTGCATAACTTTCACTTTTCACAGGAATTTTGGGGAAACGAAATTCTATAACTTTTTAAAAAATTTTAATGCCTTAAATTTTGTGTCTTCTGCCATTGCAAACATTACTTTCGCATACACCCACTTACTACAAGAGGTACGCATATCACAGGTTGGGAACCTCGGAGCTATTCCATAATAAATTTTGAAAAATTTATTAAAATTAAGGAAAAAAATTTCACGGAAATAAAATGGGTATCATTGAAAAGTTAATTTTTTTTTTAAATGGTATTAAAATAGTTCTATTTTTTTAACGATCATATGCTCCTAAGTTATTGAGGTTAAAAATCTTAGAATTTCGATAATTTTTTTAATTTTAAAAAGCCCTTTCTAAGTGAGCACCTACTATCCAATAAGTAACTACACGCCAAATTTAATAGATTTACGTCCATTGGTCTTATCTGTAGAGAGTTTCGAAAGATTTTTGCATCATGTAGTTTCCAGATAAACATGGATAGTATGCCTAACAGTGGCGAATCCAGGGGATGGGCTATCGAGCTGCGGCCCCCCCCCCCCAGAGCTGAACCAAAATTCTTGATTTAATTTAAAATCACTACAACTGTTTGATCTTAATTTTCATTTTAAAAGAATAGTAATAAAATCGTGACAACATTGCTTTCTGACTCGACAGGCTCGAAAATTTTCCTACTTTTCTAGTCATTCCACTTGCACTTGTAGCGTTGGTGCAGTCGAAAACATTTTTTGGTCAGCTATTTCATTGTATTTTTTATTAAATTATCGAAAGTATTGTAGTGTTATTTACGATTCTTATTGTCAAGAGAGGAAAGCCTGTAAAGTTAAAGTGTTTTGGTTTATAAAAGCCATGAGGTTTGACATTCGTCACTACGACGCAAAATTTTTATGAGCTCCGCCCCCCCCCCCCCCCCGACCCGAATCCTGGATTCGCCACTGATGCCTAATCTGGAATTTCTTTCTGGTAATTTCAATTTTAAAAAAAATCGATTCGTTTGGTTGTTATGGAAAGAAAATAAAGTAATTTGTAGTGGAGTCTTAAAATTTAATATAGAGACACATAGAGAGCCAGATTTCCTATATGGCCAACCTAGGCCATGTCCTAAGGCGCAAATGTAAAAGAAATTACAAAAAAATAACATTTACAAATTTCAGTATTATTTTGGAAACATCATACAAAACACTGTCAGTACATCCATGCACATTAAATAAACTGGTGGCACATTTTCATTGCCTTTCTCCATAGTTGCGGAGAATGCCCTAGGGGAGAAGGCTCAGAAATAAGTACTTTGGCCTAGGGCAGTGGTCTGCAAACTCATTAATCAAAAGAGCCAAAGGTCCATAGTACGATTTGTGTGACATTTGCGTACAGCTTATTAATGTTCAGTCAATCTTCTGTAGCTCATCTGTAAGAGGGGCTAGGTAGTGATTTGTGTTGGTTTGCTAGAATTTATGGTTCTTGGCGAATTAATATCTAGCGTGTGAACCAAACAATAGAAAGTTTGTTTATCTGGATATAAAATAGTTTGTGTTTCAGAGTTTCTTAAAATTCATTGAATAACAATGTATATCTCTAATAAAACACATATTATAGAAATTATTCAAATCGAACCAAATTTCTTTAAAAGTATGTTAAATTTCAACAAATCTGACGATTGCTGACAACGTTTAAAATGTTGCAAACCTTGTTCCTTGTTCTCGCCAGCCACGTAACCGGATGTCAAAAGATCATTGATCCATACTTTTACGAAATGTACGCAAATGTCACTGTATTCAAGGGTCGCAACACCGGTAGTACAACGATTAAGATTTTTCAGAGCCAAATTCTTTTCAAGAAACATGTTTTTAGGAGTCGGTTTAAACTAGCTACTAACATTAAATTAAACCAGATATTATAATAATCGTACATAGTCGAGATCGATTCGTGGCCGAGCCACACTCAAGTTCTTAAAAAGGGCTTCATGCGGCTGGACACATGAATAATGAGAATCTGACCATATTCCTTGAAAATATTCCAACTTGATGCCATGGTTAAATGGCGCATTTGCAATCGTCCAGAATCAAAACCAAATGCAACATAGTATTGACTAATTGTAATACACACAATAGATATCCTAAGATGAAGCGATGCATAATATCTATAGCAAACAAGAAACTAAAATACGTCAGCTTCTAGAAGAAACAAGGGTAAGATAGAGACGAGGTAGTGAAATTTTACTACGAAATCTAGGACGAGTAACAAGCATGCGACAAACAAGATAATTCGTTGGTGCAATTACAAAATGAAACATCGACAAGATATGGGGTCTTGGAATCTACTATCTAGGAAAACAAATTGCTGTTATATGAGTAAAACCGGATGGGCTCATTTAAGGTTCGTATCAAAGTACTACTAAATATTAGAAATTTCCCTGCCTACTAGTGTTCTTGACAGTTCTGCGCAAATATTCACATTGAAGATATTTGCATTAGTAATCAAATTACATTTACTGAAGAAATCGTCGCTTAATAAGCAACTATCTCATTTTGGTAAACCTGGAGTTTACGGTGTCGGCCTGCTTCCCGCCAATTCTTCTTGGCGCAATTTCATGTGCCGTCGCCAAATACTATTTTGGATGTGTAGTACGCTTTTTATTGCTCTCTTGCGCATGCGTCACCTGAAAACGAGATATTGAGCACGCAATGCCTGCGGCATTTCAAGTGTGTACCGGGCAAATTTTTGAACTTAAAAAAACATCAGCGGCTTCGCTTTTAGCATAGCAGGAAACTAGTAACTCCGCTTTTTCATTGAATGTTAGGAATCCACGTTTTTTAAAAAATTCCGAAAACGAGAATTTGAGCACGCAATGCCTGCGGCATTTCAAGCATGTACTGGGCAAATTTTTTAACTTAAAAAAAAACATTAGCGGCTTCGCTTTCAGCATAGCGGAATAATCGTAGCATTCATTGAGAAACGAAACACACATAATAACATACACGGTACTGAACCGATATTCCATCCGAAAAATTCCAAACGAAGTTTTATTCAAATTCGAATTTATCGACCAATTACATCGAACAAAACAGTCCAATCGAAACGTGGCGCAATATAGCCTGATAAGCAAAACACCGATGAACGCTTGCGCTTGTCACTCGTTAAAAACATCTAGAAGCAACCAAAACAAATGTTCTCTCATCGCCGTTCTTGGCGGCAAAGATTTGTTGATCCTAAGAGGAACGAAGTAGGCGGGCACCGTAAACTCCAGGTTAACCCTCATTTTTTTGAAATTTCAAAGGGAAGGAAAATACTCAATTTTTCGCAACCAATAACAAATATTTGTGATTTTTTTAATATCCAATATGAACATGAGATTGCATGTTTCTCCGAAGTCTGAAAAAAAAATTCAGAAATATTCATTATTGGTTGCGAAAATTTGAGTATTTTCTTCCCCTTTGAAATTTCAAAAAAGTGAGATAGGAGGTAATATTGGTCTGTTTCGTGCGAGTTTTAACTCGATTTAAGCAAACTTTGCACTGACCCCTTTGGTCAATTTGAAACTAAAAGCGCTTTAAGGTATCCGACTAGTTTAAAATCGCCGTTTTTGATGAAATTATCAAAAAAAAAATTTTATGGCTTAATTTTGTAGCCTATTTAATCAGCTTTCTAAAACTGTCTCACGTTTTACTCTACGTGAATTACAAATGGAGTTACAGCTGTTTTAATACCGAACTGTAAGCATTATTTTATGTTGCATGAAAACTTTAACTGTGTTTTCTGAGAAATGATATTTTTGAGGAAAACTGACGACCGTAACAATGATTTCTCAAAAAGTTATTCAAGTATTGATATGAAATTTTCTGAGATTGTTTTCTGTAATATGCTTGATGTTTTCCTCTAAAAACTAAAGTCAATTTTAAAATCAAGTATTATTTTTAAGTGCTTAAATATAAACGAAAAGCATTTTTTATGAAAAATTACCAGTTTAGTAACTATGTTCAGCTGTATCTGAAAACTATTTTGAAGTACAAGAAATATTTTAGAGCATAACACAGATAACTGTCATAAAAATGTACTCCTGCAAGGATTTATGTATATTTAGAATATGATTTTGTCTATGGCTGTTAGCGTAAGGCAAATATTTTAGTCATTTTTCTTCAAATTTCTCAGTTTTTTTTTAAAAAATATCATTTTAAAAGCCTAATTTTACAATATTTTCATAATTTTAAAACATATGCAGTTGAAAAATAACATTAAAATATATATGTAATAATCTCACTTAATTTTATTCCAAATTCTAATATTATATATTTTTAAATCTTAATGTATTCCAAAATCACTTTTCGAAAACTCCAGTTTCGTTCTTTTCCCGCGCTAGAGGTATATTAAATCTCTCTTTTTGGCATGTTTATTAAAAAGAATATTTAATCGCTTTCACGTGCCGACAGAAAATCATGACGGCGTCTCTTTGGCATCAGATTTTTTCCCTGAAACGCCTACGTAACTTGTTAAAAATACCCAATATTCCCTTCACTTTGATCACGTGTCCATATGTTATTCCCTTATCCGAGAGAATACAGGGATTTTTCTGTGCACTTTCGCTTGTAACCTAAACAGAGATGGCCGTATATCCACCACTCTCCTATCGATAATAAAAAGAAATTAGTTAATTACTCGGCCTGTGTTTATTTTCAACGACTACAACCACGGATACGTTATATATATATATAAGTCATTTTTCAAAAAAATTTCTCCGAACACAGTCGGATACCTTAAAGGGGAGCTATTCACAATACAGGGTGGTCATAAATTATTGGACTCATTTCAAAAATTATTAATAAAAAAAACTAATAATGTTACAACTACGGTTATTTTTAATGACAGCGTACTTTAAAAGGGTTTTTTTTTTTTCAGATAGGTAACTCGCTGTCTAGGGGGTCGTAAATTATTGACATCTCCCATTTTTGGGAGCCATTACCTGCGAAACTATTAAAGCTAGAAGAAAAATGAAAATATGTATTTGTAGGAAATGTTACGCTTTTTAATTTATTAAATCAATTGTAATTGGAAAACTGAATAGTTTTCGAGATATTCAAGAAAAACTAAAAAAGGAAACTAGAAAATGCGCATCGGCTTCTGCTGATCGGTAGCCATTGCGTATGGAAATCTCTCGCTGTAGCAAATTTAGAACGCCGTGATGGTACGCCACCTACTTGATAAAAAAACTTTTTTATTTGCTCTCTCATTTAAAAAAACACAGTTCTAACATTACTAGTTTTTCTTATTATTAATTTTTGAAGTGGGTCCAATAATTTATGACCACCCTGCATTATAAAAGCTCATGAAAAGGCAACTGGGTGACAATAGCGTTTTTCTTTCTGTTGCGCAAAAGCTCTTTTGATTTAAAACGGGTGGGAGTATTTACACATCGACTGAGGACCGTACCGAGTAGGGTGGGTGGCGAGATTGTTTTTCTGTCTGTTTCTCCATGTCTTTATCTGTCTCTCGGAGTCCACAGAGACAAAGACATGGAGAGACAGACTCCGAGTGTGAACATGATTACTCAAAAACGCAAAGAGCTAGATGGATGACGTCTGCCAAGTAGTTTTTATACCCAATTTACAAATTCGTATCAAATTGTGGGCTAAATTCGTCACGTGAAGGATCACTTTTTCTGTAGGATAAGGTTGGTTAAGTCATGACCCACCCCCCTTAGGGAAAAAAGTCTACATATTGCAGACTTTACTAAATGCAGGATTGAATTTTGCATCATTCACAACTTCTATGAATATTGCAGCTATTTATTACAAGAAAATTCAAAATACACGTAGTATGTCGAAGAAAGTAAAGAAATCTTAAAGTAATAACATTGGTACGACTAAGGAGACCGGTTCTTAAGTCGTACCACCTATGTCCCAAGTCGTATACCTTGGAAGCAAATGAAACAAAAACACCCTGTATTACTATTCTTTGAGCAAACTATTCGCTCTTTAGTTAATCCTCGGTCAACTCTTTCGGTTTTTCAAATTCATAATGTTTATTTAGTTCCAGAAGGTGACGTCGCAGTTTTGGTTTAGGAATATTATACTTTCGTTGAAGCTCATATCACCTTCGGGTAATTTTCATAACGCCTCGTCCATATCTTCTTGCCTCTAAGTATTTATAGGTACGTTTTGCCACGTTTATGGACCCTGCGTAAAAATTCGAAATAGCACATTTCACATTACAAAAGAACAATATTCTCTTTCTATAAATAATATGCATCTTTAGATGTACAAAAGATCCTTAAGGCGCAATTGGTATTATTTAAGCCTCGTTTGTAGTACGACTTAAGCAATGGCAAGTATAAAATTTTAAGTAAGCATGATAAAAGAATGAATTGAATCAAAGCGCCATTACTGCATAAAAGCAACTATTCAGATAGCACAGAATGATATCCTAAAAAATTAATAACAAGTTATTAGTATTATTATTGTTCTATGTCTAACGAAATATGCACGAAAACTGTAAAAAAAATTACCGAAAACTTATTTTTCTTCGAGGTTAGGTTGTAATGCATCGAAGCTCCATTCTAAATAATTGAATCAACATCGCCGATTCTAGTAATTATCGCACTGCCGTCAGCGTTGCTGTTTCGACGAGAACAAAGTCAGAATGGAATAGGTACGACTTGAGCAACGTTACCCTATCTATACATAATTTTCTTCACTACTCTATAATACACAATAGAGAGCCAGCTTTTTTATTGTCCACGCCGACACAAGACGAGAGTCATGTTTACAAAAAAATTTCTAAATGCGAGTTGCCATTCATGCCAAAAAAATATTATACAATTTTTTATTATTGCATTTATTCATTTATAGCAAGAGGTGCCAAATTTATAAAACATTTCTATTTAATATGACACATTCGGGATTCCGTATATCTTTGTTACATTTAATAACAATTTTTTCTACATTTAGCTATGATTATGATGTGTGTTTCATATAAAGCGCTAGCAAAAAATAAACTCTGTTCTTGAAAAAAAAACGATATTAGATATTTGAGTTCTAAATTATACACGAAAACTGTTAAGGGCTACTAAAGATAGTGATTAACAGGCAAAAATTGATGTTTTTTTATTGAGAAATCTAATCTTTTTTTTTTCGAGAAGCTTCTCTTTTTGAAAAAAAAAAACATTAAATGTTAGAAAATATATAACACTTCTTTATTCTCCTCATGAAATACAACTAATTAATGGCAGACGATATTGAGAAGAAAGAACAATCTTTATTGCAATGACAATTAATACGTGCTTGAAATCTTTTTTATCTCATTTGAACAACTATAACAAATGAACAAAACTGAATGCAATCCAAGTCTTGTCAGTTAATACTTGCGAGAAATCGGGTCAATCACTTCTCTTCATTGAAATACAATTCATCTTACGTAAAAACCTTTCAACCAAACTGCTAACGTATCCAGAATTACGAAATAGGGCAAGTTAATGCATTTTATTGCAATTCTTATCATACGCCCTTCTGACCGATACCTGTCTTATGCACTGTCAGTGGCGAATCCGGAGGGGGGGCTATTGGGCTGCAGCACCCCCCCCCCCAGAGTTAAACCAGAATTCTTGATTTTATTTAAAATCACTGCAACTGTTTGTTCTTAATTTCCCTTTTAAAAAAATAACAAAAACGTAACAACATTGCTTTCTGGCTTGACTAGAAAATTTTCATGATTTTCTAGTCATTCTACTTCTACTTGTAGCGTTGACGCGGTCGAAAACATATTTGTCTAGTTGTTTCATTGTATTTTTTATTAAATTATCGAAACTATTGTATTGTATTTTATGATTTTTATTGTCAGGTGAGTAAAGTCTGTAAAGTTAAACTGCTTTGGTTTACATAAGCCATGATGTTTGACATTCGCCACGGCGATACAAAATTTTTATGATTTCACCCCCAGGCCTGAATTCTGGATTTGCCACTGCGCACTGTATATGTGTTACTGGCAGTCATTAATAATCTACGAAAATATAAAGCTAAAACTTTTAAGGTCACAGAACTTTTAGAAAAGTTTTCTCGAAAATGTGAGACCATTATTCGAAAAATTATGGACAGAAAATTATTTTTTTATTGTAACAAGTTAATACAATATCTTGAAAACTATTGCAGACTTTTATTTTCTACTAGATGATATACCCGGTCTTGCTCGGGATTAATTTAATTTCATGTCTAATATTTTTTATTTATATTTTCATGCCTAATATTTTTTATTTATATTTTCATGTCTAATATTTTCATTTATATTTTCATGTCTAATATTTTTTATTTATATTTTCATGTCTAATATTTTTTATTTATATTTTCATGTCTAATATTTTTTATTTATATTTTCATGCCTAATATTTTTTTAAAAAAATGATACATATTGTGTATAGCTGATATACCCGGCGTTCTCAGGATTAAAATACTTTTCTATAAAATATTATAATATTCAAAATCCTTTCATCGTGTGAGACGTTTTAAATTAAAATGAGAACATCAATTGAAGCAAATGATTTTTAAAAAACGCTGAGAACTAATTCTCTCCGTAATATTTGTTATATAATTACTTCTAATTTTTTTTCACAAATACTGAAGTATAAGAAAGGTTTTTATGGACTTTTTGGGACGATAAATTACTTTTTGATTAATAAAAAAAAACATGAAAATAAACCAAATCCAAAGTTTTTCCTGGTATGAATTGTCTCCTTTAAAATTTTTCTTTTAGTGTTTTCCAGAATTTTTTTAATGTTTTTTGGCAACGGTTCTTGGTATGTGCATTTTTGTTCATCAACATTAAAAAAAAATAATGTTACAAATTGTGTATAAAATTAATTTTGAAAAATTTATTAAAATGGGAGAAAAAATTAATTGTACGGAAATGAAATTAGTGTCACTAAAAAGCTATTTTTTTAAAAAATATGGTGTAAAATTAGTTTTTGTTAGATAACATTTTCGGAAGATATATTCGATAAAATGCTAAAATCTTTCTAAATTTTTAACTAACTTTTGGATTTTGAAAAGTTGACAGTGACCTTTACCTTGTTTTTAAGACCTCATGTGCATAAAAATATGTACAATAAACATTCAAAACCAGAGCCTCCCAACTACAAAGGTTAAGGCTACTACGACTTACATTAATCTAATATTTGTCTGTAAACAACATTTCTGGAGCGTGTTCCTGTCAAACATCTATTCATCTGCTTACAGAAGCTTTGCTATCTTTGCCTTTGTTGGAATTTGACGATTAAGTTGTGCTTTCTTTTAGACATAGTTAAAACACAACTCCGAATCTCGTAATACTCAAAGTTATATATTTTCATTTAAAATATTACTTATTTATTAAATTGGCTTTATTTCAAAATCGTCTGCGAATAATAAATGTTTTATTAAATTTTGAAAAATTAATAAAAATTGAAGAAAAAAGGGCACAGATATAAAATTGGTATAATTGAAAAGGTAAAATTTTAAACTTTAAGATGGTGTAAAAATATTTTGGGGGGAGGATAACTTGCTCCGATCTTAAAGCAGAAAAACGGTTTCGGTTAATTTCTAACTAACTGACTGTTTAATTAACTTTTGCGCTTTGAAAAGTTGACATGTATCTTCCCCTTGTCTTAAATGATAAGAATAAAAAGTTTGGTTGAAATTGAATGAGTGCAATTCAAAACTCAAGATGCACGATTGGAAGCAATATATATAATTATATCAGCAATATATATCTTTTATACAATAAGTGCACGTTTTTTTGTTAAATTAGGAGGTATTTTTTAAATAAATTCATTGTCATAAGTTTATACAATTAATTATGCCTAACGTTAGGGAAATGTGGTTATAAATGGACTTGTAGTCACCCATTTTATAGAAAAATCGATAAGTAAAAGTGATCAGTGAGATAAATAAAATTATTTGTCTAGTGTGTAATTTATTTCATTAATGATAAATATAGAAAAGGAACTAAACTTGAAAATATAAGCATCTTAATTGTATTGACCTAACATTGTAAGATTTTGATGTTGCTTTTTAAAAAGACAATGAATCAAAAACTGAATTTTAATATTACGAATTGATACAATTTAGCAACTAAATAGCAAAAACAATATTCAGTTTCTACTATCTAGTTGAATAAAATTTGACTCTTTCAACTTCATGATATTAATGCTATCTCGCAAAGCAGGATATTTCTTAAGTTCTGAAACTAATTCTGTTATGAAAAATAGAATAAAATGTAAAATCATTCATTAATTTTTCAAATTTTGAGTTGAGAATATGATTTGAAGTCAAAGAGAGAGAGAGAGCGATTTTCGCTAATAACTACGTTTTGCTAGTAGAATAAATTATGAAAAAAAAAAATTAGAGTTCAAAAGTAATTACTTTTAAAAATATGAGAAAATGTAAGTTATTATTTTTCAACAATAACATTGACTGTTTTTTAGGTTTATTTTTGTTTATGAACGTTAAAATTTTAACATTAAGAAAAAGGCAATATAGTTTTCTTTAAAGTGCGAGTTCTATATTTAGTAAAAAGAAGGAGATTTTTTTTTATAAAAAGACCTAGTTAGTTTTTTTTACAAATTATCATTGATTTATTGAATTAATAAAATGAAGGACGGTCTAGGAGATGCTATTAAAAATCGGATGTTTTTTAAAACAGAGACAAAGATCAAAACCAGATATATACAACTGTATCTAGGTCGTGGTGTGTAAGTGTGCTGTATCAGCTTTGCAACAAACTTGTTTTGCAATCGTGGTGTGAAGTTTGTCAAAACAACTTCACAGCAAACTTGTTTTGTAAGTGGGTTGGTCGATTATGCTTTGTTACTTTGCAGGAAGTTGGCTGCAAAGTTGCAGCATCACGTTTGGCATGACAAGCTAATATCAAGAAAAATCACACTTGCTGCAAGTGTACATGCTATCTGGGACGTCACGCCACGTGAATTGATTCCATTCATAGTATTTAGCAAACCATGGAATGTATCAAAAACACAGCGCTATTAATTTTGATGACTAACAGTGAAAAAGAAGGAAGGAAAAAAGAAAAGATTAAAAGAAATGACAATATCCAATATAACATAGACATCAACGCATATGGTATTAGCACGTCTGTATAAACAACTAGCAGTACGCGCACGGCGTTACCCGTGGAGTCAGGACTTCAAGAAAATTAAAAAAAAAAAAACCGCCCACAATGACACGAAAAAGTTTTGAAATCAAAACAAAAGATACAAATTATTGGTTTTCCCGCTTATTTTTCTTCGCGATAATGACATATGACAGTGCAGAGTAAAAAATAAACCGATATTTTCGAAAAAGTTTTTTTTTTTTTTGGATTTAAAAGATTGATTCCTATAAACCAGGTAAAATGTTAAAGAATGAAAACCGAATGAAATCTTAAACGATTTCAAATGGAACAATACGCCTCGAAAGATACAGACAAACATAATTTCTATAGTATTTAAATATATCCAAAATGAATCAAAGAAGAAAAGAAAAAGAGAGATTAAATCTTTCACTTCAGATTTTAACTTTGAAGCCATATTATGTAAATAGCTCCTTGAAATCATATTTCATTTTTTCTAGTCTTCTCTAACTAAAGATATCAACAGTTTGATTTGATTTGATTTGAAAAAGGGTTTTTTGGGATTTTTAGCTACAAAGGCTATTATCCCCTATTCATTCCAAAGTTCTTTTCAATCCGTAATAAAAAAAGAAGGAAAAATTGTCATCATTGGTCTAGAACTATAGCCGATTTGATTCGGTCAAGACAAAAAAAAAAAAAAAAATAGCACCCTCTTAGAAGGGCTTCCAAATTATTTTTTTTTATATCAGCCGTATACTTGACTGTCAAACAGTATAAAAACAAACAAATTAAAAGAATTATCTGACGACGCGAAGCAAAGGGGTTATGTCGTCATGCGATTTCGACGAAATGCATGTTGGGAAAATACGTCACGCGACCTTGATTAGAACCGATTGAAGAACCGTAAAGAGAATTTTGAGGCGAAAATTTTTTAACACTTCAGAAAAAAAATAATTAAAATTCAACCAACTGTTCAATTTTAACCATTCTTGTCTTAAATCACGGAGAAACGTTATGTTTATTACTTCAACAAATTCCAAATTGGTAACAAAATTAGAACGGCGGATGCGAGAAATTGAAATTCCAAACAAAGTTTTTTAGGCTTAACCGACTATTTTTAGAAATTTTTTCAAAATTCAGTAAATTACGTTAGAAATTCAAAACTAACTTCATTAGAACGGAAATCGCATGCTCTTTCCGATGGTGTATATATTTTTGTCGTAAACTTATTCTAAACTATTCTATTGAGAAATTACTGCGAAAAATCAACCAAAACAACACAAAACATTAAATAAAAAATTTTCTAGATTAAATTTTAAAATTTCGGCTTCGAGGTGCATTCAGTCACCATTACGACTACCTGTGTGCCAAATTTCAAGGTTGTAAGTGCGATAGATTCGTCTGGACATCGCACGCAGACACGTACACACAAACATTGCCTTTTATAAGTATAGATAAGCAAAGATGATTCATAAAGAAAAGCATGTTTCAGACGGAAAAGGTGACCAACTTATTTTACTTCATGCAAGTCATGTTGAAAAAGATTGCACTAGAAGAACAAGGGGAAAGAAGAAGAAAAACTTCATCACGCGTGCAAAATAATGAGCAAAAGTACAAGTTACGGTATGCATTTGATGACTTCTTTACTTTTCGTCTATATGAAGAACACAAAGAGTACAAATTGTAATCGTCAAAACATTTCCTTACATATCGTCTTTTTTATTGAGACGCATGTAGCTGCGATTTCTTTATCAACTAAATAATTACATCTCTGGAGTTTAAATTGGCTTATTATGAGGACCTCAGCTGTACGTGCTTAGAGTTACAGGCTTCATGACTGAATGGCGTGCATACAGCAATGCATACAGTTACAGATACAAAACAGTTTGCTACAGTTAGTAAACCTACTATGTCACACATTTGACCTCCAGATTTTAAAGACTACATTTTTGTTCAGTGCAGTCCAACAAAAACATTTCTTAAATCGTATCTTCCTTATGTACTTACGACAACTCAAAAATGGAGAAAAGACATTTGGTATGTGGTCTTTACACCAAAATTGCAGATCTGCAATAAATTTTGGAAGACATCCGTCAATAGGAAGTCCGTCTGTATGAACACAATAACTCGAAAAACGCAACGAACAGGGATGGGGGAAATTTGGTGCATGATTTTATCACAAGAGTCAGTGGCGAATCCAGGATTCGGGTCGGGGGGGGCTGAGGTCATAAAAATTTTATATCGTAGCGACGAATTTCAAACCTCATGGCTTATATAAACCAAAACACTTTAACTTTACAGGCTTTCCTCTCCTGACAATAAGAATCATAAATAACACTACAATACTTTCGATAATTTAATAAAAAATACAATGAAATATCTGGCCAAAAAATGTTTTCGACAGCGCCAAGTGGAATGACTAGAAAAGTGGAAAATTTTCGAGCCTGTCAAGTCAGAAAGCAATGTTGTCACGATTTTATTACTATATTTTTTAAAATGAAAATTAAGATAAAACAGTTGTAGTGATTTTAAATTAAATTAAGAACTTTCACTCCCCCCCGGGGGGGGGGGGCTGCAGCCCTATAGCCTCTCCCCTGGATTCGCTACTGACAAGAGTTGTATATCTATATCAAATGTTGGACCGACTCGGTCAACGGGAAGAATTCCAAAATGTATACTCGATTCTTTTCACCGTTCTACGAAGATAAACACAAAACGTGCCATATTGTGCAAGTATACGCATAAAGCAGCTACCCCCGGCCTGCCGAAGAGCGCGATGTAAGTGAAGAACGATCGCTTCTACAGCTCGGACACTGAGGTGTGAGTACTAACGGCCACGCCCCAGCCCCTCTCGAAGGAGGTACATATCGTCATCGGTGGAGGGTAACTCAACTCCCACCATTACTATACCCCAGGAGAAGCGAGAATCCGCATACGTATCCACGTACTCGTGCAGCTCCCCGGAGGACATTGTGTAAGTATACCACAAACGAGTAACTCCGGCCAGCCGTAGCACGCGGATAAAACATGAATGACCCGGCCCCCACGCCAAAAATTGGGCGCTGTGGCCCCAGCATTATAGCCCTCATTACGAGCGGCGACTCATCAGACAGAAGAAAGACCCTTTATCGGTAGGAGGTAACTTGACCCCACACCATTACACGATCCCAAAGGGAAGTGAGACTCCGCTTACTTATACGGCTGGTTCTCATGCCCATATTTGAGGTGTCCCCTTAAGTGGGAAATTATAAGTGCAAGTACACACAAGGAACATCACCCCGCCCTGCTTAAGTATCCGGGTAACACATGAAAGACCGGCCGCCGCGACGGAATAGTCAGGCACTGAGGTTCCTGCATTATAGCCCCCATTACGAGCGGCTCATGCAACAACTCCCCGTTTTACCGAGGTACGACCTGTCTTCGGAGATGGGCCCAAAGAGCCACACCACCATTATTGTACCATCGGGTTGGCGAGAGTCAGCTTACTTATACGGCAGCCTCTCATCCGTGAACTCGCGGTGCCCCCCCCACCCGATGGGTAAAAAAAGTATATGTATACAAAAATGTCGAGGGGGTAGCACTCTCGCTACTTTCTTTTGATACTAAATGTTATGGCATCAAGCCAGGGCTTCTTCAATTTCTTTGCAATCGCGACCCCTTTTCGGAGGGGAAAAAAAATTTCGGGATACCGGAACGAAACATTTAACCGCAAGCCAAAAACGGGAAAATATGTAAGAAAACCAAAACTTTAATTGATGATAAATTGAAGGAATGTGTTTTTTCTGCCGTCGGATCTTTACAAGGATAGGATGCACTAATGATAAATGGGAAGGAAAATAATTGAACATAGATCTTAAGTATGTATAAAGAAAGTACTATAATCTCCAAAAAAAAATTCTACTTGAGGGGTCGTTTTTAAATCTCCCTGAATCAGGAAAAATTAATTTTGGTATTATGCTTGTCTGTTCGTGTTTATGAGAACGAGATAACTGAAAAACCCAATAAGCTAAAGTGATGAAATTCGGCATATCGTTTATACACCAAAGTTGTAGGTCTGTATGCGTTTTCGGACTAAATCAACGAGAATAAATGCTTTTTGTTAACACATATTCCATTTTTTTCGCTATACTATGGAAGTGAGTGAAAAAGGAGCACATTTACTAAGATTTCTTAGCATGCGCGTATCATTGAATGAAACTGTTATATTAATTTTAACTATTTTATTTATTTGCCAGCGCGTTGATGCTCTCGTCCAAAAAGAATTCGTTCATTTATATGAACGTTGCTACCCTGTCCAGTGAAAATCTCTACTTATAATAAAGGAGAATGTATGTGTGTCCGTGTATCTGTGTATTGGTCCTCTATAGGACAGACTGCTAGACCTAGAGCTACGAGATTTGGCACAAACATACTTTGAAGGGTGGGATGTGCACCTCGGAGACCCTTTTTCGAAATTTTAATTAATTAAAAATTAGGCGAAATTTCGGCGTTTTTCCTTAATAACTTCCGAAAATATTACAGCACAAGAATCATTTTTACACCATCTGAAAATGCAAAAAATTACCTTTCCAATGATAGCAATTAAATTTCCGTACAATGTTTCGTCGAATATTAATAAATTTCTAAAAATATTTTTTGGCATAATTTAAAACAATACTTTTCATCGTTTAAACAAATATTCAATTGAATATTTCTCTTTCATTGTTATAATCTGAGATAGGACCTTAATACATTTTGCTTTCACATCTTATTTCATCAAGATTTTTGTGAAATCTGTAAACCAAGTACTCCGAGATATTGCTTTGCTTACATTAAGAAACATAAGCTGAAAGGTTATGGTTGCTATGTTTTTATTCTTTTTTCAAAATGTTTTAATCCAGCTAACACGCCGTTGGCCATAAAATGTGCTGCGTCATTTTAAAGTTGAAATCAAATGCATATTTTACAAGAGGAATAAGAAAGTAAAGATGGTGCCGACAACGTGGAATTAGGGGTTACTAGATATAGTCAGTTATTTGACTCCATTAGTGACATTTATATAGACAATGAATAGAACAGGTACAAGGCCACTGATAGAACCTGAGTTAAATATCTACCAGGTCAAAAGTCAGGCACAACTTTATTCTATGCTAACCGAAATACCAGATTCCCCAAAAAAAAAAAAAAAGTGCTACGTTTCGAATATTTTCCTGCATTTACTCTCCAGATATTTGAAACTATTTTTAAAGTATGCTTACGATCATTTGAATCGTTGATACGTAATGAATATAGAAATAAATTGTTTAACTCAACAGATAAAGTGTAAAATAAAAGATTATCTGATACACACTTATCGAGACTTCTATTTCAAACAAAACTGCAAGACGTTAAGTCAATTCGATGTGACGTATCCTTGACGTCACCCTGATAATTTTAGATATTTGCTCTCCAATCGAGATAAAAACTCCCTACACTTCCTTGATGACCGCTTTAAAAAGAGCCTCCTTTTGATAACTGAGAGCCGTTTCATAATTAGTACTCGGATTGGCACGTGCACAAAAGCAAACGAAGAATATTGTATTGTTAAAAACTTTGATACAGACCCTACTTTATAACTGACTAAGGTTTTAACTCTCGTACGGTGGACTTGTTTTAAATCGCTATTAGACGAGGGACTTTCAAATAGATCCAAATACTTTTGGTCTACATAATAATCCAATATGTCAAATATTCAATCAAGAAAACAATATTGAACATATTATCTTGTACTGTCCCAAAAACTCAAATCATAGGTCAAACTTTCGAAAAAAAAACTCAATTTGGATAACCATTTGTTTTCTTCATTCAAAAATCTGTTTTTAGTAAGTGGGAACTTAGGATTCTCCTGCAATCTTTGAAGTTTTTTGACATATATTAAGTACATCTTTATGGATTTAGGGGATAAGGGCCTTTGTTGTTAGAAATCCCATTAAGCGCATTTCAATCATCATCATCCAAATATTTTTGCAACGAATCTAATTACCATTTAGATGCAATGCTAAAATAGTCCCAACTGAACTGAAGAGCTCGCAGAAATCGTGGGATGCACAAAAACAGTCTTCAAACCCGCAGAAACGCTGTATTATGCAGTTGGAGGGTCAAGTATCCAACTGTGCTACAAAGTTGTGCAATAAACTGCCCCCCCCCCCAGCTGCGTATCCCACTGGTTATTATATTTACCTCTTATTTATGCAGCGTTGAGTTACATTATACTACCATAACGTTACATAAAATTCGTATCCTTTCAAAAGTATTAGGACATATTTGTGAATCTTTCATTTAAAAGCTATTTTAAAAATTTTGCAGTAAACCATTAAAGAATGAATTACTTTGACCAGCCTAGGCATGCGGATAACCTGGATGAGCCGGCCGCCGCGACAATTAATTGGGCATTGTGGCCCTCGCATAATAGCCCTTATTACGAGCGGCTCATGCGACGACCCCTCGACAGAGGTACGACCCGTCGTCGGGGGAGGGGGAATTCACCCCCCACCATTTTTGCAATAAGAGAGTTAAATAATTGCAATAAACATATGAAACTCAAAGTTTAGAATGGGGCAAATAAATGAAGTGTAAATATATGTGAACCGGAAAAAAAAATAAAATCCTTATAGAAATATAAGCTTCTTTGGAAAAATGAGGTGTGAAAAAACATACATAAATAAAATTAGTGAGGTTTCTTCCAATAATAGGTCATAATTTTTTATTTTCAAAGCTGACTAATGGGAATGTTAGTAATTTTGGATATTAAAGGAAACATATTTTTTATAAAAATAAATAACTAATCTAACCGATAGATATTTACAAACATAAATAATAATTTTATATGCAAATTTCCGAGCTGTCAAATGTTTACGAATTTCACGCCTTTTCTTTTTTTTCACATCCCAGAATCGTTTAAGAATCCTCTAGCAGGTTAGAAAATAAATCTCAGTGCAGTATAATAAATCGGAATATTCGCATTCGAGCTCATTTAAAAAAGCAAAGATGATTTAATTTTTTAATTATGAAGAAAATAATAAATTTAATAAAGTCTTTTAAGAACACATTCTTATTTGTGTAGTAAAAAGAAAATTTATTTATATTATTTTCTACTTTTTAGTTTTTTAACTTCAAATTATTTATTATTAATATTACAGAATGTTGAAATAAATTTTTTTCTCAAATTCACTACTGTGTGGCACTCATAGATTGAATAAAAATTTAATTAAGTTAATAGATTAACTAATGGTTAACTTTTAAATATTTTTAAAAAAATGTGTTTTGTCTTTGAGAATACATAAATGCACAAAACTTCAAAACTCTAGCACATCAGGAAGAGATGGAAAAATGACTTACAAAACAAAACTGAGATCAGTGGTGAATCCAGCAGGGGGGGGGGGGCCTGGGGTGCAGCCCCTCCCAGAGCTAAACCAGAATTCTTGATTTTATTTTAAATCACTGCAACTCTTTGTTCTTAATTTCCCTTCCTTAAAAAAAATAAAAATATGACAGCATTGCTTTCTGGCTTGACAGGCTCGAAAATTTTCCTACTTTTCTAGTCATTCCATCTGCACTTGTAGAGTTGCCACGGTCGGAAACATTTTTTGGCTACTTATTTCATTGTATTGTTTATTAAATTATCGAAAGTATTGTAGTGTTCTTTACGATTCTTATTGTCAGGTGAGTAAAGTCTGTAAAGTTAAAGTGTTTTGGTTTGCATAAGCCACGAGATTTGACATTCGTCACGGCGACACAAAATTTTTATAACCTCAGCCCCTCCCAGACCCAAATCCTGGATTCGCCACTGATTCAGATATCTAATTGGAAATAACTAATAAATTATTCCCTTGTAGCTAATAAACTTACATTTCAGATAAATAAATTATTTCGGTTTAAATCAATATTTTAAATTAGGTTTCAGAGATTTTGGACTTCCGAGTTCTTGCGCTTCATAAAACAATAATCACTGGTGTGATGTGTGAATTACAAAATTCCATCTTTACAAACATGAAAGAAGTTAAAAGAAAAAAATCGATAGTTTTCATATGTATCAATTTAGTTTATTTATGTATAATTAAGAATTCTAAAAACTGAGCTTCAGTGGCAAGATGCTCATTAAAACATTCGCTACGTAAGCTGTTATTGACCAAAAATATGTTTAGTGTTGTGAATGTGGTAATGAATGATAAGATTATAAAAAGATATATTTATTCACACTCAACATACCAAGACTAAATTAGACAATACAATGAGATGATAATCACTGGATCGTTGTTCAATAAGAATGTTCTTACTGCATTCGTCAGAAATGGAATTCCAGGATGACAAAAGAAATGTCAGAACATATTCTTACTATCCAATGAAACACAGACTGTTCTTGCAGCCAATAAGATGCATGGAACTAAGATAACATTGAACATCAGATGATATTCTGATAGCTTACACCAAATATGCATTAAAGACTGTATTCGAAAGTAAGGTTTAAATGTTTGGTTTTTTAAATTACTCTCCACTTTAACACATAAATGTAAGAATAAACAACATGTTACAAAAAATCAAACAACTGAATTTAGCAACGGTGAATTTTTTTTAAACTAACGATTACTGCTTTACTTTCCTGTGGTGGAGTGTGACCATTCGACTGGTACATAGAAATGATGTGACACATGACTTACAATTTTTGAAATGGGTTCAATAATTTATGACCACCCGGTACACCTGCGGTGAATTATTCAGCATTTTAAATGTTGTTCATTTCTGCGCATTGCAATTTTTCTGGTGTTATAAACATGTCTGTAAAAGATAGAAATGCCAAGTACCTCCAAATAGTACCATTTGAACCATAAATGAAAGGTCTTTCTAAGACAGCTTTGACAAAGACTACTAGGTTATAACAGTGGTGTAGTGCGAGTAAGTGGCACCTGAAAAACAATAGGAATTTTTCACCCCGAGTTCATCTTAAATGGCTGAAACATGAGTAAATGGTGCCTGGGGCATAGTATAATTTTTTCACTCCTTCATCATGTATTTCGCTACAAAAATATACTAATTTCATGGTGCATGGGGTATCTATATCCCCTCCTCATTCAGCAATTGGGTGAGAACAGTTACATCAGGTGAACTTCTTTCTTTATAACCGACACGAGATTTGCAGGTACGTGTCCACAAATGTCATCAGTGTAAAAATACATATTAAGCAGTTAGTTTTGGTTATATTAATGTTCTGTTTTGAAGGAACATGAAAGCCATTTTGGGACAAACTTCTTAATTTTGAACTGTGGTCAGATGAAGAGGTCGACATCCAAGCTGGAACCTCCTTTCTAAACTTCTGTACCACACCAGTGGGAGGGGTTTGACCCACAATGTCAGATTTAATGAGCACCAGCCTCACATACACAGCTGATCTTCAGTGAAGTCGAGTTTCAAACTTGGAACCCTCGAGCCCCAACACCGAGACCTTACCACTAGGCCACAACAGCCCTACTTTACATGTTACACAAAATGATGTGTGAATGCATAAAATAATGCCTGAATAAAGGACCAGTCTGCAATTCCAAGTCTCCTTCATCCGTTACATAAAATGTATGAATGATTTATGTATCGTTGATTTTTTAGGTTAACATTCTGTTTAGAAACTACACAAGGGCTATTTTGTGATGGACTTCGTACATCTGAATATTGGCCAAATGACATCCGAGCTGGCATCTTTTCCATATCTTTCATTCCCTATAGGGTAAATAAATCCCATTTTTATATTTGTCAACATTAAAATCGAACTACTTTTCATAGTTAAATTTTAATCATGCGAGAGTTGGGTCAAAAGAGTTAAACTGACATTCAGTGTTGTCAGGAGCAGATGATGTAATTTCAAGCAACAGTTCCATGTCATAATTAACAAGTTACTGGAACATCATTCTCAATTTTCCATATCATATTGTCACAAGGCTGTAAAGTTGTTTCCCTGATATCTTATGGCAGAAAAGAGTTTTACAAAGGTTTTACCAAAAGCCAAGACAATTAGCCCCGACCTTGGAGACAAAATGAAGCTTCCAGAAAATGCTGGAATTGTGATCCTATCTCTACTAGGAACAGAGCATTTGAGATACTTCTATGTGAAGTCACCTCCTGTTTGAAAAAGTATAAATACCAAGCTACATTAAATGACCAGTCAGTCATCTTTGGAGCTTTCACCGCAGTGCAAACTGGTGAGCTAATAGACATTGAACACTAATGAAAGTGCAGTTACTGAGATTTATTAGTGATTTGTGTTGTTAATTTATACAAGTGCTGTTTAGTTTTGTTATCTTTGCACAGTGTTTCGCTGAAATCTTCGTGAAATAAAGCTTTATTATTATTTTTTTATCCTGCTTGTTGGATTACATTCACGTGCATCCAACAAACGATTTCTGTAACAAGCAGAGAAGGTATGAGCCTCCCACACAAACCATGATTATTAGTGTGATAATAAAGACTGCATCAGGTTATCACAGAGCCTTCGTTAGTAGATCAAAGCATATTAGAATAGTATAAATGAAACTCCTAATGTAACTTTCACAGCTTATGTCTTTTTAATTTCATTAAATAAAATATAAGAAAATAACTAGTGATAACTAACTTTGATAAATTCAGTAAACAGACCTTCTTCCAAGGTAAATTCAAATATCTCTCTAACTTAATAGAACACAAAATTAAAATAGAGGAATTCAGCTATGCACTTTGTGTTCTGTTCTGTCCATTGTTTTGGTTGCTGCTGAATTTTGCATGCAACTAAAACAATGATTTCGTCAAATTTTGGTTTTGTATTGTGTTGTTTTTATTTCAATTTATTTTGCTAATTTTTTGTATTTTGAATCTCCCAACTTAACTTTCCTACCCTGTTGAAGATGGGAGATATAATAGAATGAATTATAGAAATGGGTTGGTTATACACATTTCAGGGTAGGAAGGTTAAAAATATTTCCTTCAAGCTAACTGAAAAATATACGAAGGTTTTTGGTAAAAGGATTTCAGAAATGAATGACCATAAACATTTAGCATTAATGATGCGTCTTGAGAAAAAGAAAAAAATTTATAGTAAATGACAACTCAAGAGTATACTGTCAGCTCATCAAGTTGACAGTTTGGAGAAATCCATGAGGTCTATCTCTATGTCCAGGTCAGTAATCCGGAATACAATTACATGCATATTAACATTGGAAAGGTGCCGTCTGTAGTAGAATGTCTATGAGGGTGGCAGACGCGTGCACACCGCACAAACGGAAGCAGACTTGTGTCAAAACTTTGAATTTATTTATTTATTTCATCATATTTTAATAGATTTCTATTTTTTTAAAAAATATCTTATCTCAAAAAATAATACAAGAAATATATATCACTATTATTAGAAGAATTAGAAATAATTATGACATTTTTTAAAAACATGAAATGTAGGGAAAAAAATAGGGATCATCATGTCACCAAGGAATACAACGACCACACGCAAGGGGAAAAGCTTGTTTCCGTAAAAATTTTAATCTTATCCGTAGTTTGCAGAAATTTTTGATAAAATCCGTAGTAACTACGTAGAATCCATAGCAATTGGCATGTATGCAATTATGATAACTTTAAAAATAAGTGAAATATTTGTACAAGGTTTAGATTCAAACATTATTCATTGATACTGTATGTAGTCAAACACTTAAGTTTGCAACAAAAGTGGTTTTTCTATGCAGTCCTAAGATGCACAAAAACACTTATAATTCGTAAGTCACATGATCACTAGAAACTTTTTGTGTACTGTCAACCTGAATTTTCATAGATTTGAGATAGATTAAACCCCAATATTATCTTCTTCCCTGACACATATGGAACACACTCTCTATGAGATAATATATCTTAGATCTCTCCTGACACCAGGCCTTGCTGACAACTGTATGAAATCATTGTTGGTGTTATATCTGGGATTTGGTAGAAAGTATGATGCCAAGTTTTTGTTTATTGATTAGATTATTCATGGAACTTATAGAGGAAAGGTGACTGAATTGCTGCTGACCAAAAGGGGGTCACCGATTTATGTTAAAAGCTAGCTCCTGAGGAGTTCCATTAAAGGAGTTTATAGAGTCACTTCTCTTGCATTTCCTGCAGGATACAGTAGCACCTCAGGATTCTGAACTAATTGGGACTGACCTGTGTTCGGATTATCCGGGAAATTCGGTAAAATACTCTTACCTACCAAATGCAGTAGAGTATTGATTCTGGGTGCTCTATGAAGGCGTACAGAAAGAGCTAGTGGCGATTTGCACGGTGCAGTGGTAAACAAGTTGAGGGTAAAAAAGAAGATATCTGATTTTGTTTCTACTAATTAAGGGTGCTGTATTCATTCTTAAAGACGAATTAAAATGCTTCTTTCAAGTTAGGAATAAGCATCAGCTTTGTTTCGATTTGTAACTGCATACATGCCAACATTGGAAAGGTGGCTGTCCATAGCAGAAGGTCTGCGAGAGTGGTGATCGAGCGCACATATGGGAACAGACTTGTGTCAAATTTTGAATTCATGATCATTTGTATCATCATATTTTAAGTAATCAAAAATTTCTATTTTTAAGAAAAAACTTATTTGAATAAATAATATAAGAAATATATATCACTATCATTAAAAAAAATTAAGCCATTTTTCAAAACCTTGAAATATAGAAAAAAATCTGAATCATCATGTCATCAAGGAATACAACTAAAACGAATGTGCGAAAGGGGGAAAAAACTAGTTTCTGTAGAAATTTTAATCTTATCCCTAGTTTTGTAAATTTTCAATAAAATCCATAGTAACTACGGAGAATCCGTAGCAGTTGGCATGTATGCAACTGTTATTTCTCCTTCATTTTTCAGAAGAAAAAAAAAAAAAAAAAAATGTTCGGATTATCTGAAATTTCGGATCCCTAGGGTTCTATTGTATATATTTGGTCCACATGCTGGCAAACTCACTGACTGATTCGCGTTAAAATTAACAAAACAGATATTTCATCTGCAGTCCACTGATTATTACAGAGCTTTTATAAGATTCTCAATCATAAAATCCTATAATTTTACATTTGGTGGATTTTTTTTTTGGTAGACTTAAAATAATACTTTTTACATACAAGGTTATACATAATAACTTTCTGGGGAACTGGAGGTACAGCACATGCAGCATGTTATAAATTCTATCTTAACATTTTTAAAAAAAGAAGAGTAAAAATCAAAATATAATAACCAAATCTGTTTATATTACAAACTGTTTTTATACAAATATTTTTATGATGGTAAATAAAAACATAACACAAAAAAAACAAAGATCTAACGCTTGCTTTTTCTATTTCCAGTACCTCTCCTATTTGCATTTGGATTCTTTCGAGTCTGATAAGTCCTATTGGCTCGAATACCAAGCTTAGCGGCTCGGCTGTTTACATCATTTAGAGTAAACGGTGAAGACTGAGCAACATAATCTTCATCCAATACATCTATTTTTTGCAGTGATTTCTTGCATGGTCTGTTGTGAGGAATTGGTTGATCGTCACAAAGTATAGGATTCATGGCATGCTTGCCACCCTTTGGCATTGGTAAGGAATACTGTAGAGAGAAAAAAAATCATGGGATAATTATTAAGATCGTTTAGAGTATTGTATCAGTCAATAAATTAAAGTAATAATCTTGAACTTTAGAAAGCAATTTTTAATTTAAGGCCACTTTTAAGTGGCATGCTAAGAATTTAATCTTCACAAAGTGCAGGGCAGATTTAATATAGTTAAAACTGCAATAATATATTAACTTTAATAAATGTATTTCAGTTATTTAATTGAGAAATTAAAAAATGAAAAAATACAATTCCTTTGAAGCAAGTTAAGAGACATTTCCAAATGGCTGCATTTTTTATACAATATTAATATTTGTATATATCTGTAGGTTTCTAGTCAACTTGGGTCAGCCATTCTTTGGTAGTTAATTAAAATCAAAATTTTTACATTAGAATTTAAATTTGAAAGTGGAGTATCAAAAGGGACAGATGATAAGGATAGTCAAGCCAGTACCACTTTCCAAATATTTCTACACCATACCAATGTGAGGATATTTAATACACAGCCATATTTATCTTTTCAATTCTTGAAGGATTATAAAGCCAGGACCATGCAACCAAACTACTAAAAGACCTGTCAGTCAAAAATACTTAATTATATTTAAAAGAGTAAACTTGTTTATGAATCTGGGAACTATTTTTTAAATATAAATGCTGACAGAAAATCATAATGTAATCTCATTTTCAACCTTAAAAACATGCGCTGCAGTGAAAACATACAATTAAATCATTTATAAAAATATTTAATAACAATTTTCTTTTCAGTATATCCTAAGAGCATATGCAAGTCTCTTCCATATTAATATACTAGTCGCCTTTGGCAACCAGCTTGTTCGCAAGGAATATAATTTCAATTGAAACTATATTTATAAAAGGCAATGTTTGCGTGTGTGTGATGTCCAGACGAATCTATCGCACTTAGAGCCATGAAATTTGGCACACAAGTGGTCGTAATAGTGACTCAACGCAGAATGACCAGAATTTTAAAATTTAGAAATTTTTTTATTTAATGTTTTGTGTTGTTTTGGGTCAATTTTGGCACGTTTACGGCTGTAGTATCTTTTCTAATGATAGTTGAAAAAGAAATAATGCACCATCAAATAGAACAGTTTTCATTCTAATGAAGTTTGTTTTGGAATTTCCAATATAATTTACAGAATTTTGAGAAATTTTTAAATAATAGTCACTTTTCCTTTATATTTTTATCTTTCAATTCTTATTTTCTTGCACCCAAAGTTCTAATAGCGCTATCATTTTCAATTTTTTTAGGTATAAACTGGAATATTTATACCTGTTTTAAAACAAGAATGGTTAAAATATCTTTTCTCCAATCTTCTATGAATTTTTTTATTCATCAGTTCAAAGCATTTTCTCTTGCATATCCAAATCGATGAAGCTTTTGATCAATCCAAGTTACTCTCAGTTCCCAGAATGTATTTTTACTATATGATTGGCTGGCGGTACCAAGCGAAAGTCACATCATATTCTTGATCATTTTATTGTGTCAGCTAATCTTAATTACTTCCTTTTACTGAACCAAGAATCATTTGATTTATGTTTTATACTTTTTGATAGTCAAGCACATATGCTGATATCTTTAGTTAAAAAAACATGTTAGTCATCTCGCTCAAGTTGCTACAAGTACTTTCACTAAAAATCGAGGGCGAAATCAATAATATATATATGTTTTGATTTCGTTTTCAAAACTGGTCTTTTTTTATTTTGTTGAAGTCATTATGCCATGGGGAACGCCATGTGCATACTGCTAGTAATTTATATTCATGTTTCCCTTAACAATGTAAGCAGATCGTAGTAGATATTTAACCCATGTTCTTTAAGTGGCCTTGCATCTGTTCAGTTCATTGTTTACATAAAGGTCCCTAATGTAGTCAAATGATTGACCATGTCATGTAACATCTAATTGCAAGTTGTCAGTGCGA
This sequence comes from Araneus ventricosus, assembly GCA_013235015.1. Classification (NCBI taxonomy): domain Eukaryota; kingdom Metazoa; phylum Arthropoda; class Arachnida; order Araneae; family Araneidae; genus Araneus; species Araneus ventricosus. Next base: position 449,363 of record BGPR01000369.1, read on the forward strand.
ACTTCACTTTCTTATTCCTCTTGCAAAAATGCATTTGATTTTAACATTAAAATGGCGCAACACATTTTATGACCAGCGGCATGTTTGCTGAATTAAAAAATGCTGATAAAAGAATAAAAATGTAGCAGCCATAATTTCATTCAGCTTGCTGGATATATTTCTTCATATACCTAATATCTCAGAGAGCTTGGTTTACAGATTCCATAAAAATTTTGATGAAATAAAATATGAAAGCAAAATGTATCAGGACCTTAGCTTTCAAAAATGAAAAAGAAACACACAATTAAATATTTATTTAAACAATGAAAAGTATTGAAAATTATACCAAAAAATATTTTTAAAAGGTTATTAAAATTAGAGAAAAAATTGTATGGCAACTTCATTGATATCATTGAGAAGGTAATTTTTCGCACTATCAGATGGTGTAAAAATAAATCTTGTGCTGTGATATTTTTGAAAGTTATTAAGGAAAGACATTAAAATTTTACTTAATTTTTAATTAATTAAAATTCTAATTAAAATTTCAAAAAAGGGCTCTGAAGTTCACATTCCCACTCTTCAAAGTATGTTGGTGCCAAATTTCGTAGCTCCAAATCCAGCGGTCTGCCCTGTAGAGGACCAACACACATTCTCCTTTATTATTAGTAGAGATATAGATAATTATTATTGTTAAACTTAAATAAGAATTAAAATTTATTGCTCAATTTGTTAGCATAATACATCTTGCTATATAGCATTCTACAATCAACATACTTAAAAAGCAGCCCAATCAGTTTACTAAATGGATATAAAATACTTACTTTCGTGCCCCTGATTTGGAGAGGTCGTCGAAAATTAATGTGGATATTTTTTGTGCCATCATCATTTACAGTGACTGCAACTCTTTTCAAAGTTTTATTTCCACAATTTGGACAAAACTTTTTAGTGGTGTCATTTGTTGTTCTATAAAAAAATTATTAAATTAAAAACTATACGTTGAAGTAAAACAAAATTCATACACTTGTAGTGTTTTAATAGTGTATAAAATTTACTTTAGCTTTGAACAAAGATCATCAATGAAACCACCATGATGGATTTTTATGCAGAAAAAATATTACACAAAATTCAGTTTAGCAAAATTTTGTTGTAAATGTTCTCATTTTTAACTTCTACAGATATCATAAATGGAATTTTACTCTTACAGTAAAACTGCAATTATCTGAATTAAACAGGGATTCGGCCTATTCGGATTTGCAAAAATTTAGACGGTTCGATAGAGTTCCGAAATTAACCAAAGAAGATGTCAGACAAAAAAAAACTTTAATTATGAAGTTAAATTTAATAAACATAAGGTACAAAGAACTGCAAGATATACATAAAAAAGAAATCACAAATTAAATTATGTATGAAGGTTCATAATATACATATTAAGATTGCATACTTTATGTATTAACTTTATTGTAATTGAAACATATAGAAAAGAGTGTGATCCTTTGAAGAATTAACTTGTTTCTATGCAAGAAGTTCTACAGAAGTTTAAAGGCAAGTAATTGCAGAGTGCCCCATCCGGGCTACCACTTCATATACTTTCAAAGCACGTAAACATGTTTTGTGTGTGCGAACAGTTTAATTTTCTTCGTTTCCTTATTGCCCATCCATGACACTCTCTACAAAATTATACCTATGTGACTTAATGCAAAATAATGGAGTAAAGTGAGAGTATGTAGATATGAGGAAGGTGGAAGGAAAGGATGAGTTGTGATGTCAATGCAGTGGCTCACCACTTGCGACTAAAAATAGCCTCCTTCAGTTGGGAAAGGATGCATCAAGGTCACTGACCCAATTTTGGCACTTTTTCTTTTTTCTCCCAAAATTGATTGAGATAATTGGAGATTCATATAACTGGGCTTTGGATAATTGGAGTTCTACTGTATTTTGAAAAAGACTACATCTTTTCTTTTTGGGTTTAAGTCTCCTACATGTATTTATTATAAAAAATTATATTAACTCATCTTAGCCTTCTGTAAGCAACATGAAACAATTAAAAAATTATAACATAAGAAATGAAGTTTAACCACATAACAGATTTATTTATTCATTTTTTTTGCCATATTGTGTCAAAAAATAAGCACATTTTTTATAAGCAGATTTGTATTCAAATTGATTTTATTAATTTCTGATAATTTTCAACTGCAGAGTAAAAAGGACCTAAAAACTGGTTTACACTTGTTTTGCCATCTAACATTAATTAGACTGCGACAGCTATTTACTAGAAACACTGCAAATTAAAGAAAGTGAAAAAGCCAGAAAATCATTGGAATGGCACTGAAAAATGACCTGCCCGAGCAGTGTTCGGGCGAATCAGGGAAGTTCCCTTTTACAGTGCCTGAACACCGTTCGGGCTAAACTGTTAAGTGGTTAAAATTTTAATACATTAGTGTAAGTTCTCAAAGACTATCAATAAAAATGTATTTCATAATGATATTTTTTTAAACACAAAACCAACAAATTCTAAAACTTTACATATTTAGCATTATTTAAGAGATATAGAATATCCACAGACCATATAAAAAAGACAGCAGATAAAAATTTTAAGTTTTGAGATATTAGCATCTGAAAGTTTAGAGATGCTTTGGAAAATCCTGTTTATGTCCAGTGGTTGTTTTTTTGCACAAGTGTTACAGGTACTCGCCTCGTACCTCAATACCCTAGAGGAGCCTCAAAATCTCTTTGACATATATTGCAGTGCTAATCCGACGCCGAATTTATGGCATTGGGTAGAGGGGCCACAAAATTTTTGGCCTGTGGCCCTCATATTGTCAACATTCATCTCTGTTTATACCACAATAATTTGAAATCTGTAAGCTATATAAGCTGGCTATTGAGATTTTGGTGTTTTATACTGCATCACAGAGTTCACCTTCATTATCAAAATCTGCACGACCTCAAAAATTGAGTCAAGACAAGTTAAACTGAGTTGTCCATACATAAATTTATAGCAGAAAAAGCATTCATAAATTTATGAACTAAATTAAAAAACAGCGCCTTGTCTAAAATAGGGGGTTTGCAAACTGCAGTTCTTTGGGCACTTGCATATTTTTCTGAAGCCAAATTTTGAATTTTTTGAAGGATATTACACATATATTGATAGCAGCATTAGTTATAAATGTTTCGCTAAACTTTGAGTCACTAACTTCCATTCTACAAATTGTATTTTAGCAAATGCTACTTAAATGAAAACTTTTTCCAACATGAGTTCAGGGTTCATACTGTTTATATGATAGTAAAATTCAGGAGTTTCTAAGGATTTTTTCAGGAGTACAGTACAGAAAATTTAGGGGATAACGTGAAAAAAAATCAATTGTAAGGGAGAAGGGGGGTAGTGTGGACAATTTTTATAAAATTGGCTGAAAAGAATACTAAATATCAATTCTCCCATCTTTCCCGATTGCAGTGACTCGGAACATGTGTGGTGGACTCTTTCGGCGATAAGTAAGGTCGTAAGTAAATATTTCGGATTCCAACGACTTTCTATCAATAAAGAAAAACGGAAACATCATATTTTTATGTTTTATCATAATTTTATCTTTTGCTCTTCGATTGCAATTTTTCAGGAGACAAAAAGAAATATCAAGATAAAAAACACAATTTTCAGGGCCCTTAGAAAAAAAAAAGCAAAATTCAGGAGTTTTTCAGGATTTTCAGGAGGAGTACGAACCCTGTGAGTTTTATTAAATGCAAATAGAGGAGCCAATTATCTTATTTGAAAAAATATAATTATGGCTTTTCTGTCTTTTAAGTTTGCTGATATTTGGTCTCAAAGAAGAGGAAAAAGTTATATAACAATTAATATAAAATTATATAATTTCTTTATCAATTTAACTGGAGACAGAGAATACATAAATGAAATGTAAGTAAAATGCTTCTTACTTATAACATGCAAAGCACCGCAGTATGAAGACACGTGCTTGCTTGATGAGCATGCCATCAACTGATACAACTTTAATTCCCATCTGAATGAGTACATTCTAAGGAAAGAAAAAAACAGGGGTTAGTGTTTTATAAATCTAAAACTGAATAAGAGCCAAATACTGATACTACTTAAAATCCTTTCCGGAAGTTAAAAATGAAATAGCCATTTACCAATTTGTTAAAATAGATATAGTGTCAATACACATGCAAACTATCAAATTCTATAGCATATTCGATAGTTTGCATTTGTAATGATGATATACATAAAATCAAATATAATGTGCAAATGAACATCAAAAGTCATGCTGGTCACAAACAATCATCAGTAGATTTTCTTTTCAAACAACATTTGCTGTTGGATGTTGTACTGTGGTTGAATTGGATAAAAGCAAAATTTAAACATGCTGAAGCACAAACACACACTCTAAGATTTGCTACTGGTTTCTTCACTAACATTTAACAACAAAATACAGCCTTCAGTAATAAGGTCTGCCAGCCCTTTAGATCAACAACAGCAGTTTGGCTTAATGTGCCAATGTGTTTCTGATTGATATGGTTATCATTCTGCATCCAATTAGTATCCATGAAGCATATTAAAATTTTTTTGTGTGTGCCCAAAGCTTTTAAATGACACCTTAGAAAAAAATATGATTCAAAAATCCTTATTATAAAAAAAGTTTATTATTGTCATTAAATACTTTTTAAATTTCAAATCTTGTAATCAATTTTCTAATGTTATTTCATTAAAATGAAGAATTTTTATTTTAGATGTAACTTTATTACAATTTAATGCACATAAACTTGAAATCCTTTTGCAAAAAGACAGATACCATCTAATTTATCTGCAGACCTTACCGTTTACATACAATCCGAGAGTATGATGTCGCGATTCGAGTTAGTGGGAAGGTGTCTTATGCAATAAAAAATCACACTACTGCCAGGACCAGGATTCAAATCTGTGTTTTTGTGGACACAATACAATGTATTAATCACTATACAATTACAACAATGAAGAATATGTTTGTATCTGTTAGTGTGCATCGAAAGGAAATTTAATAAACTTTATGTACCCAAATGAAAAATTCTTTTTGGTTATCGAATAGCTTCTGAACTTGTGAACATGTGCAAAATTTCAGAGTTCTTGCTATTCGGAAAGTGGTCTAAACTTTAACTTTAGATCCGAATTTCAATTAGATTAACTATATTTGACTCATACAAATAAACAGTGCAAGTCAAAAGAAGCGTTGTAATAAAAATTGGGAGTATTTTCCCTTTAACTTTCTCATATTTTATACTAGCAGTACACGCATGGTGTTGCCCGTGGAATTAGGACTTCAACAAAATGAAGAAAAAAAAAAAAAAAAACACGCCCCCAAATTGACATGGAAAAGTTTTGAAAAAATCAATATGTAGAAAAACAGTACATAGTACGTTAATCCGAAACAATATTAAAAAATTGCAATGTGAAAATGATTATTATACAGCAAACAAAATATGCGAGACAAACACTACTGCTGAAAATAATAATTGAAGTAATTTCAGTTGAAGGTTATGAAGTATTCTGCGATCTGCACCATCAGTCAATGAAATTGCAACAACGCATGTTGGGAAGGATCCGAAAGAAGTTTCGCAGGAGAATGCTTGTTAAAGAAAAATCTCTTTGAACTGACCAGGGAAAAATTAATTAAAAAAAAAAAAAAAAAATGGGAAAAGGTATTTTAAAGATTCTTGTTTTAAATCCAACAGAAGCGTTCCAGTCATAAGATGAAAAAAATTGAAAATGATAGTGTTATTAGAAAGGTGGATGCTAGAATTTAAAGAAAACCAAATGTAAAATTAACAAAAAAGTGACTATTTTTCAAAATTCAGTAAATTACGTTAGATGCACGAAACAAACTTCATTAGAACAGAAATCGTTTGTTCTAATGAATAGTGTCATGAATAGTCTAATCATAGTGTATTTATTTTTTTCATACAGTAATCCAAAACCATGCTATTGAGAAATTAGTTCGAAAAATGACCCAAAACAACATAAAACATTAAATAAAAAATTTTCTAGATTAAATTTTAAAATTCTGGCTTCGAGGGCGTTGAGTCACCATTAAGACTACCTGTGTGCCAAATTTCAAGGTTGTAAGTGCGATAGAATCGTCTGAACATCGCACGCAGGCACGCACGCATATACAAACACAAACATTGCTTTTTATAAGTATAGATACCTGAATGCAAAAGTCAGTTGTGACACAAGCCACTTCAGCTGAAGAGTCCAATTTCAGTGCACCCATTTTTTCACGTGCTACGTCAATATTTTGCGGTGTCAACCAGCCGTCTTCATCATCATCATCTTCATTACTTTCAGCATCCCCATTCTCTTCACCAGACTCAGTGTCGACATCTTCACCTGATTTAGCATCATTAGTATTTTCTTCGTCATTACATGGTTTAGAAGGACTTAAGTTTATTTCACATATCTTGTCATTGTTCAAATGATCTGTTTCGTCATTCAAACTATTTGAGTTTTCTTTTTCAATATCATTAAGATTATTTTGAAGAAGTTCACTAAGTTCCCTTGAATCATTGGCTTCCTTCTCAGAATCCTAGAGGAAAAAAAGGGTTTTAGAAAGTTTAAAAAAAAAAACCCATTAAATCTAATTCAATAGGCAATATATTTTTAGATAGAAAATTACCTTTGTTGGGATATAAAATCCACTTATCTGTATGTCTGAAAAGGCTGGCTTACCAGAAACCTAATAATAATAATAAAAAAGATTTTAGCATATGTTTTACATAGGTTTGATACCAGAAAATGACACACAGCAGAAATATTAAAAATCCAATCATTCATAATGAAAATATAAGAAGTTAAACCAGTGTTTCCCAATGTGGAGCCCACGCCTCACAGGGGGCAATTTGATTGGGGGGGGGGGGTCTTGTAAATGGAAGAAAAAAAAAATCATCTGGATATAAAACAGCGGGCAGACACGAGATTGAAGCTAACTAAATTGTAACCTAACATAAAATCTCTTTACAGCAAGCATCAAGTGCAAATATCTCACTAAATTTAAATAATTACTAACAATTAAAATAATATAGAAAAATCTTTCATTAAAATTATTTTGCACTTGAATTTCAGTTCTCCATTCTATGTTTTGAAAATTTACTTATTCAGAGTTCCCACTCTACTTTTCAAACTAAAAATAAGCACCCCTTCTAAGCACTTTCTAAGACTCTATAAGGACTTCAATAAAATATTATAAAAGCTGTATTTCACAATTTAATACATAACCTTCAACCAAATGAGATGCTTTTACAGTTTAGTTAAACTCATAAGAACAATAGTATGTAAAAAAATTGAATATTTAAGACTATTTTTATAAATTATAAAAAAAATAATGCAATAAAAAAATTTTTCAAAATAAGCCCAGTCCCATTTTTAAAAATGTCAGCAATTAAAATATGGGCATGTATACGCACCATGTTAGTAATATGTACTCATATTAACAAACTCTTAAATAGGCACAGCAGGGTTTAAAAAAACTTACCACTATCTTCAAAGTTCAAAAAGTTGCTCATATATATAGTAAAAAATTACATTCTAAGTACTAATTACATTCTGACATTTTTTTTTCAAAAATTTCACACTTTAAACCAATAAATTATAAAGAATTTTCATTTCTATTTAAAATGGTCTAAGATTTTCTTTTCAGCTTTTAATGTTTAGAGCTTGGGCAGGCTTAAAACTTAAGAATACCGTAAAGTACAAAGTCAAATAAACACGCACATAAAAAAAAAAAAAGAGACAGTATCAATATTTACACAAAATCTAACTTTTTCATGGGAGTGTTTTCGGTCATATTAAAAAAATCTGGAAACTATACAAATGAAAAAGTAGAGGAAACAATTAAAATGTTAATGATTGAACTAATGTAACTCTGTAACAAATGAAAAACATTAAAATGGCCTTACAAATATCAAAATCAACTTAAATCATTAAAATGCTTTAATTTTTAGAAATTAAGAATATTTTTAAAATCCCGATATAGTAATTTCTGTTTTTCAGTTAATTTATTTTTCTTTTTCAAAAATCTGACTGTATAATTCCTTAATTTCAGATGTTTTTTCTTTAATATCTCTTCGCAGTGTATTTGCTTTTATAAAAAGAGAAATATTTTTGGAAGATTCTGCCTTTTTAGACGGTTCTTCGGCTGAATTTTCCATTGCTGTGATATCAGCTTGAAGGAAAGCTTTTTTAGATTTTAAATAGTTAAGCTCATCTACTTTTCTTTTCCTGCTGTTTTCAAAATTCGTTTCTCAATTCTTCATTGTTCTTCCAAGTGAAGAATATATTTCTGCCTCAAAGAAGAGACAAACCTTCTCATTTCTTTTGTAACAATAGTAGAGTGAATATCATTAGAATTATTCGCATTCTCAAAAACGAGCCTCTGAGCAATATAAGAATCTTCTTTCAAGTTTTCTACCTGCTAATGATTTATTTACACTGAACCCTCGTTCTATTGTAGCTTGTCCATGTGACAAAATAACAAGAATTTTCACTACTCTCCATAACTTTTCATTTGCTGCATATTGAAGTAAAAAATCATTTAAAAAGCTGTCTAGTCTGTCTTTGTCCTGTGTGCACCCAACCGGTACAGTTGCTGTAATGGCATCAGGCACGGGGACATGGGGCGGCGTTCTGTCTAGTCTGTCAGATTTGGGATCAAAAATTTTGAATGATGCTGAATACTTGGAGACAGTAGTTACTAAAAACTCTTTAAATTGAAGCAATAAGGCATCACATTCTTCTGTAACGATTTTTTTTTGGACAAAAATGTAATAAAATTTGTTTCATTGAACTTTTGCAATTATCTTGCTCAGAGGCCATTTTTCTTAGATCTATGCATGAAGTATTCCGTACAAGGGAATAACTAATTGGTGATTTAGCCAAAAGGGGTTTGAAGTAATTTTGTGATAAATCCTCTACAGTCACATCATAAATTCATAACTTCTTTGTCAGAAATTGCTTTCTGTTTTATCCTTTCTTTAATTAATTTGTCACCGACAAATCCAACATTGACCTTCAAGAGAAGTATAATATTTTGCCTCTGTGAAGTCAAACTGGCATAGCTTGCGTGCAGCTGAGATATTCTTTTTGGCTTCAGATTTTAAAATATTGAAATAGTCTATCAATTGATTAACTAATTTCAACATATCGGTGGCAAAAAAAAACAAAAGGCACGAGTGGCTTATCATTTTGATAAATTTCTAGAAATGGCAAGAGTGATTTTGCTACAGACAAGAAAAAATTTAGCTTGATGAGCATCAATTCAGCCTTCACAGCTCCTACTATAGTATGGAAGCTTTTGTTATTCACTTTAGGCAAGTTATTATTTTCAACATTATGAACATATTTTTTAGTATCAGTCCAAATTTCTATCACATGTTCCAAAACTGGTACATTTTCCAGCCATCTATAGCCACAAAACTTTAGGTGGATTTTTTTTTTTTTTTTAACTCCATGACTTTTTCAAAATCTCCCTCCTAAACTGGTGAATCTTTGAACAACCAGTACAAAGATGATAGAATGCCATTTTTCCAGTTAGTACTAGATGCTCTATATTTAAATGAATTATTCATAATATGTAACCCACAGCTATCAATACATATTATGTCCCTACTAAATTCTTTTTTCATCTAATCTTGAAGATGATCATGAAATTTCTAGTTAACATACTTACTTTTCATGTGTTCTCTCAAAGCAGTTTCTTCCATAGATCCAATATTTATATTGGTCTTGCAAATGATACATCTTGCGCTGCGTTTGAAATCAAAAGCAGTAAGCCAATCTTTACATTTTTCTTTATTCACCCATAAACTGTTAAAAACGCACTTCCTCAGAGTTAAAATAAATTTTACAACATTGCACTTGCAGGTGACTGATAATGTGATGTATCAAACTCAGAAAAATGAACATTAGAACACACACGTTTTTTATCCCTTTTCATATCATATATCAAAGGTTGCCATTCCAGCAGACTTGTTCTCAATTCATCACCAATTTTTACCTGTAAGTAGTTTTATCGCCGATTTGGCACTAAAAAGAAATGGGATGATCAAGAAAATAAAATTTTGCCGTTCGAAAAAAGAATAAGCACTTTCTAAGGGCTACTGACGAAAAAATAAGTACTTCTAAGGGCTTTTAGAAATGTCAGGTTAAAATAAGCACTTCCTAAGACCAGTGAGGAACCCTGTTATTGTGTTTCTCAACTATTTCCTAGTTTTTTCTTCCTAAAACAATTCAGTGAACAATTCAATTTTTGGGTATTAAGAATTATGTACATCTTACATGGGGGCATAAGAATTTTAGAAAAGCTTAGGCAGGGCATGGCACAAAAAAGATTGGGAAACACCGAGTTAAATTCGAGTCTCTTCCGAGTAAGAATTTGAAGCTAGTATTTTAACTAGCAAGAAATTAGCATTTTCAACAATAAATTGAAATATGCTACATGATGAATGAACTATTAATATAGTAAAATGTGCAATTTGAAAAAATATTTTTATTAAAATTTTAATCTTGTGCATAAGCAATGTCTCTTTAGCTTACCAGTGGTCTAGTGGATTAAGGCATTGCATGGGTGAGGAAAATCAATAGGAAGTACAAAACTGTGAATTCTATCCTTACTATGCTCTTAATCAGCATTATTCAACAGACTATTTGTGGTTTTCCTTGTTTTATTCTAAGTGAAACAAAAATGTGGGCTACTTCCCCCGAAAGTTCTCCGGGAAGGCATGCTACACCTCCCCCAACAAGAATACAATATTTTAACCTTTATATAACTTATTATCAGTTAATCAATTAATTTAATAATATTTTTTATTCTATAAGAGTGACAATACCTGCTGGAGAATGAGAAAAAAAATGGATTTAAAGATTCCTTAATATTCAATAATAATGAAAAATAGATCAAGATAGAGTCTGAAAAAAATACAAAATAACTTTAAAAAATTCTACTTTTTTGTATACAAATAAAAGTGCATTTTTAAAAACAGTTTTATTAAATTTATCAACTAATGAGACACAATTCTTCAAATAAATTTGATGTTAAGATAATTAAAATAATATATCTAAATGTCAACTCCTTCAACAGTTTTTCAAATGCTAACCAGTAGTTTCCAAAATGAATTAATGTAATTTGTTGTGATGAAGCACATATCTTATTGCAAAAAGTACAACTTGCAATATTCTTACGTTAAATAAGGGAAAATGATATTATTTTAAAATAATTACACAAAACAGAGTTAGAAGAGCTCTAAATATAAGCATTATTTGAAGTACCTTGCATTTAGGATCCTTATTCAAATGGTCTGTGCCAATATTTTCCTTTACAAGCTGATATGTCAGTGCTAAAATCTGTAAATCGACTACAGATAAATTTGCATAATCTCCAGTTTTCTTTGAATACTCCACCACTGAAATAGACATTTTGAGAAAGTGTAAGCATAATGTGAGGGTACAAATACAAAAAATGTTTAATCTATAATGAATCTATATGAAGCTCCGTATGCTTGAAATAACAAAATCAAATGAAATTAACATCAAATTAATACATTTCAATGTATTAATTTTCACATTCACGTGGTCTACTTACAGCAGCATTTTCAAAATTCTTAAACAATACTTTTATAAATATTTCTTTATTTTAAAAATAAAACATTTCCCACAACATTTTAAATTAATAACATTGTGTTCGGGGGAGAGGCGATATATTATTTTGCTTAATTGTGAAGAACAAATTTTAATTATTAGAATTTCTTTTTATAAACTATTTATAATAAAACTACTTCAACCACTTTGAAAGAATACATTGAAGATACATAATTTAATATAAAACATGATTCATTATATACTCAAAATACACATAACTTTTTCAACTTTCAAAAGCTTAATAAAATACAGCAATCATTTTTTAAATATACATATTTCGCAGTATGCAGTTTAATGACAACATATTAAAAATATTGCAGTACATCAAACATTCTGAGTGTGCTTCAAATAATCCTTTCATATGCTTGAACATATAAAGCACAAAGTATTAATTAACAAAAAAAGCCAATACTTTTCTTGAAATATGTTACCCACAATTCCAAATCCTACCCCATTCTTTCTTTTATGAAATTCTAATAACCTGCATTAAATCTCAAAACATAACACTTCAAACACAAGTGAACCGCAAACCAAGCTACCCTCGTCTTGCTTAAGTATCCAGGTCACTTGAACAACGATCTCTGCAAAAGCTCAGATACTGAAGTCGGAGTCCTAACGGCCATTATCGACCCCTCCCGAACAAGGTATGTATTGTCATCAGTGGAGGGCAACTTAACCCCACCATTACGATACCACTAGGAGAAGCAAGAACCTGTTTATTTATCCAGTGACTTCATACATGTATGCATGGTGCCCCTCCCTCCTTCGTGGAAGCAGCATAAAACTATGCAAGGAAAAAAAGGGGGTAAACATCTTTTGTTTTAAAAATTTAACTGTAGGTGCCCAAAGTTCTAATTAAGGGCACTGAAATCAATTCTTGCAAGTTAATATCTTTCATTTATTTCTTATGCATAGGCAAAGACATGCACAAAATTACATATATTCTTAATTATAATGATTCACCACCAAGAAAAAGCAAGTGTGCTTAGATGATTAACTTATAAAAAGAAATGTTATTCCATGCCACCTTCATGTGCTTAGATTCAGAATGCAAGACATACTGAACTTCAGTCACGACAGAATTACTGAGTGATGGACAGAAATAGAGAAGTGAGACATGCATTGCCATCTGTATGATACTCTAAGAACAAAAACAGATGCATAAAAATACAATAGAAATAAATGCATAGATTACATACAATAAAAAGATACATGTACAAAAAATTAATTAGTAGTGAAGCAACACTATGTTTAATGAAATATTCAAATGAAAAAATAACAATCTAATAATGTATTGAAAAATATAAAGAAAACTTGCCATATTTGTAGCTTTCTGGAGAAGGTTCTGTGAGCTTCAACTTATAAGGAAGAAATTGCAATCTCTGCAAAGTTTCTTTATCTCTAATTTCTCTAACAGCACCTCTAACAGTGTATATATTCTCAGCATATTCCTGTAAAAAGGCAGAAATTAAGTCAATTAATGCAGCAGAATTTTATCATCTTGTTAAAACAAGTTCTTAAGAAAAACATTCATATAAACAAAATCAAATCTCTCAGGTTTAAAAAAAATGCTTGGCTGCTAATTATTTTTTTTATGGATTTTAAATACTTTTACTGAATAATGAAAGACTGAAATTTGATTTATAAAAGAATTAATCTCTTAAATAGAACATATGGCATAAAAATTATTTTACTTCTATAACAGATACAGAAGACACCGAGTACAAACGAAAAATTTAAAAATATTCACAATTAGGTGAATACTAGTAGGCATTAACTATTGCTTTCCTACTTCATTTTTGACCAATATCACTCCACCGCCAAGCATTGACAACAGGGGTGTAGTGGAGCCGGAATGCCGTTATGGCCCTTTTTTTTTAACGTGAAATAAACAAGAAAAAATTGTAAAATTTTCCTTAATACAGCATGAATTTTGTCACCCAGGTTAGAGCAATCCAGCACTGCTTATTTTACAACTACACCACTGACGCACAGGTGTCGGGTTTCATAGCCATTTGTCTCACAAGAACATTAACCAATTATAATCACAATTTTATACATAATTCCTTCCGAAATATAAAATTCTTTTTTTTTTTTTATTAAAGGACATTATGGCAATTTAACCCCTCCCCCCCCAGTTATATTGCTTGAATCATCAGTATAAATGAAGGGAAATAAACCTAAATAAATAAATGTGAAAATTGGCAGCAGATTTGAATTCATGAACTTAAGGGTTGCAGCCTCATGAAATATGTTGAATTTTATCCAAAAATGTCTAGAAATTTTGCATTTGCTGTTATCAAATACTTTTGATTTGTTACCTCTTCAAAGTCCAGGACCTAGCAGAGCAAAACAGCACTCTTCACCAGGAGCAGAAGGAAATCATCCTAGATGACAGTAGATTTGTTCCTGAACAGTGAAGCTTTTTCAATCTTTATCAAAGTGAAGCTATTCAGCCATAAATGAAGCTGTATTTTCTGTCTGTAAACTTAGTATAGAAACATTGAACTGGCCTTGCACCTCAATCAAAGCAACAAAAGTACTTTTTTTTTACAGCAGTGGTGAGGGTCTGATGAATCTAACAATGCCAAATTCATCCACAAAAGGTCAAAGTAGTGCAAGAAAAAGCATGTATTTTTCCATATTGGGTGTATACAACATCCCAATGCATTCATCACATATTACAGATATTGTGCCTTAATGTTTCATGTTGCTGAGGTCATACTTAGTATGTGGCACGATTTTCCCCAGCTTGGAAAAAGACTACACCGTAATCTTAAATCTTACCTAGATTGTAATACTTCTTGAAATTATTTTCATGATGAGGTCGCCTGATAAGCATTTATAACCCAGTTCACTCCAACAAGAAATAATATCAAAAGTTCCTGGATTGGACTTTTAATCATTGATGAAAAAAGTTTTGGATAAATAGATAGAAAAGTTGAAGTAACAGAATCTGGCACAGATTTCAGTACCACGTGGACTGAAAATGCTGTTCCCCACCATTTCCGATATTTATAAATACCTAAATATTGTCAATCGGCGAAATATCAGGTAGTAGGTAACTAGTAGTTCAGTTTATGTTAATAAATATTGCAAGAACACTCTAGATATCGTTGAAATTTGCTATAACGTTATAATAAAAGCATGAGGCACAGACTTTTGGATTTTATAAGGAAATGACAATTTACGATAAAAAAACTGGTTTAATTATGTTTATTACATTAATAATCTTATAAATATACAATATAGGAAAGGTGAAATGAACAATTTTATACACTTACATGAACAGGCGATGCTTTAATAAAAGCTCCTGAATCGACAACAAGATGTTTAACGCGCTTTTCCATTTTAAAATTTACAAAACTTCAGAATATCAATTGATTACAACCACATGGATACAGACAAGTCAAAACGAGCACGACGTAAATAAATTATAAAACACGAATAATAGCAGTATTGCCAAATAAGCTTCAAATGCTGTAAAAGAAATGTGTCATTTTTCGGTAGATATCAATCTTGAAGGAAAAAAGTAAATTAAAGAATAACACAAAAAAATCAATTTAATGAAATATAGAGTTACAGAAACAAGAAAAAAAAATTATAAGAGAAAAGAACACTATTCTGGGAAGTCAATTTATGGTCACGTGATACATGTAAAATGGGCAGCGAAGGCAACATGCAGTTACGTGATCATGTGTAATGGGTTTATTCGACATCGATTTTACCAGCATGTTCCACAATTCGAAGAAGTCATGGTAGTGTTTTGGTCTTACATCCTTGAACACCTAAAATGAATTGCTGGTTTATGCTTAAAAAAAAGGAATGGACGAGTTTTCTGGTTTGTTTATTTTAGGTTCACAGAATTTCCGTGCCTAGGATTCGCTTCCGTTTTCTAGTAATCCTCCAATTTAAGCGGTCGCCAAATCCATTTGGATTCTATTTCAAGCGCCAAGTTCGAATCGCCCCTTTTTTTGCACACAAAGCGTTGAATTCTGTGTTCTTTGCATTTTCTCTTGATGTATCAATATTCAATGATAAGATCGGACAGCATTTGATTCAAGTTTCTTGTTTCTACGCTATGTGGAAGGCGTCAATCGAACAGGGAATTATAAATATTTTTATGAATTATTTTCGAGAATGGAGTGATACTTCACTTCAATAGCTTGGTGGGTTCTCAAACTAGGGTTTTGATATTGGCCTTTTTTCAAAGGATCTGGCCATAAAAGAACCCTAATTTGTCTTTAAATTTCTGTTTGGTTTTCTTTCCTACTCGAGTTATAGAATTAATAGTTAAAAAATAAAATAATCATGTGAAACATGGGTTATTTTATTTCCTTAAAAATTAAGAGAAAATCGAATTTCATTTTGATATTGATACATTTTAACAAAACGTTTTAAATAAAAACGATTTTCTAAATAATTTTTATTGCCACACTAGACCTGAATTTCTTCGAGGTGGTTAGGACCAACTCATTAAATTTAATTTCGCATACTATTACTGTCAACTTTTTGCGAGAAAAGTTACCTTCATCTTAAATCAGTATATGTCCTGTTGTTAAATTAATCAGTAGATATCCTGATAAAGTTTTGCTTTTATTTAATCGTTGCTTTATTTCTATCGTAAGCCGCTCATCGCATGTTCTGTCTACTGTGATTTTGATGCATACCCTTAAGGATACAATCAGAGAAAAGTGCAGCACGGATTGATGCATTAGGGACCAAGGGGTCTATTCTGGTACCCCCAGTTGGGTTGGGAGACGTCACTTTTCCCGGCCGTTAAAGACAAGAATTGGGGGTCTATTCTGGTACCCCCAATTCTTGTCTAACCCAGACACCCTCATAATTAAAATAATTCAGAAAATTATTTTATTTCACAAGGTGTCCAGAAAATTACTGACGGTTTTTAAAATGGATTACACTTTAAGTGCTATTTAAATTATTCATATAGGAAATGAATGCGAGTAACTAAGAATTTATATAAACTTCTTTAGGCCATTTCTAAAAGTTACCGATAGGTAGCGCTCCGAATTCGAAAGTTGTCAACCATATGCCAATAACTCTATGCGCTGCATGGGCATATGTATCCAGAAGTCGCATTACTGAGTCTACTGTTATAGGGAATATAGTTAATTCAAGTCAGCAAGTTAAAATCATATACGAATATATGGTCATCCTTAATGACTATTGGGAACAGTTATGTATATATTATACTAGATGGTTGAAGTCTCAGTGATCTGGTAAGGTTTTCACTTTCCTGGAGTCAAGAACCACATTATTGCACTGGAATACTTTTTTGTGATTGGCAATTCTCCGTATAAGTTGGATCTTAAATTCCGCGTGATTTCTTCCTATTTTTGCACTTAAAAGATGTTGTGGATCATAAAAATCTCATGACACGAACTTCAGTGAATTATCTGTTATAAAATGTGCAGCCATTCCATTAGTGCAATTGCTCAATGTCATTGCTAATTTTGTACTTTCCTTTTGTCTCGTCATTGCTAGCGATGGTAGACATTTCAAGATAACTACTTGCGATTTCCAACAGTTTTTCTCAATGAATGACAGTTTCCGACACTGGGGTGACATTTAGTATTAACACAAGGAAACATAGTAACCAAAGTTCCAGACCTCACTAATTAAACATGTGAAAGAGTGATTTACATAACTGTCATAGACTGCTTAAAATTCTGTTAAAATTTTTTTTCTTCTCTTGGTCACCTTGTATTTCTATCTCACAAGTTATGAAAAACATATAAAATAATTTGTTAAGTTCAGGCAACACAGTTTGAAAGGAACAAGACAACATAAAGACACAAATGTATAACTTTTATTTGGTAGGCTTGCCCCAAAGGACATCAATCAATTCCAAAAATAGAAGGCACATCTCTGCTCTATACTACAATATACAGGAAATTTACAATATTGGCATAGTACCCCAATTTACAAAGGTATCAGGTCAATGAGATTGTTCTTTGGCTGCGTCATATGATCAGGGAAGAACTCGGTGAGTTGATCAAACAGTTGACTACGGCGCTTGAAAGTTTCATCTACGCTCAGTTCATCTGAAACAAAATGGAAAATATTGTAATCACTTGTACAAAAAAACATTGAGCACTCTTCTAAATTTATTTTTATAATCATACTAATTTTAATTTTTCTACATTTTATTTGCTGCACGCCATACTTTTCATTTAATAAAATGCTTTTGTCAATCAATGATTTTAATATTAAAGACAAATAATGATGGTGAGCTATTTCAAAAATTATTCTTCGTGATATTTTCTTTTCATTAACAACTTTCATAAGAAAGCAAAGGTATGTTTGTTGTGGGTTTTATGGCACAACAGCCATATTAGACTATAATACGCTGGACTTCGGTAGAGAAAGCAAAGGAAAATGTAATTAAAGACCATTCACCATTGCTTTTTCATATTTGATTTGAATGTTTCAGTGATTATTTTTGGGATGAATATGATGATGATATTATTTAAAAGGAAATAATCGTAATAGTAGGAAAAATAAAGATTCTTTAAAGTAAGTAAAACTACTCTTTTGAAGTGTAAGTGCATGATTAATTAAACGCTTCAGTGCATACAAGATTTTTGATAACTTTTCATTGATTTTGTATTGAATCTCAAAATATAACTCATTGATTTACAACCAAGCTAATGCTTCACCAAGTTACAAATGAACGAAAATAGTTCCTTTTTCCTTTACAAAGGAATTAACTTCACTGAATGACTCACCTAGAAATTTATGAATCTTAGCGAATTCTACTCACTGGAAACTAGTGTAGAGACAGAAAAAGGAAGGATAAACTTTTTTAAATACACGACTGCAAAAATAGCAAGCTAATAATCTATGGAGCAGTTGAAATGTTAATTTAGCACAGCACAACACAATGTCCAAGCTGAAAAAATGGAACATAAAACCTGAAATTGATAAAATGTATTATTTTGTGAAACTGACAATGGTTCACTTCACTATTAAAAGATTATCTATCTGAAACAACAACCATCAATAAAAGCATGATTTATCTTAACTCTTCACAATTTTTTGAAAACAAATGTAAGTCATAAAAATAACTATACTAGTAATATGCAAGTCATCCTTGTTAATTCTTTCCGACTCAAAAGCAGAAATGCACAGAAAAGAACATTACTCTGATGATGCCTAACAGCATCGTAAGAGCCCTGAAAGGATTAACTTCATGCAACTGCTTGCCGCAAATTGGTAACATCTAAAATTTCTAACTATTTATCTATTAAAAGGGTGGAAAACCCATACTAACCTTTGACTTCTTTTTCCTTTTCAGAAAATAAATTGAAAGCAAGAAGCTGAAACTAAACAGAAAAGCAAATTAGCCTCTTGGAAAATTAGTACAATAAAAAAAAAGTAAAAAGAACAGTGACAAACCTCTTTTGTTTCTTCAGCGTTGCTATGATCTACAGTACTAGCGAGTTCTGTCTGAAGATAATGTAGAGCAGCTATGGGATCTCTACCAGCTATTTCTTGGAATTTATGCTGACGAATAATGCGCCGGCACTGGCGAAGCAACATTTCTTTTGTGGGGCGATAAAGCTGCAAACACAAATATTTTTATTTGTTCTATAAAAGAAGGGCTAGAAATGCCAATAATACACCTTCTGTGAAGCAAAACACATGAAACTGCATATCTTTAACAATTAAATCAAATGTGTAAGTGTTTGCTTTTATTTTTTTTATATATGAAAATGAAATTAAAAAAAAAAGGGAATAATAGAAAATGACTTTCAAAGAGATTTTCAATGAACTTATCCAAAGAAATAAGGAAAACACTGCTGCCAAATCTACACTAAAAATGAAACATTCATCACTTTAAAACAATGCCAGATAACAAATTTTCTAAATTAATAAGTTACTTTAAACAGGGATGAGATTGGCAGAAGAGCAAAAAGACTGAAATCATACACGAGCAAAAAATCTGTACCATAATTTAAATGTGAAAGAAGTAAAACATCAAAATATGCAACATGATGAAAATATTACATTATAATAATTAATAACTTAATTATTTATAATTCAGTACGTATAAATAAGAAAAATATTAAATTATTATTAAATCATTCACATTAAAAGTTAAGAAACAAGTTTAACACATCATCAGGGGCATCTTCAAATACAAAATTAGACATTAAAACATATTTACCACCTGTACATCATTGAGATGCAATATACACCCAACAGAAGTCTGAGAAGAATTATATTTAATAGCCTTTTGATAAAAGTTAGCTAAAAAATAAATAAAAATAAGGACAAATAATTTCTTTTGCTTCATGCAATTGTGTAAAGTGTATTAGCTCTTTATAAATTATGCTAATGTATCATATACTGAATTATGTTTTATTTCTTTTATTTTTATACATTTTTGCAAAAGTAACAGCACAATGATTTTGCACCTTATAAAGTGAGAGGTGTTGAGAAATTGTACAGTTACAATGACAGATTCATTTAGCATTATTGTTAACTAAAACCCTTTGAAACATTTCCTTAGTTGTTAAAGAAGTGTTTTTCTTTCGTTTTTTCATTTGTGTGGCTTTTGTTGGTAACAGATCTCCATTAACACACTTCAGCCCTTGTTTTGGAGGGCTCTTACCTTTGACAGATTTTTCTTCAATAAAGGACGTGTTTGCATCCTCTGCAAGTTTATTTTCAATAAAGGCTCAAGTTTTTGCACAGTTTTCATTAGTATCTGTCTGTTCAATTACTGACATAGTTGTTGGGACTACATTATCTCTAGAATGCCTAGGTAAATCATCTGCTTTATTTTTTATTTTGAGAAGATTTTTTTTATGTCTTATTCTCTGCGTTTTTGCTGCATTTTCACACAACTTTTTAGCTGCCTCTTTTGACAGGAGTTTCTTTTTTTTAAATGTAGTTTATTTATTTGTTTTTGTTCAGTTTTTTTATTTCTTCATCTTGGTATGCCCTACAAGATGACCTTAAGTTTTCAACTAATTTTTTTCAACATGTTAATGCAAAAAACTTTTTTTTTTTTTTGCAAAATATGCCAGAGGTTTTGTTTTCTGCAAAAAGGTGGTACTTAATACATTGAATGGCACAGAATATGTTGAAATGTTCATCCTTGTAGAGCTTGCAGATATAATGTTGATTCGTCAGTAGAAGATGAATCAGCTAGTTTCCTAGCCGGTGGAGTTAAGCCTCACTATTCAGCATATTTTCCCAGAATTTTCCTTCGAAAACGTAAGATAAGAAAGTTTCTTTTCTTTGTGTAAAAGCGGAATTTTCGGAAGAAAAAGCAAATTTTTGCAGGGGAAAAAAAATCGGAAATCTGAGAGAGGGGAAAAAAAAAACCCACCGGAATTTTGAGAGAGAAAAAAAAAAAAGATTTTTTAAAAAATACGGAATTTCTCCAAAATAACAAAAAAAGCAGAAATCAGCGAAAAAGCGGAAGAATCTCATCCCTGTTTAAAAGAAGTTACATTGTTTGAGTGAGATTATAATTTGAATATCATTTTAGAAACTGATAGAGGAAAAAAAACAAAGACTGAAAAATAATAAAAGTACAGCATATAATAAGAATTCTTCAAAATTATAATGATTCTCTTGGAACCAATTAGGAAGGTTTTTATAACATAAACTTGGTTCTACCAGTTGCATGATTAATGAAGATAATTATTTTTTGACATGTCTTAAGAATGATTGAAATAATATACAAAGAAGAGTATGCCTTTTCTAGCAAGTATTAAAATTATTTCAAGCAAAATTAATTGGAAAACAGTCTAGCCAAATACTCACATGCAAGGACCAGAAATCATCCAATCGCATTTTAGGAGAATGAGACTTGCCAGGGTTCCCACCAAACAGGTAGTGGACCTAAAACAAATAAAACATTATTAACAGCCGATCCCTTTTTCTATAATAATAGTAGATATGTAATTATAATATCAGATATTTAACAACCAATGACAAATCTCAGATATATAATCTTGATTACATAATTCAGATACATGATCTTTTACTTCAAAAATTTATAATTTCATTAATTAGATAAGGTTAATTGAAAACTAGATAGAATCTTTACCTTTAGACACTGATTCGCATTTTAAATACAGGGCTGAAAATGTTTAGAAAAATTACGAATACTTTCTTTCATGTCGAGAAAACAAACATCACATTTTCTTGCCATCATTAAAATATCAAGTCTACGATTAAATTAGCTATCCTCTTAATTTTGATACGAGAGACGGAAATTTTCTCACAAAAGAATCTCAGAACAACAAATTTTTACCTCTCCCCTTCCTTAAAATAAAAATATCTTTTTATTCAAGCTGAAAATACAGTCAATAATTTTTCTATCACAATTAAAGTTAGAGAGATTAAACTTACTTTACGAATGTGATCATACACGAGCTGATGTGCAAATCGTGGGCAGGGTTCTAAAGGTTGATCTATTTGGGTGGTGCCTTCTTGCTCTTTGATATCACTCTGGTAGATGCAAGACCTGAAAGAATAAAAAGTGAAATGACTGTATTATAGCAGAAAGAAGATTTAATGAGACATTAGAAACTTCAGTTACAGCCTACAAAAAGAAAAACAGATGAGACTCCACAATGTTGCAAGTAAAATAACAATTACACTAATACATGTCAACATTGGAAAGGTAGCTGTCCGTGGCAGAAAGTCTACAAGGGTGGCATACGCATGCGCGAACACACACATAGAAACAGACCTGTGTCAAAATTTTGAATTTATGAACATTTATAAACATCATATTTCAAGTAATCATATATTTCTATTTTTTTAAAAAAATATCTTATCTGGATAAATAATTCGAGAAATATACACATGTCCCTATTATTAGAAGAACTAGAAAATCACCCGTCATGGTATGACGGGTGCAAATTGCCTCTTCATTCAAGAAATTTCCGGTCAAATTTGATGTGTTTAAATAGATATATATGCGAGAGAAATGTTTAACATTGATTGAAAACAAATAAAATAAACATATGTTTTATGACAGGAAATATATATATTTACATATTTCTTTATTCAAAAAACCTCTTGGTAAACAACATTTCGTTTGAAGTATTTTTCGTTGTTTAACAATTTCCCTTGTACTTCAGATGTCTTTGTGTAAATTTTAACGCGCATAAAATACTTTACCAAAATATGTACATAATAATTCAATAACCATGAAATTCTCAGCTTGTCAAACGCAAGTCAAATGTTAAAATTTCAAAGGAATTCTTTTTCGAAATTCTAATCAAAACAAAGCACTTCTCTGCTTGTCAAATGTTGCCAAAATATATTATCAAATTATATCATCATGATTGCAATAAATAATCAGATGCATCGTAGTGTCCAAAAACCCATGCAGGATATATCACTGTCGTGATTTACTACTTTCTATAAAAAAACGAAAATTAATTTGAAATATACGATTAATATAAATTAATATTTCTAGGGAACTATTGATTACAGCGAGATAAATTTTATATCAATCGACAGCAAATTTTATTTCACTATTTCAGAGCTATTAAATTTGAAATTAGAATGACAATTACTCTTTTAAATTTATAATTACTGAAATTTAGGTGCTCTAACAATGAAATAATGCTGTTTAACATCTCGCAGTGCTATGGCGCGAATTTTATTGTTGGTGACGTCAGAGTGTTACCGGATTAGTGAGAGACAGATATGGCCTATTATATTAGTAATTAGAAACAATTATATGACATTTTTCAAAAACATGAAATGTAGAAAGAAAAAAAAAATCTGGATCATCATGTCATCAAGGAATACAAGTAAAATGACTGTGCGAAAGGGGAAAACGATTCGTTTCCATAGAAATTTTAATCTTATCTGTAGTTTGCAGAAATTTTAGATAAATCCATAGTAACTACAGAGAAGTTGGCATGTATGCTAATATTCTTGCAAAAATTGTCTTGTAGGTGTACGTGAATGTACTCCAATAAGCAGGATTTTAAAAAAATAAAGCTCTTTATTTTACAAATATTCCATGAAAAGAAATGTAGCACAAGAATTAAAACAGCGCTAGTAAAAATCTTCAACATAGATCACCAATAAATCTCATACACAACACTTTCAATAGCACTCAAAAATTTCTTATTAGGTCACCAGCTTGATTGCTGATAAAAATCCAACTGACTACTCTTGGTTTGAGAGATTGCTTTTATATCTTTTTAACAGGAAGTGATGTAATCTCCAGAAAGGTCATGAAGTTATTGGCTCCCAGTAAAGTTAGGTCCACAGTTCAAGATTTTTCTAGAAGATTCCTTTGGTCGCCAAGATTAGCATGTCAGAGAAACAACTTTACAGCTTATATTCTGAAACTTTTTCTATTTATCACCTCATTTCTAGGAAAGCATTCATGATCCCATTTCTATCAGAAAAATTTTATTGCAGTCCCAAAGTTGGAAAACACTTTAAGCAAATGAAGCATTAATTCATGAAATCTATCAGGAAATTTACATAATATTTTTTAATTAATACTAATTTAATAATTTAAAATTAATTACATAATTTTAATAATATCTCTTAAGTCAAGAACTTTCACATTAAATATTTTTGGTTATGAATGTTAAAGTGTCTGAAAGAAAAAGCCACAGAGAGAAAATTTAGAACCATAATATTAGGGTCATGACTTAATATTTAAAAAGCAATAAATTATATAATTAATACAGTAGAAACAACGCCTTTAACTAAGTGAACTTTTTATGCATAAAACACTACATGGTTAAAGTTTTGACCTATACAGTCCATTCAATTGAACAGAAGATACAATATTAGGTAAAAAACATATTTCATTTTCCCCCCTAATGCAAAATATTATTAGAGCCAGATTTGAAAAAGCAAGCTTCAACAGCTAGATTTAATGAAATATTTTCTATTCAAAAACATTTAAATAAATCAAAAATGTTCATCAGGCTGAATTACAAACCAATTACATTAATTCCAGGAAGGAATTAATGTAAAACAAGCATAAGAAAAAGAGAGAATTTAAAAGAAAACATCACATAAAAATTTAAATGAAAATATTTAACTCAAAAAGTGCATTAGATTCTTTATTTCATAAATGCATAGCAGAAAATAACCCAAAAGTATAAAAGAATCTAAAATAATAAAAAATTATTTAATATAATATTTTCAAATTTTACAAAAACTTAATTCTGAAATTTAAAATATATATAGTGATAATTCAATGAGAATACATTTTGCAATCTGCAATTTTTTAAAATTATGTTAGTTTAACAACATTCATCTAAAAATTTGATATAGAAAGAAAAATGTAAACATATTTATCAAACATTGAGAGAGAGAAGCATAGTTTTTAGATTTCAATAAATAGTGTAACTTAATGGTATTTTTTAAGGAATCTTGGTTTAAATTAACTTTACCATTTGTCATGGTTGATGTCATATACCCAAAAAGAGTTCTTGACATATTCCTCTCGCTTGTCTTTATTAGAGCCCTATAAATAAAACAAATTATTAACAATTAAAAACATGCATATCTTAATGAAATGCAATAAAAATGAAACACAAAGCAGTATATTTTCTTAGAGTAAACTGGTAAGAAAAATGTAAATATCTTACAGATAATACATGAATTTCATTAAGATCTGGATCAATAGTTGCCCTTTGCGTAAACCCAGCTGGGGGAACTGGAAAAAGGAAATTTATCTTTAGTACAGTAAAATTATCATGATAGTCACTTACAAGTCTCTCTAATATAATTTTTTTTTTCAATAAAATAATTTCTTCTCAACTTTCTTTTCTCCTCTACTACTCAACACTTGCCCATGAAAAATACTTAAAAACACGTTTTGAGTTTCTAGTGGAAGAAATGAGCACTTGTCTGTTTGCTGCAATTCAATTGTGAGATGTCAGTAAGTTGACTTTCAAAACAAGAAAGAATTCTCTTTTTGATTTATTATGTCAAGAAAGATCCAATGAACTTTATCATATGAAAGATTTTATAGCTATCTCTTAACAAAAAAGATTATCATTAACTAATGTTCTATGAACCACTTATGACATACTTGTAATAAATAGCAATGAATACAATATTGGAAAAGTATTTTTCTTTGATGTTTTTCTGCTCTGGAGTAGTTTGAGAAAGAATCATATCATTTACCACCAACTTGACTAAATTGCCAACAAAGAGGTTGGCCAATAAAGACTCAAGTATATCTCTACTAACAATAAAGGAGAATGTGTGTGTTGGCACTCTACAGTCCAGACAGCTGGACCTACAGCTATGCAATTTGGCACAAACATACGTTGGAGGGTGGGAATATGCACCTCGGAGCCCTTTTTTGAAATTTTAATTAATTAAAAATTAAGCAAAATTTCGGCAATTTTCTTTAATAATTTTCAAAAATATTACAGCACAAAAAACATTTTTACATCATCTTAAAGTTAAAAAAATTAGCTTCTCAATGACATCAATTAAGTTGCCATGCAATTTTTTCTTTAATTTTAACAAACTTTTAAAACTATTTCTTGGCATAATTTACAACAATATTTTTTATTGCTGCAACAGAATTCAAACAATCATCAAATTCATACAAATATTTATTTGCATGTTTCTCTTCCATTGTTGAAAGCTAAGGTAAAATATCTTAATGTTTAATGATATTTTTAATCAGCATATTTTCATCCAGCTAACATGCTGCAGGATGTAAAATGTGCTGTGACATTTTAAAGTTAAAATCAAATGCATATTTTGCAAGAGGAATAAGAGAGTGAAGTCGATGTCGACAACACACAATTGTATGCTATGTGAAACAGACAGTTACTCGACTCCATTAGGGAAGTTCAAGCAGACAACGAGCAGAATAGGTGCAAGACCTACTGAAAGAACATGGGTTAAATGTCTATAAAAATTTGAAATTACTTCGTTAAGGGAACCACGAATATCAATTTATACATAAGAGATTCAGTACAAACTATATTCCTGGCAAACAATCTGGTCACCAAAAGCGGCTGATTTAAAATATAAACAAAGTGCAAGTCAAAAACATTAATTTATACCAGAAAACCCAAGACAGAAAACATGTTTGATATATTTTTATTTAGGTATTTTTCTATTTCATTAATGTAACAAATTTCCAAGCATTTTCGACTAATGTAGCAAGTTAAACTGAAGCACTAATTTAATAAATGGTAGATATAAGCTTTTCATCGAGTTCAAAATTCTGCATAAACTGATGATGGACAATACCCTTATCATTACAGATGCATATTTTTGTTAAAATAATTACAATAAACAAACACATTCAAATCAATAAAAAAGTAAAATGCATTTATAACAAAAGAAAAAAATCCAAAAAACTAGAAATAAGGATGGAATTTTATTTCAAAAACCATCAGTTATTTTAGAAGAATAAAAACTCGCCTTCAACATCCTTTCCATCACAAATGACTTCTATTCTATCAGTATCTACATTGTAGGTGAAAAAGTCACTCAAATACTCTTTTGATCTTTGCCCAGCAAATATGTAGAGTAAACGCTTTTTCTGAAAAAAAAAAAAAAAAATGAAGGAAACCATAATGTAAGCCAATTTCAAAATAGTGATTTCTTCTGCAAGGAATATTTTAAAAAATAAAATGATTTATATTTCAGAATGAATTTTTTAAAAAAAAATTTCCAAAGAGCTTTTCATTTTTTAGATATTTGGAACATAAAAATACTGAATAAATTTAATAGAGGAACATAACAGAACTGTACATTTTTCAAAATTCTCCAAATGAAGTAATAAGAATTTGAATTACAAAGTTTTTGTGGGAAGCAACATAATGCATTTGGTTGCATTATAAAACTGATTGAGAAGAGGAAAACATTTAGAGAATTACACGTTTTTCATTAAATTTTTAGTACAAATAATGGACAGCAATTAAGACAAATACAGTAAAGCACTGTTTATGCATCTAAAAAGGGACTGTTGTAAAACGATCTATAAAATGAAAAGACATATAATCAAAATTTTAATAAACAACTTTGATTATATTTTATGATTTATGTGCATTTAATTAAAAAATATTAATCATCGTCTGATCAAATGAAGTTCATTGAATGTTTTTCACCAGTATTTTTAGAAACACAATAAATTCAAAGTTTCCAATAGAGTCCATTGGTCTTTAAAAGAAGATGGAATAACTTCTTCACATTCTTCTTCATTATGCTATCCGCTTTTTTTTTTAGGAAAACTTTCCCCTTTAATAAGAAAGGACAGATAATAACCGAGGCAGAAAATTTGCACATTTCAGAAAGTGGGAAAAATAAATGTATAACCATAGCTTTGCGCCATACAAACAAAGTACTTTCACATTACAATGGTTATGTGTGAATCGGGACAGTGATGAAACAATGTATAAATGGTGCTTTACTATATAACATTTTAAAAATACGAAACATAAAAAGTAAACTAACAAAACTTTTTTGTAAAATATGACATGAAAATATTTGACATAAATATTCTCTGTAGTTAGAAAACAAAATAACACAGTTGGAAGATTGTCATTTAATCAAGTAAAACTTGACAAATTGAAAGAATGCAAAACAATTAAATGTATCAATAATGCATTCAAAGTAAATATATTACAAAGAAATATAAAAAACAACTTAAAATAAAAGTATTGAAAAAAATTATAGAATTTTCTTTTCTATTAAAAATAACAATACTCTAAAAATTAATATTTCCTCTTCTTAAGTTAATGAAAATTTGTTGTAAAGGGGTAAAAGTAGAACTAGTTTTTATAACTGAAATTTAACGCAGAACATGCATTACTTTCTTCATTAATAAAAAGTATTTTAATCATGCTAAAACAAATTTATAAAGAATAATAAAGTTAATTTTGTAATAAAAGTTAAAAGATCGAAATTCATGCCTTTTACGTATAAGTATTAAAAAGTCATGCAAAATAAGGTCAGAGGAGGTTGGCAGGGTGGAGTGGATGAGGTAAATCAATGATTGTTTGAAGTAACTGCTTTAAGCATGAAGGGGGAAAAAATGTATTTTAATTGTTAATGAATGTTCATACAAAATGTAAAACTTCAATTCCAGTAATTGTTCTTATAAACATAAGAGTGCACATATCTTATTACCAGCCAAAGCTATTTAAATTTATTTTAACCTCCTAATATGTTGCTGCACATACTTTTCTATGAAAACTGGATGACTATAGCTGTCATGTGCAGCAACATGTTGTTTCTTTTCCTACTATTTAATTAGGTGACATCTTCTATTTTGTGAATGTGTTGTGATACTGATTTAACAAAGAAACCATACAACACTTAAGATGTCAACGGATTGAACATTATTTTTGTACCAAATAATTACATTTATGAATAGTCAGGGGGCGCCTTTGGGGTGCCGTCGATTCAAAGGGGCCTAAAAATTTACTATACTGATAGTATTTTAATTTTCAACTGAAAAATTTATTTAATTGTAAATTTAAATATGTTAAAAGTCAAAAAAGATTGGGGCTTGTAACTAGACAGCTATTGATTTTGTAACGTTACATAAACATGTATATCAGTTCAAAAAAACATTCATTAGAGAGACAATTAGCGAGAAATCCTAGATTTTGCATCTAATAGAAGTTATCTACATTATGGGCTTGAATCCTATTTTGAAAAGGTGCCAATTTGCAGAATTTTAAGGCATTTATCATAGAACAGGTGACTTTTATTTTTGTTTCTCAATTATTTTATTAGACAGGCATTTTTGTCGGGCCATAGGCTCTCATATTCCTAGTTGCAGTTCTGATGGGGTGCCAAATTAATCTAGCAGACCAGGGAGCTCAAATTTGTTAAGATGGCTGTGTGAATGGTTTAATTTTAGCTTTAAAGTTTGAAAATATAATTAAATGCACATACGAAGCAAGTGAATAATTTTTCAAACATTTTTTAAAAACCAATATATGAAAAAATGCGGGAGGGCAGGATATTTTTTTTTCTGTGTGCATTCAGAGCAAACATTGGGGGAAAGGAATTTATAATTACTCTTCAAATATTTAAACAAATTTTAGGGGAATAAATTCCAAAATTATTTAATTCAACCACCAATTAAGGAATTCATACTTCATGAAACAGCATTGAATGCCCAATTCTAGACTTGATTTCCAAATCATGTAAATCGGGTTTGGGGTAATCATCTCGGAGTTTGGTCCATGTATTGGTAGGAACATGATAGGAGTACAGACCACTAAAGCAAGGTTCAGAGCAGATGTTTTCTTCTCCAGGAATAGTATTAACACTAAAGAAGAAGAAGCAAGAGGAGTTTGAGTTAGAAAGAGTTTCACGTTAATAATTCATACTTCAAGAATGAATATGTTAATCCCAAACATGCAATGATTACATATTTCTGCACGAGTTAATTTAAGACTAAGAAAAATGAAGGAACTTTTAATTTCAATTTCACTTTGCTAAATGCATTTTTAAAAATATTTAAGAGATATCAAATATTTATTCCATTCAAAAATCATTTAATGAGTTATACATAATTCACTTTACTGCAGCTTTTATCACCAAGAAATAATTAAGTTTCGTACGAATATTGGCAAAAATTATGCAAACACAATTGAGACCCCGTTTCAAAAATCTTGAAAACTACCATAGAGCAAAAATACCTTATTAATAGAATAGATATTTTATGTATACCTTTCTTTGAAAAATACAGAACAATATGCAAATAATATCTGAATAAGAGTAGTTTAGAAGAGAATTTTATATTTCAAAACAATCAGAAAATTTTGAAAGGACACTTTCCCTTTTAGTCAATTTTTATGCTTAAAAATATTTAGGTATTTGCAATTATAGAAATAAACTTAATGAAAAAGAAACCATCTGTTACCTGGTTAAAATCCTTCCACCAAATACATAGATGGTGTTCCTTTCCACATCCATGCAAATCTGATGGTCAAAAACAAGACTAGGACCTCCCATGGCAGCAGTGTCATCTGTTATTAATGTCCACTGGTTGGAATCAATGTCATACACATAAAAATCGCTCTGAAAATAAGAAAGTGAAAGTTATCACAAAACAAAATGTAAAAGATATCTTAAAATAATCTAGTTCTTTTAGCATGATTTAAACAAGAATTAGTTTTTGAATTCTTTAATAAGATGAATTATATTTATCATTTCATCATTTTCTATTAAAATAAGAAAACTTGTAGGTTCTTTTTCTTCTATGTGCTTAAATGTATGTTTAATTCAAAGGAAGTGGATTCTTAAATAGCAGTTCATTTTTTAAAAGAACTGTTTGATTTA
Source organism: Araneus ventricosus (assembly GCA_013235015.1). NCBI lineage: Eukaryota > Metazoa > Arthropoda > Arachnida > Araneae > Araneidae > Araneus > Araneus ventricosus. The sequence goes on from BGPR01000369.1 coordinate 480,321, forward strand.
GGTATAGAAGCAACAAAATTACATATGCAGTTCCTGATGGTCAATATGAAAAGGGGCAAAGTGAGATATGCAACATAATTTTATACATGAAAGGGTCCTGGTTAAAGTTTCCATCATAAAGGTAGCAGGAAAAATACTTGTATCAGCAAGAATTGTTGTGGTTGGGTTCTGGATAGTTTCTTAAGAGTGAAATTAAATAAAAAGATTGATTTGAATGTAATTCAAAGATGAACAATGTGTTTAGTGAAAGATTTTAAAATATTGTTACGATTCGGATGGGTTTGTGGATTGAATGGACTTGAATTAAGACAGCACTAACAGAAATTTATTTACAGTTGACAGAGCAAAAACAATCCAGTCTTCAAAAGACTACAACAGTTCAGATCAGCTCAGAGCATGGTAAAAACTCAAAACAATAAGCCGCAAAATGGCCTAGTCACTCGGCTAAATTCAGCAGCTTCGTCACCGACGATCGTGAGTTAAGCTCACTCGATCAAAGCAAAACAGCAACTGCACTGATCACAATTGCAGTGAGGCTTTATATACTCTCATTTAGATATAAGGCCTCACTGAAATTGTGATCTTTTTCAGAAAGATCAGCTGAACTTTCTACTCAAACTTTGTGGCCAAAACCTTGCCAAGACATTAAATTTACAGAATTTGTAACAATATATTCTTTTCTCAGTCTGATATTCAGAAAATGCATCAGGCATATCCACACATTATATATACCTCTATTTAAAGTAATGAAAGAAGGCAAAATAAATAAAAAAAAAGAGAGAGACCGAATTCCATTATTGAATTTACTTTGGTCTACAGAATGGGAAGAACTATTCATTCACACATAAGATAACCCCTATTTACAATTACCCTCATGTGCTTTGGAACTCTCATGCCAGAATCCAGATACCGTCCAATGGTAAAGATCTTTTTCCTTTCAGGGTCAAGGCACATTTTATGGCATGAGCGAGGAGTGGGCCCACCCTAGAAAGAAGTGTCACATAATTCAATTACAATACAAGTGATAACAAAAAAAAAACTTATTTCAATATAACTCATAAATACTTCTGTAAAAACAGTTACAGTGGACTCTTATACAATACAGGGATATGCTCTGTGTAACAGAAAATCCGTGTTATATGGAACGTGCATTATTGTAAGTTCAAACATATCTCTTACTCGTAACTGTGCATATTGCTGGTGAGATGTTATTTTATTTGAACAGTCAGCTTCACTGTTTGAGTATAAACAACAGATAAGTATGTACATTTGTTTTTCTAAACATGCCCCCCCCCCCCCCCCAAAAAAAAACCACGAGAAAATTGTAAATTCATCTTATACGCAATACAGGACTGTTTATGCACTGTACGAGAACTAATCACAAATTATACATTCCAGTTATATATGGAGTCCCCTGTATTTTATTTCCAATTCCACTTTAGTTTCATTCAAATGAAGTATATCACCCAGCTAGCTCCCCTTAAGATCTATAGATACTTTTTGATAATATTTACATCTATGATTTATATATAATAAGAACACATTTCTCAGAGATTTTTATTTTAGAAGAGGGAAAATAAAAGCAAGCGAATTACAGGACTCCTAGTAATAATAATACAATACTAGGATTAATGTACAGTACAAAATTTACAGCAATCTTTGAATTGGAGATTTTTTCTAAATTATCTGTTTACTCTAGCAACCAAATATACAAATTGAAACATGATCATACGGCAGAAAAAGAAGATAACATTTTTAATGATCAAGAGAAGATATTAGTAGTATGCAAGTTCTTCATAAATGACACTAACAAATCAAACAAAATTAATAGCTGAAATACAGTAACTTTCTACGTTTTAGTATGTTCAAATCCCTCACATCTTAGAGATTAAAAAAAAAAAAAGATTCGAGTGCACAATGCTATTCACCTGGGCAGTGGTATCTCGAGATAAGCATGTCCAAGATCCAGAGGGAATGTGATAACACCACAAATCAGAAAGATCTGTTGTGCCATCCCATCCACCAAAAAGGTAAATATTTTCTGAAAATAAATTCAAAAAAATATAATCATGAATATGTTTATTGAATTTAAAAGGTTATAAAAGGAGAGCTAATGTGGCAAACTCAAATTATTCTCTTGAAAAGTTACATGGCAAATATAATGACACAATTCTAACACCTAGAAGGGATTTTTTCAAGAATTCAAACAAAAGGGTTGGAAAGGGAAAGAGGGAGGGGAAAAATGAACACTATCCTTTGACATAAAATTCTACATTTATATAATATGATTTTTAGAAAACCTGAGATTCCAAATCATCAATTATAGTAAAGTCAATTAATTAATGCTACCTATATTTATACTTTAATTGTTACTTTCAACTAGCAAATTAAGACTGCATAGCACGGACAAATCATGAAACTTTGGCAAATGACAACATAAAAATGTACTCATTACAAAATAATTATGCTACAAAAATGATAGCATTGGAAATGCATTTAAATCATAAAAGTTAGATTATGTGCAAAACATAAAATATATAAAGTATTTTTTAAATTCTTCAGGTTCCAAAAAATATAATGTTAAATGGCACCTGTTTTGTAAAAAAACATTACAGTAATTTTCTTAAAATTTAAAAACTGCATTATTGAATTTTATCAACATAGCACTATAAAAAAATACCTGTATGAACATCAATGCACATTTGATGCCCTCCTCTCATACCAGGCCTATGATCTTCATTATCTAAATAATAATAATAACATTAATTAAGATTCATTTTTGTATAACACCAACATTTTTTATAGATAAGGAAAAAAAAAATGATTTATAATTGCTGGAAATAATCTTACCAGAACTTTTAGGTGGAGGAATTAAAGGGACCCATTTTGCTTTATGAGTTTGTTGCTCTAGATACTGGTCCAAACAACCATCTAATTTCAAAATGAATAAAATAAATTAATGAAAATAAAAAGAACATAGTATTATTCCGTTTTCACAATTCAGACAAATCTGCATATCACAAGAAGTATTTATACTTATTCATAGGATACATAATTTAATAGTGGTAGAATTCTATGCGAAGAATAAAAGATGTTACTTGAAATTTTAATACAAAAACAGCTCATGCTATTTTCAACTCAAAGAAAGGAAAAATGAAAAGCTCGAAATTTTCTTTTGATGTAATTATTTTATATCAAAAGATACAACTTTACATACATTGGTTAATGGGAAAAAAAATTACTGCTTTGCTGTCAAAATAAAATAATAATTAAAATCCATTATATAAAGAATAAATAAAATTTACCATTAGCAGCTTTAACAAGCAAATGTTCAGCAGCCATATAATCACCTTCAACTACCTAAAATATAGAAAAATCATCCTGTTAGAAACTTCAAATCGCTACTCAGCAAAATTTAAAGCAAAATATTAAAATTCATACCAAACACTGGTGCAATTTACTTAATAAAGCATCTTCCAGTTGGACTCGTGTTTTCTTTTGCAGTGACTCAAAGGCTTCTGAATAATTATGTTGGCGGAAATGTTTCAGACACAGACGAATAGTTTCTTTTTCTCGGTACTAAAAATATAAAAAATAATGTGCAAGTGAATTTATACAAATATTTATGCTGCGATAAAACAATTTCTGAATATATAATGCTATAATTTAAGAATGAAAATTTAATGCATACTGAATAGTTCTTAATGGTCAAATAGGTAAAAGATTTATAACACAATTCAAGTGAAAATGCTCATGCTGTCTAACATCTAACTATATAGTGTCTTATGCTGTACTGAAATTTGATGTCTTTTTAACTCAAGGAGGATGCACAGTAGATTCTTAAAATAACTGGTGGGGAATACTTGACATGCGTCACAAGAACGTGAATTGATTCTCTGCAGTTCAATTTTCTGCCAGTCATAAAAATTAATTATATTGACAATATAGCAAGATCCATCCACAAAATGTCTTTTGATTTCAGAATACGCAAACACCAAAATTAAAGTAAATTAAATAATGCATGCATTGCTAAAGTTTTCATTCTGTGCAGAGGTACTGGAGATGGAAAATCAAATTTGAGGTAGCAATTTAAACAGAAATAAGGCCACAAAACAATGCTGCATTGATATATAAAAGAAGTGAATAAAAATCTCTAATGTTCTCAATTAAAAAAAAAATCAAAACTTAAAAAAGTCACACAGCATACAAATTGATTTGCATTATAACCGACTTCCTCTCATATTTTACCAAATGTTATGGGGTAGAACACGAGTCCCAGTGACCTCATTATTGATGATGCATTCTTCTATTAGAAATTCCTAATATTTATCATAGCATCCACCAACAAGTGGTCCAGTCTTAAAATAAGGTAAATGAGAAATTGCTGCCCATTTGCTTAGTGTACAGTTTTGGATTTATGTTACTATTGTTGCAAATAATGCTTAGTACAGGCATGAGAGGACAAAATTCAAGACATATAAACAAAATTAAAGAGTAATGTAACTGATTGAATGATCTGGTGCACCACTATGCACAGAGTTAGACTTAGTTCTCAATGGTGATTTGTGAAGAAGTAAATCAAAAGCATCTACTTCATTAATGATTCATGATGAGGGGTAAGAGAATATGCTTTCCCTTTTATAAAGATTTTTAAGGAAACTGACCTACATTTGCTACTTGCAAGGCATGCTTATGTTTTAAAATACTCGACAGCATGTCTTCAGGATCACAATGAATAAACTGGCAGAACCTTACTTAATATATATAAATATATGTAGCATATAAATTAAATATCATAAATTATTTTCAATCTAACAGAGGAGTCAAATTTGTATTCCTGATCCAGTCATAAACTGATCTTCCAATTCTCTCTGTCAACATAAAAGGATCCAGTCCTTTGACTCAAAAAGTTTTAAATAATAACTTCGGATGTTTTGGAAAGTCGTAAATCTGTCACTCAAACTATCAATAAATGTTATTGCAATCTGTAAATGCTCTTTTTGTCTAGTATGCTGTAATGGGGATAATATGCTGTAATTCGGAAGACAGCAAAATCAAATAGTTTTTCAGACGTAATTCTATCTCCCCATTATTTTAAATATAAGAAATTTTCAATTTTAGGAGGAGATGAAAGAGCTACAAGCCTATATAATAGTATTATTACCTAACAACAACAGTAACAGAGAAGTTGTTTAGGGGGAAAAACACACACCTCATAAAAGAAAAAAGTGATGAAAATCTCACATAGAAATTCATCTAGGGGTTATATTTCTAAATAAATAATAATTTTTAAAGATAATTTAAATTGCATCAAAAATGTAGTAGTGCAAACTAATTAAGATAAAATGGAAGAAATTAATTAGTGATTAAAAAAGAAAATGCAAGAATCGCATGCTGTAAAGAAATACTTCATCCAGGTTATTAGATTTGATTTCCTATATTAACACTCAGTTTTGAAGCTACATGCTATGTAATTTTGAACAATGGATCGATAATGAGCACTTCATCCAACAGGGCACCCAACTCTCAAACTTATACATCACATCAATGCGAGAACATTTTACCACATGTGACAATATAATAGCTGATTTAATAACACCAGGTTAATGTATTCAGCAAATCTTATAAGTAATGGAGTTACCTGTGGTACTCTCAGCCTGAACTCTAAACTACCTAGCCACTGCAGCTAGCAAACTTAAGTTTTTTGGAATGTCCTTTAAAATTTTTAAGTTTAGATTTTGCTGATTATATTATGTACAAATGAAATTTTTCATTACAATAAATTTTCTTTCAATAATGTAAACAAATTTATCTCTCTCTCTCTTTTTTTTAATTACCCAACAAAAACATAGCACTATATTTTTAAGAAGATTTGGGGTAAACCTTAGATAAAATTTTGTCTACTTACATAGCTGAACCAACTAACACATGACTTCACGATATTCCAGTCATCAATACCTCTGAGTTGAACATGCCAAATACTGAAGTTAAAGCTCGGACCCCATGACTGAATGGGAACTGTTTACAACAGCAGAATAGGCAAAGGAAAGAAAAAGGAATTAGTAAGAAAAGTAACCAACACCATAACCAAACTTGAGTTATCACAGATTATTCAAATCAAGGAAAAAACTTCACATATTATACATAAAAAAAAATGTAAGAAAGCAGATGTCAGAAGGGGACATTAACAGAAATTTCTCAAAATAGATAAATTAGAAAAAAATTAACTATAGAAAAGTAAAAATTCTGACTGCAAAAGTGATCGATATACATAATTTTTCTGAAACTAGTATAAATATTTTTTTACATCCAGAACACTCATAAAATAGAAAGACATTCTAATAACAGGTAAAAGGGAAAAAAATAATAACTTAACGCCAATGATCCAAACAATGTTGGTATAGTTATGATCTTAAAATAGAGCAATCGCATGCTATTTAGTTTATTTTTTAAGTGTTCAATAGTTTTGATAAAATACATTGTGTGTGTGTATGAGAGAAGATATTAAAGTCTCTAGAAGTGCCCTTAGAAAATAAGTTAAGGTGTTAGACACATTTCAATTCACTAACGCAGCAGTTACCAACCTTTTTGGTTGTGCCCACCACCTGTTACGTAAAAAATATTTTGAGGCCGAATAACTAAATATACATATATATATATATATAATAATTTCATTGATGCAGTCATGAAGTAATAAACAAGCTGAGTATAGAACTAATTCTCATTTATTTATCAAAGTATTTAAGTTGATTTTTAAACATATCAGAGAATTGTATATTCAGACATGAGGAGAGTGGAAGACCTGCATGCATCTAGTACAAGGTTTTCAAGCCAAAAGAGAATGAAAAATCCCTGTGTTCTCTCAGATAGGGGATTAACATATAAACATGTGATAAAGCGAAGGGCATATTAGCTATTTTTAGCAAGTTATGTAAGTGTTTTAGGGAAAAGTCTGGCACTGACAAGACGCCGAGTCATGATTTGTGTGGGCGAGTGGAAGCGATTAAAGTATTCTTTTAGTAATAAATATTCCAAAATGTGTGATTTAATATACCTCCAGCGCCGTAAATGAAACGAACTGGAGTTTAAGAAAAGTGATTTTGGAATACATTTGTATTGTACCATAATTAAGATTTAACAAAATATATTAGAATTTAAAATAAAATTGAGATTATTACATATATATATGCACATGTCAGAAATTAGTAAAGCTTATTGTAAAAGGATTAAAAATGTATTGTTTATAAAGAAAAAACTTTTTATTGCTTAACTGTCGCAGTGTTAGAAAACTCAAAAACAAGATTGAAAATAAAAAAACTCATTTCAGCTTGAAGTCATTTTCTACATTCAGATTAATTTTTGAAAAACTTAAGTCCAGAAACAAAGTTGCGAAAGCACATTTATACTGATAAGTGGTTGAGAACCCCATAAAATGTCTCAGTGCAAGTTTGGCATTGCTGGATGCTGTTGCCGAACATTTATCCAGAACGGAACCAATGATAATGCTCTAAAAAACGATTTTAGAGTCTGGTCGTATGATAGTTCAATTAAAAAGTCTTCATTTGATGGTACTTTCAGTTTCTTTACCACTTCCTTGACTCGTGTTTCGCGACCCACAAATGAGCTATCCACGGCAAACAAGTGGGCTGCGGTCTATAGGTTGGGAACTGCTTCCATAATGCATTCAATATATTTGAATGATAAAACTGTTCATAAACAGAGACTCTTTTGATCAGTGCACTTTTATTATGTACAAATCATTTAATGGAAAAACAATTTTAACAAGAATACTGATTATCTTCATTTATGTGAAAAGCAATCCCACTGTGCCCTTGAAGCCAAAATCTACATTAACTTAAAATAAGAATTAGCTGACTTCAGAGATCAAATGCTCACCCATAATATTAATAGTCAGAAGCTATACTTGTATATAAAGTGGTGAAATCAGTACAGTGTTTAGAGCTGGGGAACTAACTCTGTCAAGGTTTTCTCCCATAGAGAATGCATAGTGAAGTAGCTTTTTTGAGATTTCTCTCAAAAATGGAGGGTGGTAGGGGCAGGCAACCACTGATAATGTACGAGTTCATAAGCTTTCATAAAAATTGACAAAATCAGTCCAGTGGTTGGGGCTAGAGGACTCGTTCTTTGATTTTGCCAATTATTTTAAATATATGGATAATCTGTCTATATCATGTCTATTTATATTATGATTTGATACCTCAAAAATGATATTTTTTCATGCAGAGACAAAAGACCTACCAATGCTCTTTCCATATTGAAAAAGGAACACCGAGTTGTATGACAAATTTGTAAGTATGAGTGATAAACACATAATTCAACTTATAAAGTTCATAGCTGAAGGAGAAGAGTTTGAGTAATTAATGCCTTACACAGTTATTGCCAACAGTGTGCATCACTTAATAATAATCTACATATACTCATTTTTCATCCTGATCACTCTTGAATATAAGGTTTCAGTTTAAAGATTATGCTTGCTCAGGAGGCACCATGAGTACAAGGATATGAGTTGCAACTGGATAAGTAAGCACAAACTCGGTTCCCCTGGGGGTATAGCAATGTAGGGATTGTGTTACCTCCCACCAATGATAGCAAGTACCTCCTTTGGAAGGGGTCGTGGCCAGGTGATTGGCTACTAGGTCTCCAGCTTCAGTACTTGAGCTATTGCAGTAGCTGTCATTCAATATCCCGGGTGATGGGGAAGGTGTGTGTGTGTGTGGGGTTAACACGGTTTGCAGTTACATTGTGCTGGATTTCTGGCTTTCAAACATTGTGATTTTACCATCTTGATTGATCTTGAATATGGGTTTCAGTTTAAAGATTACATTATGCTGAATTTCTGGCTTTCAGACATTTCGTGAATTTTACCATAATGATATATATACTCATCAAAATAAAGCTTGATATTTTAAATAACATGATTTTTGTTATATAAAGTGATTTAAAGAGCATGGACAAACTTCATATGCTGGTGAAAAGACAAACCAAAACAAATCTGCCTGGCACAGGGAGCATTATGCACAGATGCTGTTTGGCTGAAAGTGAATTGAGTCAAATGAACAATCAATACTTTGCCAAAGCTGCAGGGAGAGAGGAATGGAGCACTTTTGTGGTGGCAGACATGGAAACTGTGTACAAAATATGGATGAAAAGCATGGAATTTGTATTGTGATAAACTTCCAAACAAATGTATACCTCACTGTTTAAATATTGCCACCAAAGATTAAAGGAAGCTGGCTATTTCACTATTAACACTCACTGTAGTCGAGAATTCTTGTGTTTTGAGCATGCTTTTTAACAATATGGACATATTGTTTCATGCATGTGTCAACATTAATATATTTTCAATTCTCTTTGTATCACTAGTGCATATACATGTTGCCTCTTCTATTAATTCTTATGCCAAACTTATTTGATTTATTGCAACTAACATACCCTTAAAATTTATTCAAACTCTTTCAAATCATCTTGCAAAATGATAAAATAGCTTGCATAAAATAGTGAAAAACAGGGATAAGATACACAATAGTTTCAACTTTTTCATCACAATTATAACTTCTTTGATTACATCCAGTCTAAGGAGAAATTTTAATGAACTAAGTTTAGGTTAAAGAATTATTTCCAAGTTATGCATAACCAGATTGTTTAATTTATACATTTTATTATTGAATATCTTGACTTTTAATATTAAAAAACGGAGTTAAATAACAAATTATAAAATTTTAATAATTAAAAGGTATCCTACTTTTTCTTTAAGAAATGAGTGAACTCTTACATTATATGATACAGAAATAAATTTATGTCATATTCTCTAGATCAAGATAAATAGTTTCTATTAAGGAAAGCCATAAGAAATAGAACAGACAAATAAAAGTTTAATTCTTGGGAACATCATGTATACAACACAGATTTAAATATATATATTAAGCAGAAAAATACTATAAGAAGTAATAATTAAAAGAATTTTAAATAATACCATATAGGTCTATTAAACATTTCTTTAAAGAGGATACACATTTCACTCTTCTTAGGGGTTGGTACATACTGGACTATAACAGCATTAAATACTGCTTTCCTCTCAGTGCTAATCCGAGATACTCTATAATCACCCTTTAAATACTATCATTCCTCTGTCCTATTGTATCATGACATGCTTGATGCTCAAGTAAATTGGCAGTGAGGGATGACAGAAAAAAGGGAACTTCTCGACAGTCTAAAGGTATCACAGAATCTTATTTTCAAATGATTTGAAAAGAAAGGAAAGCACTTTCCTGTTTCTGTACTAAAATCAAGTTTTAAGAAGATATCTTGGATTTTGTTTAGCTGCAATTTACAGGTTAAAATGTAACATCTGGAAAAGCACTTAACTCGAGATTTATATAAGAAGGGAAAATTAAACTGATTGGATTTTTGAATAAGAATTTAGTTTAAACATAGAAATTTTACACATATTTGGTACTATAATAATCAAAACAAGAAAAATTGTTAAAAAGGGTGAGAAAGTAATTGGACATACCAATTTTAATAAATCTACATGCAAACATATTACCCCCAGCAGTATGTTTCAGAGTAAAACTTTCTGTTTGATTGTTATTTTTCAAACCACTGAAAAGAAAGAAGGAGAATTATGAAAAATTATTCTATGAAATTAATATTTAAAAAAAAACTATTATCCTAAATTTTATCATATCCACAAGCAACTTTTTTTTCTATTTTTAGCCAGGATAGAAGTTTTCAGAAATAAGTGAATTTCAAGAATCTCTTTTACATACTGACCCATCAAGTAATTCGATCATGCTGTCATCAGAAAGACCACCATACACTTTAAACTTTTTCATATTGCATACATGACTCTTCTCATATTTTCCAAAGCTTATTGTCTGAATCACAGCTGGGCTATACAGTTTCAAAGTTAAAAACTGAGAAAGAAAGAAAAGAAGAATATTTCAATGACACTCTAAATTATCAATATAAGCACTACTCGACACATTTCAGTTGATGTTTCCATACACTTTTCTAATTTTGTCAAATGCGAATTACATATTGTGAATGATTGGAACCAGGGTTGTAGTTGCAAATTAAGCAGTGCTGGAACTCTCTAACTGGGTGACAAAGATTATGGTATTTTAAAGAGTTTTTCCATTTTTTTCTTACTTATTTCTCGTAAAAAAACAACAACAACACAGTGTCAGAGCGGCATTCCAGCTCCACTACACCTTTGAATGGATCCACCTATTATTTATTCTCTACATGCTGTATTCCTGTTACTCCCAATTTAGATGCAACATAAAATTTAGTTTACTTCCCGATTGTAATCAATAACTCAAGATGATATTATGGCCAATGTTACAACCCACTGCACCATAGAAAAATGATTAATAGCTATTTTTTTGTGCTACAGAAAAAGTGTCAATTATTGGTGCACACAACTAATGTCTGTACAAACGTATTAATTACTTTTAAATGCATTAAGATCTGTTTAGAACTATTTAACTAGAGATACTACACTCTGTCAACTTAAGTTGTCCCTAACTATAGATTAAATTACCAAGCATAAGGATAAGACAAGTACAAGATTATCATCAATAACCCTTGTTTGCTTCTATTTGGAAAATGGAGGAGACAAATAAATTACAGGATTATTTTAAATTCCTGGCCAATTTTATAAATTATTTGACAAGTTTCGTTTTACAGATTTGATAGTACTTGTAATATTGCCCATTAAGACATAAAATTACCAGTATTTGTATGAAGGCAGAAATTCATTAGGATAAATATATATAAATTAAAAAGTTAATTATTTTAGTATCTTCCAGCATGGTAAATCAAATAGTGACTTTTGGGGTATTTTACGAATAAATATATACCCAAAATGTGCACATATGCTTATTCTTTTGTTAAAGAGAGAGGGAAAAAATATTTTTATTGAATAGTACTGAAGTTCACTTTCTTTAATATATGCTTTAGAGAGCACCTTTTATTCCCCACCGCTGTTTGGGTGGGGTTTCACATACATTTATGATTACTTTCCACCCAAGACCGGTACAGTTTGTTATTTTAAAATTTTCGTTCCTGCCAACTCATATCAAGCTTTCAATGCTTATGGTAGGCTAGATTTATGTGGGAAAGAAATAAAATTAAAAAAAAATGTATATTAAAATTTCTATGCATCTCAATTAATACAAATTAACACGGAAAAAACAAAAAAGCTGCAAAGGAAGTTAAATGGATATTCATACAATAGTTCATGATTGTCAGTATTTTTCCCCCCCTCTGAATTCTATTTTATCTCATGATATGATGCTAATAGGACTTGCATCAATCATAGTAGTGATATGAAGAATTACTTACATTAACTGACATAGCAATAAAAAATGCAAAAAACCCCCAATACATTATATTTAAAATTATTTAATGTAGTGAATATGTTTTGTAATAATTCTTCCATGAAATATTTCATAAAACACCTTAAACATTTTTATAATATTTTATACCTACAAGAATTATTCCATCTATAAGTGACAATTATTTTATTTCCTCTCGGTGTTAAAATAAGGAAATACACAAGGAAAGAAGAAACCAGTACTTTTATATCAGGATGACAGATCTAAATTTGCATATTAAAAAGACAAATTTCACGGTAAAATATATGAAAATATAAAAATGAGAAAATAGGAAAAATTACTTGAGGCGGATTATTGGATTCGGAAGACCACCGGGACGTTCCATCATTCGGATTATCTGTTAAAACATTCCTAAGAAAAGAATGAAATTAGACCGTCAGCTGTATTCAAATCAAGCTTTGCACATATATCATACAGTTTTAACTTGTTATTGTCAATAACAATGATGACAACATGCAAATATAAATTTATAGAATAAGAAGAAATTTATACAGGATTAATAAAGTTAAAACATAGCTTAGAAATAGCTATTTTAGTATCTTCCTGCACGACAAATGAAGTAGCGATTTTTTTGGATACTTTATGGAAATTTACTTTCAAAATTTGCACATTAGTATTTTCTTTTGTTTAAAAAAATATAAAAAATCCCACTTACTCCGGTACAAATGAAGCAGAATGACTAGAACATTGATAAATACTGTATTTCAAAACATTTTGTTCAGCCATCCTTGTTTTGGTTTTGATGGTTGCCACTGAAACGTCTTAAAGAAAGAACTTGCCTTTTTTTATTATTGAAATTCGATTCCAGTTTAAAAATAGAATGAACTTTGCTTTCTTTGTCACATCAAAATGTTTACATCTTAATAAAAGTTTCATGATAAGGATGAAAGTAGACGAAGTAGGTGAAATAAGAGTTAAATAGCTTTAGTTTCTTTTTATCGCTTAATGGATGAAAGTAAATTGACAGTTAAACCGGTATTTGCTGGCTATGCTGGTCTTAAAATATTAAAGATTATCTTTAGATAAAAGGTCAACAATCTGCACTAAAATCTAGTGATTACTATGATTTCTTATCAACCATGAAGAAGTAAGCTCTTGCAACCTTGGTCACGCTTATTTCTTCCTTTATGATGAAACAGTCATTGCGCAATTCAACACACCTCGATTGAATTTGTATACGATCAAAACATGGCTGCTGGTTAAGAAAGAATCAGCTGTAGATGCTGTTATAGCATCGTTGCTGATTGCTCTAAGTAATATTTTATACATCATTTATCTAGCATGATGAAACTACGAGATTTTTGCTGCCTGAATCAGTTTAGAAACTTTCCTTATCCGCTATTGCCATAATGTTTCATATAGCGTATACTGAAATAATCATCTTCATATTTGTAGTGATTTATAATTTAGATAATTTGAAGAATTGTGAGTGCCAACTTGTTATCAATGTGAAAAATCAAGGAGGTGACATTGTTCAGGAGTCTATTACTTCCAACATAACAGATGATACGATCACGTTGGAGTTCCAACGGCCGGAAGGAACCTTAATTACTCAATTTGTAGACTTTAGATCGGTAATGCCATTACAATGTTCGTAGTAATTAAATTTAGGATTATTGGGTGTAGAAATTTATTTCATAATCATACTAAATCGCCACTTTTTTCATTTATTTTTATTTACTAACATTGTCGAGTTTCATATGGCGCAAATTGACTTCGCATATGTGCATGTGTTTACAAACATTATTACTACAAATAAAAAAATTATATTGTATAAAAGCGATTAAATTATCTGTACCTTTTTTTCCATTTGTTCTTTTAGCTTCTAAATGTTTCTTTCTTCATCAGAGTAAACATTTATTATTAGAAATTTTATTAAGAATATTAGAAATTTTGTATCTGTAAATTCCAAATGCTATAATAATGTTAAATAAAAAAAGGAAGGATTTGTGAAACAAGAGCATTTACAACCAAATTTTACTTCAAGATATTTTCCATTGATTTCATGGTAAAAGTGAAGTACGGATTTCATTTCATTCTGGTGAATTTGAAGTGTTTTTATTTCTACCCTGTTTGTATCTGTTTTGTGATAGTCATTTATCCTTTGAATATCACATAAATACTCTTGTTTTAATTTTTTTATAAGAACTATTTTATTAATTGGTGTTCCAGTGAAAAAATGTGCTTATACTGTTTCTCATTCTTAACCCGGGAAGACATGCACATAGTGTTTCAACACCCCATTCTTTAAAAAATGAATCTGCCTTCCCTCCTCATAAGATTAAGTGGTCGGGTCTATCGGTACCTGCTTCCGAAGTCATTTTCTACCCATACCACATAAAAACGATGAGTTCGGAATTTGTTTCATAACACGATTCGGGGTGTGCTTACTCCCTATAAACTCTCTCGTGCTACTATTTCTCAGTGTGAAACCATGGCATTTTCAAGTTGATATAGACGATCTTTTCCTCCTTGAACTAATGATCAGAAAATGAATTGATTCCTTATAGGAAGTCTACCTATTGTAGTTGTTCTCATGACACGACTTCCAGAATATTTTTATATATCTTCACCGATCATGACCCCTAGAACCCCAAACCACCCTTCGTTCAAAAGTTTTTATATGTATATGCAATAATAATTTTGCATGATGTAGTCATTAAGTAATAAAAAGGCTGAATAAAGAGCTTTTTCATTTATTATCACTATATGGGAGAGTGGCGGATATTCGTCCATCTTGCACAAGGTTTATAAGCCAAAAGAGAACGAAAAATCCCTGTGTTCTCTCAGATAGGGGATTAACATATAGACATGTGATCAAAGTGAAGGGAATATTAGCTATTTTTAGCAAATTATGTTTGTGTTTTAGGGAAAAGTCTGGCGCCAACAAGTTGCTGAGTCAAGATTTTCTTTGGGCGTGTGGAGGCAATTAAAATATTCTTTTAGTAATAAATATGCCAAAAATGCATGATTTAACATACCTCCAGCGAGGGAAATAAAATGAAACTGGAGTTTAAGAAAAGTGATTTTGGAATACATTAGTAATGTATTAAGATTTTAAAATTATATAATATTAGAATTTAAAGTAAAATTAAGTGGGATTATTACATATATATGTAAACTACATTGCCCATATTATCTTATGAACACAATAACTAGAGAAATTTTGATTTTATTTTAATCGGCATGGGATATGATTTAAGGACAGTGAAAATCTCGGCTGAGTTCCTAGATGGAATATCCAGCTCAAAAGGGGGGTGCAAATGGTAAAGGGTTAAAATTTTCATTTCCCCATAATTTCTTTACAATTGAAGATGGAAAGAAATTTTAAATTCAGTGAATTATCGCCTTATCATAACGAACAATTTTTGTATTTAAATCTTTTTGATAGCTGCAATTGCTTAGAAGTTATGAGCTGAAAAGTGATTTCCCTTCTCCCCTCTAACTTAAAGTACCTTTTAACCTATACATGTTCCCCTTGTTGGAAAGCTGTCATCATTCTTCCAGCTCTAATCCTTATGAAAATAGAGGGTGAAATGTACTTTTCCTTATATGTCCGGAGTAAAGGAATCTACTTTTGCCCTCTGTCTTGCCGACAGGGATTTTTTTAGAGGAGGTTTTGTCGGGTGAAGAAGCTAATGCAGAAGAATTAAGAGATTTGGGTAATGAAGACATATTTACTGATCGTCTGCTTGATTGAGAAGAAGGGTGTGTTTCTTCGTTAGATGGTGCTAGTGATCAAACTAGCACTTTTATGAGAAAGGATAAACCCCTTTCGACTTAGGAGACACATAGCATGCCAAAATATCAAAACAAAAAAAAAAGTATTTTACAATATTATGAAAGGAGCAGTAGATGTTTCCAAAGAGGAGAATCATATTATGTAGCCAGAATATCAGATCAAGGGCATGTGGTAATGTTTTTTTTTCACTTTCAAGTATTGTTGGAATAAATTGAAGGCTCTTGTAAACCAAAACTTCACCAGAGAAATTTAAAAATGGGAAGCATTTCTTTCAGAAACAAAAGGAGTTGTGCAGCAAATGTTTTCTTGATCAGCTAAAAATGAGGAAAAGAAAATCATGTTGTTAAGGAGAAAATATCTACTATTTGCGTGAAATACGAAAAAAGCACTGTGAAATAGAGGCTTTATGTAGAAACTGCATATAATATAATGCTTCTGATCCTTGTACACTCTTAATTATTTTCAAAATTTATGTTATAATTCACTGTTCTTGTGAACACTATTGTATAATTTGATTATAATCTCATTTTTAAGTAGAAAGAAATTTCTAGTTTTCTGAAAAAAAAGGGAATACTTTTAATTTATTTGTTATTAATTTTTATCATTATTTCTAAATTATGTTTTACATGATAAATGTTGTAATTATCATAAATTGTAGGGTTTGTTCGATTCAAAAAAATATTTTTCATATTTATGTTATTAAATTGTTTGGGGTGTGCCGACACCCCATGTATGCTCTTGTCAGGGTTGTCGATTTTTTTTATTTTTTTTCAAAAAATCATTTTATTTGATTTAAATCGGAATTTTTTTATTTAAATCGAGATTTTTTTTATTTTAATGATTTTTTAAAAAACTATACATATATATTTAACATTTGTATATTAGACGATGAGCCCAACAGTCATGGAATTATATATATAACGCAACATACCAGTCATTAAGTTGTACTTTCTTTTTAAAAAAAGCAAATTAAAAAAATTTAATTCAAACACATGTAATAAGTATTTAAAAAATATTTGTGTGTGCATGCACACACAAACATTGCCTTTTAGATCATAGTTTAAATTGTACTATGTAGTTGTTTGTATTTCTTTTGGAACATTTATGGGCCATTCTCCACTGTAAACCCTCCGAACCCCAATTTTTTTTTTACTTGTACATGTTTTTTATTTATGCAATATTAAAGTATATAAGTTAAACCTTAGGAAACGAGATAAAATATTTGTTTTAACTAAATTTTTTTAATATGGAATAAATTCTAGAAAGTCAGCATTATAATTTTTAAGTTTTCTCATTACAATCAACATATTTACATGTTTTTCCTTAATTGGAAAAACCTTGTTGCATTTCAATTCCTTTTTCTTAAAAAAATATATATCTACATAATGTTCTTATTCAGTAATGACACAAAAACATGATCTTTTTTATTCTTCACATTTATTTTTATGGCAAAACAGAAAGTGTTATAAATTTACTTTGTTTTTCTTTGTACCAATTTATACTGCAAAGAAATTTTCTGCAAGTTTAATATTAAATTAAATATTAACACTTGTTTTCATGTCCTGTGCATAACACAGATTTTTCTAAAAATCTGGAAAGTCAAAAACTCCATGAGCATTTATAACTGTAGGTGGCTGAATTACTTTAATGGCTCCACTCATGCTGTAGAACATTTTATCTTCTCGTTTAGGCCATTTCCAAAATTTTCCATGGCAGAAACTTCAATATCATTACCTAAACTTGTGTAACTTTTCCAGCATATAAACTTTCATCGTACTTCATCACAACCCAATTTTCTGTAGAAATGTTTATGGTGTTAACTGGCATGGGATCAACATTTTGCTTTATTGGTGTTATAGCATTTGTAAAAAATTCTAAAACAGAAAAAGGTGAACATTTAATTCCGTGCATTTTTGAAAACCCGGGTATTGCTTTTGCTTTAACCCACACACTGTTATTTCTATTTATATCTTTATCCAAAAATAACATAACTGTTGTAGATGGCATAGCTTTATTAACAATATTTTCAAAATCTTTTGCTGACTGTACAATTGGGGCAGTTGATTTTTTTGACATGACAGCATTTCGTACCAAGCATACCATCCATCATACCTTTTCCATGGATCATTGCAAAATTTTTCCAGAGGAAAGTTTTTTGAATTTAATGCTAATGACTTGTAGCAGCAAGGTCATGTATCTATTTTTAAACTCTGATGAACTCTTTCCATCTGTCCATATTATCTCTTCAAAAAAATTGTTTTCCCTTGCATTTGGTTGAATTTCTTCATAAATTTTTTCAATGAAAGGTCTCGTATTTTTTCCTTCTCGGAAGTGTCAGAACATATTAAGTACCTAAGTATTTCATTTTCTATGTACAAATACTGCAGCTGTAAATAGGGTTATGCTTTTTCATGTCCAAAGTGCACTCTGGAGTTCATCCTGGTATGAGTAACTATAGTTCATGGCAAAATCCAACTGTAAGACTCTTGATTCAGGAGAAATTTTATCATTTTGGAATTCTTGAAATTGTTTTCTTTTAGTGTTTATATGAGAACTTATTACTGAAAAGTAGTCATGCATACGATCCAAAACTTCCCTGGTGTATGCCTCTTTCACTATAATTTTCAATTGTCCTCTATCTTTATTGCTTTATAAAGTTTGATATTCAAGTCGCCAAATTAACCGCCTGTTTACTCAAAACTATGAATTACTGTTGTTACTTTCATGTTAAAAATAGTTCATGTTATGTATATAGTAAATTTTATGAATTATGTAATGGCCTCATTTAAAAAATTAAGAAAATGCATATATAATTAAGTAAAATATATAACTTTTTTTCTTCAAAATTTTACCTAAATACCTTACCTGTTACCTATAGTAGTTTTTGTTTCATTATAAATATAATTGTCATCATAATTTTTGAATTCCTACTGCTGAGATGGAGTGCATAACATTAAGGTATGTCCTATGCATAATGCAAATTAAATAAATTTTATTGAATAATGTCTTTGGCAAAAATGTAGCATAATTGGATAGAGGTACTATTTAGCTGTTAGGAAAAAAAATATACTGGCAATAAGTTCTAAATTCATAGTTTATGACATAGAAGTCAAGGTGGAAATTAATTTTTTTTTCCGAGTCCCGTGCATAACAAACATATTAAATAATTTTTTAAGCATTTAAACTGTAATTATTGTTTTGCTTTCTACTTGAAATTAGAGAACCAGTCCTGCTTTTGAATTCAATTGCAAAACAAAATGAATACACATCTTATTTTACTATTTTTACGTACTTCAAAAGTCTGCAAATGTCCTGTGCATAACAGGAGAATGGCCCTTGTATTACTTAATTATTTACATTTTAACATTATTGCAATATAAAAACTTTGTTGTCCCAAACACTATTTAGTTTTCTCCAATATTAAAAGAAACCCACTGCATTTAACTATGTTCTTTCTTTGTGAACATGATCCGTTCACAATAATATATATATGTTACTGTGAAAGACTGATATCTGGCAAATGTCGATATTCTCCGGTGAATGTCAGTTTCTCTGTTCGTAGAATGTTGATAATCTCCTGTGAATGTTTGTGGCATGTGTTGACCTTCACTGGTGAAAGTCGACATTCTCCAATTTCGGTCTTTCACAGTAACATATATATATATTATTTTATAAAAAAGGAGCATCTCATACTTTGCATTTTTTTGTGTTGCTCATTAGGATATATCTAAAATCTAATTTGCTTTGTTCTCAATAATAAAGATAGGGAAGTACTCCAGTTACATGAATTCAATGAAATATTTTTTTATGTTCTATACATTCAGTAAATATACATTTAAAAATATTTTAAAATCACTATTTAAAGATACATGAACATTTAAATCGGCGATTTTAATCAACTGATTTAAATTGCCGCAACCCTGGTTCTTGTGTTACATTTTATAGCATATGTACTCCCAGTTAAAAGCTATTATCAGGGTCTCAAATAATAAATTGTGAATTTCAGTAAAAAAAAAAAAAAAAAAATGTTTGTAAACTATTGAAGTGACTGTTTAAAAAATTTGCTTTAGTTTTTATCCAAAAAAAATTATTGGAGTTCTTAGATTATAAAAAACTATTATAATAATATATACTATAATATACTATATATTATAATAAAACTACTATATTAATATATTTTTAGCTAGAGTTTTACTCCTAATTAATAAAGGGTCTGTTGTGCCCTCGTGGTAGAGTCTTGAATTGGTGACCTGAGAGCAGAAGCGGCCCGAGGTAGTTTTACCAACCGGGCAAGCCAACAATATCGCGCCCCCTCCCACTTATTCAATGTATTTTTTTTAAATTTTATAATGGCCGTATTCTAAATATCAAACAAAATTTTACTTAGAAATATGACTTAATTCTACTATGGTGAGAATTTTTAAACTTCAGATATATTTAAGATTATATAAATATCATCTAAGAAAGAAAAAATAATATATTCAATAAATTTATTTTAAAATATATACTTGATTTCTCAAGTTTATTCAACCATTTTTTTCCTTCATGCTCCCGATTTGGCGCCATTCCGGAATTTGGCGCCGGCAATTGCCCGGGCCTCGAGCCGCCCCTGCCTGAGAGTCCTTGTTTTGAGGTCTGATTTCATTTAAGAACTTTTGTATATAGAGGAGACTGGGGATGTTTGACCCACCTCCTTTAACTTAAAAAAAAAAAAAAAATGATTTTAAAGATTAAATAACAGATGGCAGCTCAATAATCATTAACTTCATATACTAAAGTTTTAAGACCATCTGCAGAAAAAGAGAATCTATTTCCTGTTTCATTTTTCTTGCTTAGAAAAGTAAATTTTTGGTTTTTCATTTGTAAGAACTTGTGCTAATTATATGTTAAATTTATAAAAATATTTTGGTTTATAAAGCTGACTTAAATAATGCTCTGAAGGACTATCCACTTAAATAGAAATAATGATAGTTATTAATATGTGCTTTTTTGCATTTTTGATAAAATGGCTGCAAGGGAATGTTTGACCCATAGCAAGTATGGGAGGTTTGACTCTGGCCAAACCTCCCCATTTGATAATTTTAAAGGGCTAACATGTTTAATTTAAAGTTAAATCTGACATTTTACATATTTCTAACTTAATTGAAAATTAATTTAATTAATAATTTCTAGGTTTGTAAGATTTCTATCGTAATTGGAAAATTCTGCGCCTAAAATGCTCAAAGCATATAAAATTTTCATCAAAGCAATATTGTACCATTCATATATGCTACTGTTTATTCTATTATGTCTTGAATATTATTGGGCAAATAGGTATTAAAATTTTTAACAATGAAAAGAAAAAAAATGCTATATTAGCATTTACCGAATTTCTAAACATGTCTTCATCCCTGGGCCTCATTAACACTTCAGTAGGCTTAATGAAAAAATAATGAAGATAATAAACAATGTCTGTTGTTTATTTTTATGTCGTTTTTCTATAAGTCAGAATAAAATAAAAAAAGAAAGGCATTCCCAACGTTAATTAAAGCTGCTATTCTGTCCATCATTTAAAAAGATAAAAATGTTAAAGTGTTGGTTGAGGATTAAATTGAGGAAAAAAAAAAACACTTTAGGAAGAGGTATATGAATAACTATAAAGGCTTTGAAGATGGAAATATATAATTTAAAACTAATCATGTGTCCTGTCAAGTATTCCCTGATATAGGGGAAACTGAGGAATATTTACTGCTTGCTGATGAGTTACGTTATGGATTAACTCCAAAGACAGTCAACAAACATATCTGCTAGCTATGACTGGTTAAAAGAATTTATACACAAGCATAAAGAATTATCTTTGTCAAGCCCTGAAGTCTGGGTAGAGCAATGGGCTTTAATTAAAACAAATGTGGTAAAACCGAAAGAGTCACTTTGAAAATTAATTTGACTTTGGTGGTTATAAAAACTTGCACAGAAGGCAGTTTATATGCTGTTGACGAAATAAACTAATTCTGAATTGTATTTTATAAAGAGGAATAGTTAATTAAGTAGTTAATATGTCATTATTAATTTTTAAACATTGTTTTATTTTGTTTTTAATAAGTGGGTCAAACCTCTCTGAAGTGGGGATTTTTGACCCAGTTTTTACTATTTTGGAAAATCTTCATAAAAAATGTTATTTTAAATATTTTATAAATTATAATAGTGTGGAAATATGCCCCATAATATGAGTTATAAAATGGTGAAAAAACTAGATTTCAACCTTGTTTTTAAAGAAAATGGGAGACAGTCTTTTCAAAAGTGGGTCAAATGTCCACAGTCTCCTACCGTCATGGTGCAGAACTATAGAGAGGGTTGGAGATTGGGATATTGTCCTCATCATCTGAGCAATGGCTCAGAATTGCAAGTGCTTCCCAAAATAGTTGTTGTGTAATTTCAAGGGTGGGACATTATTATGATTAAACTAAATCTGATTAATAAAGTATGTCTATTTGTTTATCTTAAAAATTAACTTGCATTCTTTCTTCTTTATGTTAGAATCATTGATGAGGTGTTATCATACGAGGATTATTGTTTTAATTATTCACAAGCCTTACTTTGAAAAAAAAATTATAAAACTTGGATCAAAATACTTTAAATTGGTTTTTCTGGCTTTAATTTTATCCGATTAGAGAAATTTTATTCTGGAAAACCGTATGTTTACTTTAAATTATATATATATATATATATATAATAAAAGATTACTTAATAAAAGTTGTAATTTTTAAAATCAACTTTTTTTTTAATGCTGCAAAGTACATTAAAACAGCATAGATAACCTATAAAATATAGTATTTAGTAATTTTACATAATTCTATATAAATATCTGTGAAACAAATGACAATTTTTAGTTATCTTAATTGAAATGGCAGATTTAAAAAAAAAATACATAGCATTTAATATGGATTGAACAAGGGCTTAATATTACTTGCTGATTAAATTTAAAAACAATAAATCTGAAAATGGGAAGAAAAAAAATTTGCCTCCAAGTTTCTTTCTTTTTATTGTGTGCTTCAAAATAAGTTTTTTGAGATGCAAGATGAAATAATTTTGCAGTTTCTGTCTTTTGCTTAACAATAAATGTCTTCTTGCATTACTGATGCCATTTTGGCCATGGATGAGTTGGTTTAACTCTTAATTTGTGATTGTATTATTCTCTCTATAATAAATTGAACTAGGAAACTAGTTAAATAGTGTTGGAAATATGATATATTAATTTTAAAATGCTGTAAACCTCTGAAAAACCTTGAAAGTTGTATGATAATATTTAGTGATGAATTCATGATGATGCTGCTACACTTTGATTCCTTAACTGAGCTCAATTAACCCTCCATTTCTGCTAGATTAAATCTTATTAAACAGGGATTCTGACAGAGATGCAAGAAAACATTTCTTTGTCAGAATTCTCATTCAAGTCATTGGAAGAAAAGATCTTGCCCCTTATTGATCAATACTTAGGTATTTTATTCTAGTCTCCTCTTATTAGACCAATAGGAAATCCAGGATTTGTGTCTGGAGGGTGAGCCGAGTTCATTAAACATTTTGTATCCTTATGACTTATGTAAACCAAAACACTTTAACTTTACGGACTTGACTCACCTGACAATAAGAACCATAAAGGACACTGCAATACTTTTTATAATTTAATAAACACAATGAAATAACTAGCCAAAAATGTTTTTGACTGCATCAATGCTACAAGTACGAGTGGAATGACCATAAAAGTGGGGAAATTTTTGAGCCTGTCAAAGCCAGGAAGCAATCTCATTTTTTTAAAAATAGAGATTAAGAACAAATTGTTAGTGATTTTAAATAAATCAAGAATTCTATTTCAGCTCGGGGGGGGGGGCTGCAGTCCCATAGCACTCCCTGCCACTGTATTAGACAGAAATTCAAGAGATAAAGAATAGACAGAGGATCACTAGGGGTACAGAAGATAGGGCAATTAAACTCTACAGGTAACTAGAACTACCCATAGATTTACTCAATGAGGGGGCTCAAATTCTTTATGTATCTGTAAAAGCTTAGATTTGGGAATCTGACATCTATATTGCTTAAAGGGAAAAGCTCAAATAGAGAAATCTTGTTTTATTTAATGAAGTAAAATAACTCTTATGCTCAATTGCTTAAATTGTATATAATGAAATTTAATCATATTCTAAAAAGGATGAAGTAACATAACATAACCTCACATCCAATTTCCACCTCTCAGCTTATGTATACAACAGAACTTGGATAGGTATTTAGTCTACAAAGAAAGTAATCCAGTAAAATATTAAATTTGGAAATAAGAAAAAGTGTATATATGAGTGATTTTTTTTGCTGATAGATTGTTCAATTTAATATTTTTATAAGGTATATGAAGATTTTAAAGAGACCTAGATTGAGTAGCTTTTCTTTTAGCCTTCTAATTAGTAGTTGTAATTTTTTAGTCTTCAAAGTTCGTTACAGTGTGAGAATTAGAATTTACTGATGTTGCTCATTGCTTTTATGTGTTTTGGAAAAGTGTATTAAACAAATTTTCCTTTCATAAGCCTAGAGCGTAGTGTATGGTTTGTTTTGTAACAAGTAAGTTTTGTGTTCATTTGGCTGAACGGCTTCTCGGCTATACAAGCCAATACAACAGAAATCAAAATGTAATGCATGTTCTATGTCTTAAGTGCAATTAAGATTTTTTTTTTGATAATTTTCATTTTCTTTTCATTTAGGAGGTTCAGGTCTTCCGTGTCCTTGTTCTGGGTGAAGAGGAGAGGGGTCAAAGTCAGTACCAAGTGCTGTGCTTTGTGACTCAACTCACCAAGAATGATTTTATATCTGCTGATGCCATGTCCAAGCTGAGACAGGTGAAGTAAATTAAAGTTAATCCCTAATTCAGGATTTTAGATCAGTGGTTATTTATCTTTTATTTATATGTCCTAGTAGTAAAATCTCGGCTTCAGGACTGGAGGTTTCCAAGTTGTAAACAAGATTCACCCAAGATCTGCTGTGTATGTGGACCTGTTGGATATTGAATCTGAGGTTGATAGCCAAACGACCTCCTGCTGGTGTGGTGTGGAAGTTTGGAGAGGGAGTTCCAGCTCATGTGTTGTCACTTGGCTAACAGTTCCAAGTTATAAAGTCTGTCCAAAAATAGCCCTCGTGTTGCTTCAAAAGGGGACATTGATATAACTAAACTAAATCATATCTTATTTATAGTAGATCTCTGTTATATATGCTTTTTTTGTCTTCACAAATTTCCAGAAATTTAGATTGAAATTGCTGATATTCTTCCAAGCATGGGTACACTGATGTGGCCTGGTGGGGAGAGGCTTTGAGACCCAAGGGTAGTGTTTTTTGTCGTAATACTGCCAAAGATCTGTTGTTTATATAAGCTGGTTCACATTAGATCAGCCAGATTCATATGTACTTCTGCCAGTAAGGTGAAGGATTTAGAAAGGGATTTTTGATTCAGATTTTAGCCTTATATCTGGCTACAGTTACAAAGAAGGGACATCCCAAAATAGCCCTTATGTACTGAAGGTTAATCTGCTCTACCAGTCAATCAGTCAATAATCGAATGTTGAATGCCCAGAAGACGTGTTTAGATTACTGATACAATTTTTTTTTCTAATTGTATTCTTTTCATGTAGAAAAGAATAAATGTCTATTAATAAATTTAACCCTCTAACCAGAACATCCTTTGAATAACCATTTATTTAACATGTACTTTAATGGTCATAATGACTAATATTCCACTTAGAGGGTTAAGAACAACATGATAAAGGTAGCAAAATACTAAATTTAAATATATTTTCCATCATTGAATTTAATTTTTTAATGCGATTTACTAACCAAGTTTCGTGTATTAAGTGTAATACAGTAGAAGTCCGATAATCCGGCATGTTCGGGACCGGCTCGGTGCCGGACTACCGAAAATTCCGGTCTATCGGGCGGTAATTATAAGAACAATTAGGTTAATAATTAAACTACAAATACAGTATGCAAATATGTATGTACATACAACAAAGTTTATTTTACATTTCATATAATGTATGTACACGTACTGTAAAACATATTTCACTTAGATTTAAAAAAGTCACGAATGTCTTTTTGTTTTCTTGACTTTTGGCGTTTAGTATAAAATTTATTTCTAATGATATGGAAATCAATAATTTCTGAAGCACTGTAGCTAGTACTAGCCTCAGCAAAAGAGATAAACTTATTTAGTGATTCTGCAGCTTCTGCCCAGCTGATTTTTTCCTTTTCTTCCGTTTCGGCATCTGAGTCACTTTCTTCAAGATTTTGAGTAGGCTGAGGGTTTACTACAATGTTGATAATGTCCTCATCGGTTAGTTCTTGTTCAACAGGCTCATTCTCGTCGATTAGAAGCCACTCCTCTACCTCATCTTCAGGCAGGGTTTTCAAGGGATTGTCAGCACTTCTAACGACATCCAAAACTTTGGTCAGAGCGTCTTGATGGTTTTCTTCCTCATCAGTCTGTAGAGTTAGGTCAGATGCAGGGTTTGCAGCTGGCCAAAGTTTTCTCCAGCATTTTTGGAGTGTTGTATTTTTTTACCTGGTTCCAAGACAGTGCAATAGCATAGACGGCATCTTTTACTGTAAACTTTTTTTGAAAATCAGTCACGTCACAGTCGGCATTTAACAGGCCTTGAATAAAAGACCTTCTATAAAAGCATTTAAAATTTTGAATAACCCCCTGGTCCATGGGTTGAATCAAAGATGTTACGTTAGGTGGGAGCAGAGTAGCAACAATATTTCCAGAAACTAACTCATCTACTGGCGGGTGGGCTTTGCAATTGTCCAAAAGAAGGATGTCTTTAGTATCTTCTGGTAGACCAAGGCTTTTGAAGGATTCCTTGACCTCAGGCACAAAGTGGTGAAAAAACCAGTCTTTAAAGAGGGCGGCAGTCATCCACGCATTTGATTGAGCTTTGTATTGGACGGGCAAGTGTGTAACATTCTTAAAAGCCCTGGGTTTTGCAGATTTACCTATCACAAAAGGGGTCACTCGGTGGTTTCCAGACGCATTAGCACATAGCAAAACGGTTAATCTGTCTTTGTTTTTTTTAAAACCCTTGGCTGCTTTTTCTCCACCCCCAGCTAGTGTAGATGTTGGTAAACATCGCCACAATAGCCCTGTTTCATCAGCATTGTAAATCTGTTCAGGTGTTAAATCATTATCAGCCACGATTTTCTCAAACTCGTCTTTGTATTTTTCTGCAGAATTTTGGTTTGCTGAAAGTGTTTCTCCAGTTACATCAAGTCTTCGAATTACATGCCGAAACTTAAAAGTTTCTGAGCCAACCATCAGAATAACTACATTCACTTTCAGCAACTCCTAAATCTTGGCCGAATTTCTTTGCCTTTTCAACAATCATTGGCCCTGTTACCGGCTTTCCTTCAGAACGTACTGCACTAAACCATTTGAACAATACACTATCTAGCTGTTCCAGTTTTGGTTTTTTTAATGTTTGTCTAAAAGCCAATTTTTCAGTTGTTACCGATTGAGAAGCAAACTTCATTAGTTCATCTTTTTGTTTTTTAATGTCATAAATAGTTGATGAGCCAATATTAAACTCATTCATTAAAATATTTCTATTCTCGCCTTTTTCTAGCCTTTTGATGATTTCTAGTTTCTGATTGAGAGTCAGTGTTACATGTTTTCGTTTCTCTCCTTTTGAACTCGAAGGCTTAGGTTTTGAAAACATGGTCACTGTACAGTTAGAACATAACTCACTTTTTTTATAAACAGTTTCAAAAGTTACGTTTACTGCGATGTGAAAGAACACAAAACAACAACGCACAAATAAATGGCGAAGACGCTTCGTGATTGATTAACGGAGCTGCACTGCACCTGAATTTGTTGTGACAGCTGAGACTAGCCGGCCGCTAACTACGTAATTGTTTCCGAACAATACCGAGCGCTTCCGGATGATCCCGAACTACCCCGAAAACTTCCGAATAGCTCTCGAGCGTTTTTATTTGCTTTAAAGACACACTTTTGGTGAAAACCGAAAACCAAAGAGCGATGCCGGACTATCGGGCATTCCGGACTGTTGGATGCCGGACTAATGGACTTCTACTGTACTTGAAATTTATGGTCTTGGTTCTGATTTTGCGTTTTCTAAATGATTTATGTAGTTATTTTTAAGATATGTAAAATAAAAGATATATTTTCATTCAAGTAAGTAGTTTGGAATGATAAAAAGAATTTCAGGGATGTTCTTGAGGTTCTGGGAAGTTTCTCTCCAGAGTTTGGAAAGGAAGAATCAACTTCGAATTAAAATGGTAAAGCATTTCTAACATAACTTCTTCATTCATAAGGAGAAAAATTGCTTTCAATATACTCACCAGAATTCTTTCAGGGTCTATAAACAAGAAACATATGCAAGATCCTCGAAGACCGTCTTGAAAGATGCTATGAAAAATAGCAGATTTCCTTTTCTACATAAATTTCAGTCTATTTTTTAGTAATAATAAGTTCTAAAAGCTAGCAATACTTTCTTTTTGCTAAATGTAGACAGATTGTATAGTTTCATTAAAGCAATTTTATAAAGATACTAATGGGGGAATTTTTAAAAAAAAACTGTCAGTTACTCTTTTAAATTACTTTAAATTGTTACTGTTTTTATAAAGGACGTTTTGTTACTATTTGTTTTTTAAATTTAAATTGTTACTGTTTTCATGCAGTGGTTTGCTGCTAGATTTTTTTTCCTGTGCTGTTATCGATTTCTTATATTTAAAAAGTTTTGCAGATTGAAGTTGTAATTGTGGTTGGAATAAAAGCAGTTTGAATATTTTTATGATTTGAGACTGGTGATTGCTTCTGTAACAACACCCTTCCCTTCTAATCTTTATGTGGTGAATTGATTTTAGTGAAAATAGAGGGAACTTATTTAGTTTTAGTGAAATGATTAAGTGGTACATGAATGAATTTTATGCTTAAATTTATTAGCTTGATTTTTAATCATATTGATTTGATATAGTAATGGATTCCATCTAGTTAATCTCATTGACATTTCTGTTTTTTCAAATTCCACTTGGCCTAATCTAAATAGGCATTAATTGCTCAGTTAAGGTTTTTTTGTGTGTAAAAGGATATTGTCTCTGTTAATTTTCTTCATTTACATTTGAACAACTGCAAGGATAATTATTTTGCAAAATCCTGTTAATTTTTTAATGTATTGAGCTCATGATAATCTAGCAAAATATTTAGTCTGTTCTTGTACACATTAGTGTATGGTTAATGTTCCTATTGTAGCGCAACCCTGGTGCAGTGCGTCAGCCAGAAGAGGACCGGGGTCGAGAGCTCCTGGAGATGGACTTGAGTGTAGAGTTGGACAAGTCTTCCGTCATCTCTCCCCATCTTCCCAACCTCTGTGAAGAGGCCACCCACTCCGCCTATGCAAGGGAGGTAGACTTGCGATCTTGGGCCAGCCCCAAAGGTTTGACATGCCCTTTTTTAATATATTTCAGTCACCTGATTTGTCACAGTTTTCTTGGCAAGTTATATTACAGTAAAATCTCTCTTAACGGGAAACAACAGGATCTTGCGGATGACGGAAAATAATTTTTTTCCACATAACTGAATATTTGTTTTCAGAACTTTCTCATTCATGTTTTGTGATACCGTCTGCAAAAACTACAGCATGTGAAGTTCATTGGTCTTGTTTTTGATCTATTGTCCACAATTAAATAAATAAAATATCATGCAGATTATGTAAATTTAAAACATGTGATTTTATATTTTAGAAAAACAAAATTAAAAACATTTGAAAATTACCACATGAAACATACATACATATTAACACATGAAATTTATTCATTTGTTAGTGTGGCGACGTATGACTTCAGATATCTGCTTGCTTAAAAAATTGATTTTGGGGACTGTCATGAGAGTTAAAAATTCACTGTGTATACATTGAAGCTTTATAATATTGTTTGCTGACATAGATGAGCATTGTTCCACAAATTCTATGAAAGTCTGCAATCCTTCATTGGCTTCCTTCCACGTAACTCTCTTGATCTACGTGTTGTCTTCATCCTCTTCTTTCTCATTGTCATCTTCCTTCTTTCTTGGGACATGTTCAATTGTTTCATCATCATCAAGAGAGAGTGTGTTGGGAAAAGAATTATCTGTATTCACCCAAACCTGCACCTCTCATTAGCCCATTATGTATTTTTTTATCTCGTAGATCTGAATGTGGGATTTAAATTTATACCTTAAAAAATGCTATTGTTTTTACACTACCATTAAATTGGGTGCCAGTTATAAGAGATTTTACTTTATTGTATAAAAAAAAAGAATATAAAATAATTGTAATTTTTTTTGTAAGATATTAAATTTAATCTTTAGGAACTTTGTACTTTATTTCAGCTCTTAGTAGAGACATTGTGACCTTGACTTCAGCTGTAAAGCGCTCTCCACCTCCCAAGCCCGTCCGTTGCAACGAGAACAGTAACCTATGGCAACCCTGCCAGTGTCGCCTGGAAATCTGTGTTGGCTGGTATCCATGTGGTCTCAAATACTGCCGTGGAAAGGACTCCTCTGGTAAAGCTATCAGTTACCGATGTGGCATAAAAACATGTCGCAAGTGCCGTGCATTTGAGTTCTTTGTTCAGCAGAAACAACAATGCCTGTGGGATGAGTGAATACCACCAAAATTAAGCATTGGCGATTTGGCATTCATTTCAGATAACTTTTTAAATATTAGAAACTACCTAATTTATGGAATATTTTAGCCGTTTATTCCAAATATGCTATTTTCTTAATTATATTTAAGTACAAATTAGTGAATTTGAAAATTTATATCTTATTAATATATGGTTGAAAAATTTTAATTATTTGGTAGCTGCTTTATAATTTCATGCTAAATAAGTATTTTACATCTTCAGTTATAATACAAAACCGTTGAAAAAGTTTAGAATTGATTTTCTCAGTTTGAAAGTGTTTAGTGTATCTAATTTGTACATTAAAGATATATGTACACAATTTTTTTCTTAGGCTGTTATTACTTGTCCCCATCCCTTCTTTTCTTTGAAGCAGATGTCCAGAATTTGCTACTGAATTCAGTCTTCTTTTTATGAACATGTGTTAGATTAATAAATAATTATTTATCAATAATTTAAAACAAAATGAATTAAATACGTATCATTATTTTTAATTAATCATTGAGCTATCTTGTAATTCATTGCGATTTTTGTATTTCAAAAGCCAAGAATATCACATTTTCAAAAATATAGGAGCAAATTGCTCTTCTGTGGGCAGTAATAATTTTAATTGATTCATAACACGCAAAATGTAATACACATTTGCGAGGACTATGCAAATTCAATTAATTATAGCATTATTTTGGTGTTCCATTTGCAAAAGATAACTCTAAATTGTACAGCTGTTAAAAGGTGTAAAAGGAAAAATTGGACCAATTAACTCTGAGCAGTATATAAGTACGTTTGATTTTTAACAATAAGTGTTTATAAAAGTGCCATTGCTTTCCAGATCGCCAATGCTTTTTTTTGACTAAGTCACCTTAAAAGTTTGATTCTCCATGGACAAAACAACATCATCAAATAGTTGTAGAATTTTTTGAGTCAAGCATCATTTGCCTTGGATGGTAAGTTTTGTTGAAACCATCCCTCATAATATATATACATACATATATATACATACCCTTCTGCTCTAAAAAATCTTTTGTTACTGAGAAAGGTTTATGAAGAGAATGCATTTTTTGAGATGTGTTTGTTAGAATAGGCTCTGTGTTCACGTTTTTAAAGCTTGTTGTGTGAAGTTACGATTGCAAGTAGAATCAGTTAAAGTTTGGAAAAGTGATTGAATAGAAACTGTAATTTACTCATCTGAGGTTTTTATAACGTGTTATTCATATATGAAAAAGATGAAATGTGAGAGGGGAAGCACTGATTTTTGTTCCCTAAAAGTTCCGTTATTTGTCAGAGTGTTTCTGTTGTATAAATTGTTATGTGACAATTTTAAATATATCGATGTTGCACAGCATCATTTGTCTCTTATAAATTCCATATTGAAACCTTTTTATTTTTCCATTCAAACTGTGCTGTACGTTTTTAGTTAGTAATTATTATTTATTTTTATTTTCACAATTGAAAAATCATTAAGAAAATGAAAGTAAGGAACTGTGTTTCTTATGGCACATATTGCACAGAATCGTCAAACCAAAGATTACCCATGATCTCTTATAATTCCTCAGCAGATATCCAAATTGATCAATTTTGTTATTCTGAAGATATATGCAAGAGAACGTCTTTTCTTACATTTATTTAAATCGGACTTTTTTAAACTTTGGTTCATGACCCCTGCAGGGGCTAAGTAGAAAAATATTAGCTAAAACTGTTATTAGATACTTTTCTTTCTGAGTCTTCACGTAGTCTTGAAAGATTCCATTAAAATGTATTAAATATGTATTGTTTGTTTGGTAAACATTTAACTATTTTGAGATATTAACAGTTCAGCTAATAATGGACAGGTCATTTAAAAGACAAGTAAAATAATTTATTTGAAAACATAAGCAACTTCTTCCTATCTGGAAGTTAAATAATATATAAAAACTACCCAGTTTTTCAGCTGTATCCAATTTCTTTTGAGCAGCTGTCCTTGCCCTCAATTGCATGTTCTTTTGCAAATTCATCTAAAGGATTATTTAGTGATAATCTTTTATATTACTATAATACTATCCATTCTGCAATACTTTAAAATGGTAAAAGTTTAGGAAATCCTGATTTCAAAGTAATTGTTGGAATTATTTCCTTGGTTTTTGCATAATTAAATTAAAACATTGTCTAAAAATGCATTGTTTTTATTTGTAGATAAGAATGTTTCAAAAGTGTGTTGAATTCTTATTATGGTTCAGTTTACTGTATGTGGTTATGTGCTGCATAGGTGTGTGTGCTCGAGTGCACTGGATAGCTCTACAAATTCTTGATTTGAAATACTTTTTCAATAAGTAATTACAAGATGTTGCTTAAGATAATAATCGCAATGAGGAGACATTCTTTAAACTATACTCTTTGGAGCTTTTTTTATTGCGAGTTTCTAGTAATAGTACAGTCTATAAAGGTTTGATATTGTAACTTATTTATTGCCTGTTTTCATGCTTGCATTTATTCATCTAATAGTATTTTTCTCATTGTAGTACATGCTATGTTCAAGTTTATGTAAATCTCTTTTGAATAATTTTATAGAAATAGAAGTATGCAATTTTCATATCCCTATTTATTATAAATTTGTATAAACCAATATCATTCACATTAATATTTTTACATTGTAATGATAAATGTTTTACTTATATAATTTTGCAGCCATTGAAAAATGTCTTACTTATGCTGACCAGTTATAAAAAGAAATTCTTTTCAGAGATGGCTTCTTACATTACAGTGGATGTCCCAAGTGGGGGTCAAATAATATTGAAGTTGCAAAAACTTTTGCACTCTCTTCTTCCAGATTTTTTAATGCATTAAGAAAATCATTTTGGCTTATTAAGTTTCATTAAAATTTTCTATTTAGATTATTATTATTTTAAATTGAATTTCCTTTCTGTTATCACTAATTAATGCTTCATTTTCTTACTTATTTTACTACTTTGGAGTTGTGGCAAAATTTTTCAGACAGAAATGTGGTTTTTAGTTGGAAAATTTTACTTTAAAAATAGTGCTTTGCAAAAAAAATGTGAAGAATAATAAGATTGAATAAATCTGACAAATTAAAAATTCTGCTCAATTTATAAAGACACTTTAGAATAAATTTTCATTTAAATCAAAATATTCAGTCTTTTATCAGGAAACAAATCTGGATATTTTTCTGTTAGCTTCACAGTGTTACCACTAAGCATATATGATAGCACAAAATGCCACTTCTTTTGATCCAAATCAGTTGATAAAATGTATGCATACTTGCCAATTATAGAAACATTAGCCCACAGTCACATGTATGGAAGGTTGCTATAAATGCCATATTTTGGTAGTTCACATTAACAAAAAAAGTGGAACATATGGCACATGTTTTGGCTGTTGCCAGGCAAACAAAAAGGTTTCCAAATCTGTTTCTGAATTATAGAAGAGGCAGAATTGCAAATTACTACTTGTTTTCTAGTCTATGTTTATGCAAGTCTTCTGTATTATGTAAATATTTTATTGTGTATTTATGTTTCTTATGCTAGGAAGTCTTTTTTATATAAAATTACTTATACCTTAAAAATGTTTTAATGAAAAGCTGTTGTTTCTTATGTCTCTCATATAACTACTTAATGAGAAGGATTTGTTTTATGATCCTAACTTAAATTATGCAAATGAGATGATTAAGTAACTTAGCTTAAAACCTTGGCACCTAGTAGACAAGTATTATCTATTTTTTGAAAACAAATTCAAATTAATGAAAATTAAATTGTACCCCCTTCAGCATGTTGGTGTCTGGAGCAATTATTGGTCATTGCACCCTCCTTTATCGCTGAAATTATTAGATATTAAAGAATATTCATTATCTGGTTGTATATACATAGTTTTGCAGCTGACATTGTAAATTTTATATATGAAAATGTTATAAAATATGATTTGGTTAAGATTCATAATTCAAACACTATTCTCTTGAAGTCAAAAAAAAAAAAGAAAAAGTGAGTTTATGCTACCATCTATATAGTCGGTAGCAACTCATGTTGATAAGTACATGGAAAATTCACTTGTTAATATTTGTTACTATGTATCTATGGACTGCAGAAAGAGCCCCATTAAATTATACAATTTTTGTTTTAAATATAGATTTTGATTTCGCAGGATATCATTTCTATCTTTATTCCAATTTTGTTTAATTTTTTAACTTTTATGCCATTCGAAGATTTACTATGCAGCACATATAGAAGTTGTATAAATTATTGTTTCCATATGCCTTCAGATTATTCATATTTAAACTATTACAACCTTTGTATTGAAGTTTTAATTCATGGAGAGTACTATAAGGATGCTGTTTTTTTAGTTGTATGTTTCTTCTGTTTGTATTGACATCTAAAATGCAACTGCAAAGTCTGTTTGTTGATTTGGATGTTTTGTTTTTATGTAGGTTTGTACAATATGTATATTTTTTTTCTGTTTGTCTTGCATGATGATTCATGTTGCATGGATAAAGTATGTTCCATATTTTACATTGAATTTTTGTAAAGTGAAAGAGATTGTGAGTTTATATTGTTCTAACTGAAATTAAAGACTACTGTTAGATAATACTTCTTGATATTGAAATCTAAGATGATAATGTTTAATTTAAATTAATTGTAACCATTTTGATTTCTAAAGCTTTTTATCTTTAATTGGGTTTAGATGATACTAATAAAGATTATATTCGCAGCAACAGGTAATATGGCCAAATAAATTTCCGGTTATGTGTTCTGTGAGTTCTAAAAATTTCAAGACACAAATCAATGTTTCATGGCACAGTGATTGAGACTCACTACCTTATAAATAAGTACTTGGTGTATGTTTAACACTTGTTGTTTGTTGATCAGATGACCAATTTTTTTCAACTGTAATTGTCTTCAGAATTGTTGAAATGAGTATAATCCTGTTGCAACTGCACATGTGTCACAAATGGCTCCAGAGAGTTGTGTTTCTTGTACCATTGTTGCTTTTGAATATTATGTGCATTTAATGTGCTGACAAAAACACAACAGTTTTGTTAACCTGAATTTCGATAGTTGAAAAATCTAGGTTATCCAAACTGGGGTTTGGAAATTTTTTTAGAAAAATCAATGAATATATATACATATATTTCTTATTAAAGATTACATTTATTCTTTATAAATAAATACGAAGTGAATAATATTAATGCTTTACCTTCATTACTTTCTTTTACAGTTCCAATGTCTATAGTTATAATGAAATTAAACTCTGTTCTTTTAGAAGGTATAATGTTGATCTTATAAAGCAGTTAAAATGTGCAGCATGTTACCCAGTGTGCTATAAAGCAGGTTTCTTAGGCATTCACTGTTTTTACATGCGACACATATTGTTCGTCATGGACAGCTGAATTTTCACCGATTTCTTCCTCATTATAATCCTCAAAATCTTGCTGGAAGATGGCTACTATTTCTCAAGCTGTATATAAGTGATAGTGTTAAAAGCTATCTTTCATCGTCAGTGTGTGATGCCTTTATGAAACTTAGCTGATATTTGTGCCCATGCTTTTATAATCGTAATTTGGGTTCATGCAGCATTGCATGTGAATGTTGGGTAATCTGAAAACGACTAATTTCAATCAAGTTTGGCTTAACAAAACTGTTGTGTGTCTTCATTTACTGATTACTCTTAACCCTGGAGTAGACGTGGTTTGTGTTTGATAACAGGATCTGCATCTTGTGGATTATGCAATTTTCTTATTTTGTGAGAATTTACTAGATATTTATTCATACTTATGTGAGTGTCAAATAACCATATCCTTTTATTTGAAGTGAAGAATTGCTCCATACATGCATAACTCATGCTTTTAATATCTTAGATTATATTGGATCTTAACCACCATTTCCAGGGTTAAGTTGCAGAATTTTCTAGCTTTTTGTCCTGCTATTTTTCATTTGCATTCATACAACTTTCTAAACATTTTCTACTTTTATTTGTAATGTGGTTACATGAAAAATTGGCAGTTATATTATATTTAACCATTTTTTTTTTAAACTTATTTCTCTTGACTAACTTGTGTTACAGACCTATTCTTTTATAAATGCCATTATATCTAGTACAAGGTTGCAAACTTTACCTTGAACAATTTTGCATTATGAATTGAAAACATATCAGTAGCAGTGGGAAAGGAGTTTCTGATGTTTGTACTTTTTTCGTTTTTTAAATCTTTGTTCATGTGAAATATTTTTTCATAGGAAAGGAAAAAAAAAAAAATCTTAATGTTTTAGTGATTAAAAGATATATGAAATGATAGTGAGACTTTTAGTATTGGCAAGCTAAAGTGGTAATATCTTATTACTTCAGAGTTTTTACTTACATTTGTGTGTGTACATATGGAAATCTCACAGTAAGTATGGAAGAACTAATCACAGTCAAATAGTTTACTTATCAGCAAATAACTTGCTGAACATTTTTTATTAAGATTACATGAATAATATTCCGTTAAATTCTGTAATTGTTTGTTTGTATTCAGCTCAAATTAATAGTTTGGTCATCTAAGTTAAAACTTTTTTTTTTATTGCAAATGTCTAATAAGAAGATAAAAGGCAACATGTGTTCTTTTGTTAATCGATCAATTGTCTGTTTCTATTTGAAACAGCTGAAGAGGTAAAATATAACTGTATCTCTATACTCATAAAAAAATTTCAGAGAATGTGATTATAAACATTTATATATGTTATTATTAGAAAAAGTAAGATATATTTATCATTTTATTCACAGGGCTTGTGTTATGTATACCAAAATGGGAAAATTATCTTTTTCTGTTGCAATTTTTGTGATAACATTGGGTGAAAAAGAAGTAAATGCTATTTTGATTTTCAATACTTTTACCCACTGGTGGTATGAAAGAATTGTCCGAAACATTAATTTTAAAAACGTGTTTACCAAGCCTTTACGGCTTGATTTTAAATTAAACAGAAAAAGCAGTCTTTCATTTATTATGAAGGGGGAAAAAACCAAGTCAGTTCTATCATGTGGATTAAAAGTGCTTTATTATTAGCTGATATTTGAAAACTTCCTTTACAAGCATGTGATCCAGCTTTAGAGTAATTGTTGGTATGTTGAGATATGTTTCCTGTCTTTATTGTTCTTGAAAAGTCGATGCAATTTATAATTCTTAAAATACTATATTTTTGCTAATATCTTCTTCATCTTTGCTCTTTATTGAATGTAAAAATGTACAATATTCTTCCAGTCTTTTGATATCCATTTTCCTTTGCTATCATTAGTATGATTCTGAAATCAGTAAAAATGAAACCTTCAAATGCAAGTGTTAAATTTGCTCATTCTTCATGCAGCTAATTTAAGAATTGGTGTTACTTAAACAGCCCTGCAATGGATTTCTTTTCTATGGATTAATTATAGAAAAGAAGGAAATTTCTAATTTCTAAAAAATAATATTGCAAGATGGTGGTCATAAACATGTTGTATATTTTTATTTTTAATAAGTATATCTTGTTCAAAATAATTATGGTACTTACTGATTTAGGAGAAATTACCTTGTGTGCCATAGTCTTTCACTTGTAAACTTAATACCGAGTGCCTGTTTCCATTTGATGAATTTTTTATAGACATTTCTCTTAGAACTTGTTATCAAATTAGCTTTTTATACCATTAACCATTTTTAATACTTAAATCCTTACATAAATCAATGTCTTCCATTACTTGTATGGTTATTTTTCATATTTTTCCACATTTGTTTGAAAGGTACTGTTACTTTGGTAACACATGAAGCATACAAGTGAAAAATTATTCAACCGTCATAACTGAGTGAGTAAATCCTTAGCATCTATAACACTATGTTGTGCCATTTTGATATCTATTTGTACAAATACGAATACTTTCTTTTATAACTTTGATTTCATTGGTTCACATAGATAATGAAATTCAGAGGATGTTTCTGAGTTGCATTTATGTGACTCTCTTGAGCTCTTTAATGAATTAGCATTGTATCTTTTGGATGTCAAAGAAAGAACATTATTGAAAATTGCCTTTATCTGTCATTTCTTGCCTTCCTGCAGATATAATTCCAAATCTATATTTTGACATTTAACTTGGTGGAAAGATCAACTCTTATTATAATTATTTAAATCATGCCTGAATTATTAGAATATTTAAATAATCATTATTTTGGAAAATAAGCTGCTTCATCAATGTATTTTCAAGCATTAGTTTTTGGCTGTAACTGTATAGATGTAAACAAATAATGTCTCATACAGAAGCCAAAACAATGGATTGGGCAGCATAGGAGTGGGCAATGAGGTCTACTCCCATGTGAAGTCTTCAGTTCTAGACAGAGTTCTCAATTTTTCTTCCTCAATTTGAGACAAAGCAGCTTAATGGCAGGCACACGTCTCAAATCAAACCTAAACCTAAAGCATTGGTTTATCAGAAATTTAAATTCATTATTTGAAATATTAAGCTATTTGTTCTTAATATGAAACTTGAAAAAAAAGAGAAGCTGTAAAAAAGCATTCTCTTGCTGTTTAAACTGAATGTATTATAAGTAAACCCTGTAAAACTATTTCCCACTTAAAATGTCACTATTAATGTGTTTTCTGTAAGTGACAATTTATTGAATTAATGACTGGTTATGAAAGGAATATTTTATAGGATTCGGATTTAACTTTAAAAAAAAAATCTTTTTTTTTTACATTATTGTAATGGTGGTACTATGGAATTTGTTGTGCAAAAGTCAGTATGAATTTCAGAAACTCCTTTTTCCAAGTGTATGTATTCCAAAAGGGCTTCCAGATATGTCACACGACTAACGTGGGTCATCAACCTCACATTTAGAATACATATGCACTGTTAGCTTTTCTTACAAAGTACTATAAAGTTTTATATGCCTTCTTTATGCCCCACATTCTTAGATTATACTGTTCAAAAGAGTAGCCTGATTTTTCTGTCAAATATGCTATTGTATGCGGTAAAGGTTTCTTGGGTGGTCGTACATCTGTAAATTTCTGTTTTTGTTATTACAATTCATTTGTTTTAAATGGGTTTGAATTACTAATACAGTGTGTTCCAAAACTTCTTTCATGCTTTAAATAACTAATTACATTAATCTCTGCTAATAATAAAGGAGAATGTGTGTCTGTGTGTTGGCGCTCTACAGGCCAGACCGCTGGACTTACAGCTATGAAATTTGGCACAAACATACTTTGAAGGGTGGGAATGTGCACCTTGGAGCCCTTTTTTCGAAATTATAATTAATTAAAAAATAAGCAAAATTTTGATGTTTTTCCTTAAAAACTTCCAAAAATATTGCAGCACAAAAATCATTTTTCACCAGAAAATTACCTTTACAGGCGCAGAAAATTACCTTTTTAATGCTATCAATTAAGTTGCTGTACAATGTTTTTTTGAATTTTGATAAATTTTTAAAACTGTTTTTTGCATAATTTACAACAATACTTTTCATTTTTGCAATGCAACTCAAACCGTTTTCATTGTTTGAGCTAATATTTAATTGTGTATTTCTCTTTCATTGTTGTAATCTGAGATAGTATCCTATTTCATTTTGCTTTCATATTTTATTTCATCAAAATTTTTTTGAAATCTGTAAAGAAAGCTCTCGGAGATTTTACTTTGTTTATATTAAGGAACATAAGATGAATGGTTATGGTTGCTATGTTTTCATTCTTTTTTTCAACATGTTTTAATCCAGCTAACGTGGCACTGGCCATAAAATGTGCTGCAGCATTTTAATGTTGAAATCAAAAGCATATTTTACAAGAGGAATAAGAAAGTGAAGATAGTGTGAACAACGTGGAATTAGAGGCAACAGGACGTGGTCAGTTATTTTTTACATTTATATAGACAATGAACAGAAGAGGTACAAGGTCACTAATAGAACATGGTTTAAATTTGTACCACAATCTGAAGTTTAAAATTATGTTGTTAAGAGAAGCATGAATATAATCCATGATGCCACATTCAATTGAAATCATATTCCTGGTGAACTAGCTGATCTCCGAAGGTGGCTAGTAATTAATAAAATGCATAGAAGTTTTGTAACTCAAATGAACTAATGCATTATTTTTCATGATTGGCATAATTAGTCATCATGGTTGCAGTTGCTGAGTAACTGATAAACTTCCTTGGATAGTGGAACACTATGCAAAATTATCAGTTGTTAACTGTATATTGTGTTATGGATATCAACATTTGGATTAGTTGAGCTTTTCTTCTTTGAGAATATCATGACTGCTGAAGTTTGCTCGAACTTTCTGCAGAAGTTCAATTCAAGTAAGTTTGATTGAACTTATTATGGAACATATTGTGCCATGCATTCTTCATTTCATTCTGCCAACCATTCTCCATTTCCAACCATCTCTTGATGGTTGGAAATGAAGAATGGTTTTTCCAGCAGAATAGAACACTTTCACATTACTTTTTTTAAAGGGAGGGGCTATCTTGATGAATTCTGATGAACAAAGGGAAACTATGATTAGGGCAGAGAGGAAGTATCAAGTTATCACATATTCACTTGATTTCATTCTTTATTAATTTCTTTTTGTTGGGACACTTAAAACATGGTATTTATAGCTTAAGACTAGCTATGGTCAATGAGTTTAGAACAGTCATTGAGGAGAATAAGGCCAAATATCAACTCGTATGTTTAGCAACATTTGTAATTCTTTCAGTTCAACATTATTATTAGTTCCCAGACAATAAAAGCCAACATATTTACCACTTTCGATAATTGATAAAATTCTATATTTGTGTTAATTTTTTTGAGTTATGAAACTTCAATATATGTTTTTAATTCTTCATTGAATGGTTATTAAAAGTGTGTAAAAGTTTTTGGGACACCATGTGTAGTTTTAAATGTATTGTAGTAGCATATGAGCATTTATTGAATGATTTACTTAATTTTTGAAGAGTGTTTCTAAATGATTTTGTTTATCTGTTGTATTTTGAAATAATATTCTATGCATTTATTTTTTGTAAATAGCTTTATTGTTTTGCACTTGTACTATTTGCTCAGGAAACCTTTCAGTGAAATATTCTATTCAAATTTGATGCTTTGTGTGCAAAAAAAAAGTTTCAGCTATGAATATGATAAGATTTTATTTCTGAAATGTCATCTCTGCACATCCCCGTGTTTGCATCAGGTGAAAAAAAAATGTTGTTCAAAATAAAATATTCTTATTTTTATACCCAATGCAGTGTGTCTTATTTATTATTATTTTTTTTTTTTTGCTGTTCTTGTCTTTCAGTATTTTGTGTTACTCATGACTAAGTAGAAAGTAATAATTTTTTAAATAAATATTAAAAAGATTTTTTTAAGAGATAAGGTGAAAAATATTTAAATTCTCTTGTCAACGAATTTGAGTTAATTCTTTGGGGAAAAAATTGGATTGAAAACTGAGTTTTATGTGTTTTAATATTTCTGTATTAGTATTCCGAATGTTTGAAAGGGCATTTAAGTCTATCATAGGTCTGCTTGCTGGTGTGAGTTGGAATTTTAGAGAGGGAATAGTCCTCGTCAACCAACAAAGGTATTGAATTAAGGGTCCGTCTCAAAATATTTCTTGTATAGCTTCAAAATAGGACACTAATTTAACTGAACTAAACATATAATGGAAATTTACTATCAATATGTAGTTTGAACTTAAATCATGGAATTCTCGAAATTTGATAATCCTCATTGA
Organism: Araneus ventricosus; assembly: GCA_013235015.1. NCBI lineage: Eukaryota > Metazoa > Arthropoda > Arachnida > Araneae > Araneidae > Araneus > Araneus ventricosus. The sequence continues at coordinate 522,854 of BGPR01000369.1, forward strand.
ATACTAATTTTCAACTTTGAAATGAAGATAAAAGAATTATTTAAAATATTCTAATACTCTGAGTTTTCCCCCTTTCATTTAGTGAAATCAAAATAGATGTAAATAGCTCAGTGTATTGTGGTATACCAATTAACATATTTTATTTTAATTAAAATTTTTGGAAATATTTTCATATGTTTAGTGTGTCAGATGGTAGAATACATGCTGACACATTCACATGTTAGAACAAGGGTCGGGAAGAATTTTCAGAATTTCCAGCTCTTTATTGCAGCATTTTTTAAAAGAAAAATTATAGTATCCACCACATTATCTAAGATTTAAATATATACTTACATTGATAACTACTTTATGCTTCTAAGCAATTATCACAGCCCTGAAGTGTTGATGAGACGTCTCATTGTTATAGATATTGTAATAAAAAAAGATTGTTAACAATTTTGTAGATACTAAAATATGAGTTTTATGATATATATATATATATATTATAAAACTTATATTAATAACTTGATATTTTGATAATACTAAAATATGAGTTCTCTTGAAGTGGAGGTGAGGAATATTTTGCCTTCAAGAGTGATTTGATGTGTGAAAATACGGAATTGGCAATTTAATTTGATGAAAAGTTCAAGCTAATTCAATCTTGTTAATTCCTAAATTGCCATCCATAAATTCTTTGGTCATATATTATATTTCTCATTCACAGGGGTCTGGTTTTGTTTTCTAGTGAGACAATATTAGTAACATCAAAAGTGAAAACAGTAGAATTTTGAAATTTGCTTGGTTTAAAGGCAACGGATTTTATATGTACCCCATGTAATTTCATAGCATTCAGTTGAGTATTATTTGATTTAATAATATTTCTTTAAATTCCTCTGAATTTCTCTCGTAAAGACTCTAGCCAATGAACCTAAAAGTTAATAAAGATTTCTGAAAGGAATTAATGAAATTTCAAAGCTATTATCTCTTAATGATTTCAGAGAGATTATAAAATTCAGATTATAAGTTAAAAATATGTACAATTAAGAATTAAATATATTCGTGCTTTGAATATTATTTATTTGCTTATGTATTGGTTGTCTCATTTTTATAACATTCCTGGATTTTATTTTTAAAAATAAATTTTAGACTTGTAAAATCTGATCCACCCAAGTCGCAATATGATTTTTTGCCACCAGTCATCATTAATAGTTTAACAAACTTAATTGGCGTCGGGGCATGCCATTATTTTTTGCCGTCTCGTAATATTTCAGTTTAAAAAAATAACATAAACACATTAATGTTTTGTCCTCATAGCACCCGGGAGATCTATGCCTCCACTCGCTATGCCACTAAATTTACAGAATTATTGTTCTATTCCAAAGTTAACTGAAGATTTGCAAACGATGCATGGGTAAACTGAGAAGTCATCCGTGGCGAAAGATATGTAGAATTATTTGTTCAAAAATTTCTCTACAATTCCATTTGTTTTACATTGTTTATCATAATAAGTGATTTTCTGATAGACTTTTAATGTAACTTTCTGAAATGAAGAAACACTCTTTGGAGTCGAATCCAATAAGCTTTGAAGTTTTACCTCGCTTATTTCTCGGTTAAAAAAAAATTCTTATCAGCATCAGTATTTTCTTGACACAGGCATAGTATCATGAGGCTTAAATATCGGCTCTACGTTTTTACATTCTGATCTCAGCATATCAAAGTCAATTTTAAATGCACAGGCAATTAATCGGAATATTTGCGATAAAAACCGTCCTATATATATAGTTTTTCTGTAAGTATACTTAAATTTTTTATTTGGTTCAAGTTCTTTGATTTTTTATTATTGATTATATGAATGTGTGTGGGTGTAACGCTTTGCCCTTGTTATCTGATTGGATTTTAACCGGCGAGGGGTATGTTGTAAGGACGGTGAAAATCTCGTCATACTTCGTAAATGGCGATCGAGCTCAAGGGGTGGGGGTTTAAAGTTTTACTTCCATATAACTCCCTTACAGTTGAAAGTAAAAAGATAATTTAAACCACGCGAATTATCGCTTCATCATAACGAACAATTTTCACACTGAAAGTATTTCTATAGCTACAGTTGCATTAAAGTTTATATCTAGAGCTGGTCAATAGATAACACCTGACCAAATGCTTCACAATATACCCTGTTGAAGTTGAATGATCTCTGCTATTTAACTCTACCTCATTCAGTCTGCACACTAGACCCTTCTCCAACTGACTACCACTTTTGAAACACCTTGACATCTTTCTCAGTTGATTAAGTCACAGTGTTATCAACCAAGAAGAAGCCAAGAGTGCCTGTAAAATTTTCATTAGTTCTGGTTCACCAGAATTCTATTCTTTTACGATGGGCAAACTTGTTTCTTGTGGGAAGATATGTAAATTCCAATGGCTCTTACTTCAATTAAATAATGATTTCCAAGGTCATGGTATAAAACTTTAAACTTTGATTCATATGAATAATAATCACATTCATAATACATTTTGCTTTTTAATGAGTGTTGAGAAATTGTCTTATGATAGTCATTGTGGATAAGTTTCCTTATATCGTCTGCGATGTAAGGATAATTTTTGGTAAAAGAATTATTTTTTTAATTTTCAGTGTGTCTGTGAAAGGATATATCTAAAAAACTTTTTATTTTCATTAAAAGCATTTTTTTTTTACTTTGCGTATCCTTTAATTCAGTCCATAATTCTTTTTTTTTATTATTTGGGAAACTAGTAATCAATCTTCACTATCGGATGCTAATCTCTCATGAATCAATCAATTCAAAACTGGATTCTAAAAATATTGGAATATTGTATGGTCATCGGAAAGATACAATTGTATGAAATTTCACAAATCTAGCATATAGAGTGAAAAATCAATTACAAAATTCAACCTTTACAAATTTGAAAGAAGTTAAATAAGGCAGTTTAAAAAAATAGTTCATACCTCTATTATAAGGCTTAATTATTCTTTGAAATTCATATCAGACGATTTCGTTTAAGCCAGAAAGGACAGTGGACAAACTGATATTATTATGAGTATTCCAGATATTCATAACGACAGACAAAACTATTTCATTCTAGAGATAAGCATATAAAGAAATCAATAGTGATGAAAAAGCAATATCTAAAAAGCAATGCAAGTGAATTTGAGCAAAAATTTCAATATTCTATAATTATAGAATATTGAAATAACACTCTTCATTTCTATAAAATTTTTTTATAGTAATGAAGAGTGAAATATTTGTAGAATTAAAAGTAGAAAATATTAAAAATAAAAAAAATTCTTGGAGAGGGATACTCATTTGAAAGAGTATTAAAAGACAGAAAATATTTTATTAAAAAACCAGGAGGTCAAAGCAAAAATCGTAAAAGCATGAGGAACTGAAGATCAAACGATTAGAAAACTAACTCGCACTAAATAACTTAAAAAAAGAAAATTCCCAAACTTTCATTAAAAATTAAAGTATTGTTAGAAAAATCTTTCTGTGTGTGTATTATGGTGTAAACAGTCCAACCCGCAGGATAATGGAGAATGAAGGTTTATTCACAAATGAGCAGGAAAACACGTACCACAGGTACAGGAAACAATAGTTCTTGCACAGATTAGCAACGTAAACAGACAACGATTCGTAGGTATTAACAGTTCAGCACTTTGAGATTTAGCAACACAAACAGTCAGCAAATCACTAATCACGACGATAACGGCACTTTCAATAGCTCTCAGATCACCAGTTTTCTAGCTCGCACTGCAAGCAAAACTCCAAAGTCGTTCCAGTGGATCAACACGCATACTCCCTCGAGAACCAGAGCGCTGCCCTTATATACTCTCCCCGACGGGCGTCACATGGAGTTTTAGCGTACATTCAAGCGTATTTTCTTTCCTAATAGAGCTGTCGAGAAAAGGATCGCATTTTCTGGAATTATCTATTTGTCGCCAAGGTCACCAAAATTGTCGCAGAGTTCAGGGTCCAGGCCCGGCAATCCCCATACCTACTCCTGTAAAACTCTCTTTCCAGACATAAGACTAGTGAGGCAGGAAAGCGACATTATATTTTCCCAACACTATATTATAAATGAAATTAAGATTCTAGTTCACTTAGAGAATTGATATTAATGCTTCATTCTTTTATTTTTTGTACTTTGACCTCCAAGTTTTTTTATTAAAAAATTTTTGTACTTTATATTATACAAATGAAAGCGTAGTTATAAAACTTTTTTTTAATTTTTTTTTCAAAAAACTTTTAAAAGATGCACATTTTTAATCTATAAGCTTCGATTCTAATGTAAGTTAGAAGCTAATCATGAAGGTTAATTTAAATTAATGCGAAGGGTAAACATTCCGAAATAACTGATGTTTACTTCCTTAGGACACTTCCCTTAACTTCTGGCTCTTCACTTTTAATTCTAAAACTCATTAAATTTTTGTAGAAATTTTCTCTTTATTTTTTGACCATTTTAATAAATAAAATATTTTTTTCCCTTTCTCGTATTCAGACATGACACATTTCCGCTTTTTCGGCATCGAATTTAATCATTCTTGGGATCAATGCGAATCTGCATTAAAATGTTTATTAATATGTTGGGCGGGGGGTGCGAACACAAAAGACGTGAATAGTATGCAAACAAATACTGTGCACCGGATCAAAATTTTGCGTATGGCTCTAAGGTGGAAGAGTTTTGAATTCATAAGATATTGCGTAATACTGCCGAAAGTTATGTGTCGTCCGAGTTATGTATCGGCGTTTTGCCGCGCTTTGGGGTCAAAGTTTAGCATTGGGAGGAATGCATGAAGGCTGTATTCTTTTCTTTCTCGTTTCGTCCAATCGTCTTTCAATTCATCCAATCAGAATTCATTCCGAATTTTGATTGGATGAAAGAAAATCATCCACGAATTTCTTCCAATCCGAATTTCGTGAGAAAAAAAGATCGCTAGCTCTCCGTGAAGGAAGCCATTTTATTTTCGCATTCTTTTCTTCGTTTTTGTTAGTTATTTCGATTTCATTTTTGTTAGTTTTCGTTCCCTAACGTTTGTCTAACAACACAGATATGACACATTTCTGCGGAAATGCGGATTTCAGCGTTTTCGGCAACGAATTTTGTTATTCGTGGGATCGACGTAAAAACCCCAATCAAAAGAAAGAGACCAAAATTTAGAAAATGGAGGAAAATAGCACACTGAAGCATAAAAGAAAGCTTGAACTGTTAGCTCAAAAAATGAGAAACAAAAGCCTTAATAATTATGTATAATCAAAAAAAGTTTTTACATGGCCAAATTTTTTAGTGAGATAATTTTTACTATAGTTTTTATTTTAACAAAAGTTTTTACGTAATTCATTTCTTATCCATTAATTTTCTTTTAAATAATAATTTACAATATTTTTAATATCTCAAGCACTTTTTGTTTAAATTAATTAATTTATTGTTCAATTAATCATACTTATTTTACTTCTCGGTGTTTACGTTTGACACGATTCCGTATTTATGAAGTTCAGCTTTTTTTTTTGTTCCAAGCCTGTGTCATGTCTGCGTATTGTAATATTTTTATCGAGATTTTGACGGATCTCCGAGTTTTAGACCTCCATGAGTCCGAAAAATTTATGGGATTATGATTGGCTGTGAACACTTGCTTGCTGCGTTTTACGACAACTCGGAAAACGCAGCAAGTTAGATTGATGAAATTTTGTATGCGGTCTTAATATCAAAATTACAGATTTCTGTCAAAGTGTAGATGAGAATCCGTCTACCGAATGTCTGTTTGTCCGTTCGTGTTCATGTGGATACAATATCTCAATTTAGCAACGGATTCGGAAACCTTCCGCGTTTTTGCGCATGCGCCGGGAGGAGTTATTTTCATCAAAATAGGGGGAAAGTGAAGAATGGAAGGGTGATATTTACAATTTACTGAGCGTGATCTAACAAAGAACTCCGCAAATGCGTTCATATGAATCATTGCCTGACACCCCTTCCCGGTGTAAAATCGTCCAAAAGTGGCCCATATAGCATGTACACTTGTAGCAAATTTGATTTTTCTTGATACTAGCTTGTCATGACAAACTTGATGTGGCAACTTTGCAGCAAACTTCCTGCAAAGTAACAAAGCATAATCGACCAACCCACTTGCAAAACAAATTTGCTGTGAAGTTGTTATAAAAAACTTCACACCACGATTGCAAAACAAGTTTGCTGCAAAGATGATACAGCACACTTACAGTTAATATTTGTCTCTGTTTTAAAAAAGATCCGATTTTTAATAGCATCTCCTAGACCGTCCTTCTTTTTATTAATTCAATAAATCAATGATAATTTGAAAAAAAACTATGTCTTTTTATAAAAAAAAAAAAATGAAAATTTTTCCATCTTTTTACGAAATATAGAACTCGCACTTTAAAGAAAACTATATCGCCTTTTTCTTAATGTTGAGATTTTAACGTTTCATAAACAAAATTAAACCTAAAAAGCAGTCAATGTTATTGTTGAAAAATAATAACTTACATTTTGTCCCATTTTAAAAGTAATTACTTTTGAACCCTAATTTTATAATTTATTCTATTAGCAAAACGTAGTTATTAGTGACAGTCACTCTCTCTTTGACTTCAAATCATATTCTCAACACAAAATTTAAAAAAATTAATGAAATCAAGAAAACAGTTTAAAATCAATCGTATGCGCGATCTGTTAGAGCAATCTTTCTTCTTCTCACATAGTCTAACTGGCTGAGTGGTTAGGAAGACAGGATTAGAAAGAGATATATCGGGGTTTCGAATCCGAGGTTGTGTTCTTACTCTGTTTTTTCTATAGTTTGCCGCTGCAAGCTTGTGACAAGTTTGACGCGTGGTGACTAACTCGTTTGCGTTAACTTGTTGCAGATTTGCAGAGAAAGATTGCTACAACTCTGTTGCAAACTAAAATTGCTATCTGGGGGTAGTCTCGGAATCCGTTGCTGAACAGTACCACTTTTGGACGATTTTACACCGGAAAGGGGTGTCAGGCAATCAGTCATATGAACGCATTTCCGGAGTTCTTTGTTAGATCACGTTCAGTAAAATGTAAACATCACCCTTCCATTCTTCATTTCCCCCCTATTTTGATGAAAATGACTCCTCCCGACGCATGCGCAAAAAAGCGGAGGGTTTCCGAATCTGTTGCTATACAATACGTAGATGAAATCCTGAATATGCTTTTATTAGATCTGCATGATATTTTGGAAAAATTCTTCAACAGTTGGACTGATTGTCGATCTGGCTTTCGCATGTGAAAGCGATAACTCAAAAATGCCACGAATTAGATGAGTGAGTTTTAACTTATAAACTTTAAACCCAAATTGTCGATTTATATCGAATTTTGAACTAAATCCAGGACAGGGTAGGTTTTTTTTTTGTTTTTCCCGTTTGTATGTGAATAAGATGATTAAAAAAAACCTAAATAAATGAAATTTAGTATGTGGTCTTGACGTTAAAATTGTAAATCTTTAGCAGCTTCGAACTCAATCCATTGAAAGGTAGAGGTTCCAGATGCTTACTGAATCTCTCATTATACTACGAAGGTAAGCAAAAAACATGCTGCATTGTGCAAGTATATGATAGAGTCGATGGGAGAAACTTCATTTGAATTCCCAGTAGAGTTCAAAAGTTAAACTTCCTGATAAGTGTATTGAAATGGCCGATGTGATAATAGCAGTGGATACTTTTGTTAAGAGATTTACCTATTGCTCGAAGTAATGATCAGGTGATTATTTTTATGTACTCAACAACGCAATTAAAAGAGACAATGAGAGCTGATACTATTATGTGTATCCAGACAACAATAGATACTGCCACAGTTTACTGACTTGAGAGATAAGAATATAATGAAAATACTAGCTACGTGACCCGGCGTTGCACGGGCTATCTCGAATAATGCGTCATTCCTTGACGGAGAGAAAAAGTGAGGTCATGTGACACATGCCCAACATTCTCTCCTAAATAAATAAGGAGAAAAGAGCGGTTCAATCATTCCGTCCGCGTAAAGGCTTCAAAATATACTTTTAAAAAATCGCAAAAATAATCTTTATTTTGTAAAATTACGATTCCGGAATTATTTTTTGTCTGACTTTAGTACGGAAGGAATGAGATAACCCAGCGTTGATCGGAATCCGTATTTTTTCATATGCCCGCCTCCAGTTTATATGCACATGAAGCAAGATGCACTGAGTACATGAAATCTAAAAGTGAAACCTCATAGAAAACAATAGTTTTAGTAAAAACCCTATATGACCCTGTTTCTTTATATCAATTACCAAAACCCACACAAAACTCTATCCACATTGACTTGTTGCATTGTTCAGGTTTCCATATTGCAACAATACATTTTTTTTATTTCTGTCAGCGTCACTTTTTTATTATTGTTGTAACAATGTTCTTTAAAGTAAACGACTTCAACAATAAAATAAATTTTGAATTGCGCTGTAACAATGAAAAGTATTGTTATAAAGTATCCGAAACAATGAAAAGTATTGTTGTAAATTAGTTTTTAATTAATATCTTTTTCACTAATTAAAATTTCGATATTTAAATGGCCGGAATGGATTCCTTGAATTATTCCCCATCTTTTGGTACTTTCCGCGCGCTTCTCCATTCGGCGGTTCGTGAGAAGATAGAAGGACATACATACATACGTTTGTTTACCTTCGAATTTTAATAGGATAGATATTCTTATCTCTGAAAATGAATATATTCAAAAAGAAAGGTCTAAAATTTAACACAGAAAGTGAGATGTAAAATTTTGGTAATGGCCTTGATAACATTATATAACATTCCGTATTTTTACATATATGGCTGATGCTTGAAATGGTTTGTGAAAAATTATTCAATTATATGTTGCTCAACTATATGTCTTCGATTGGAATTCATAAAATTCTCTTAAAATATCCGAAATCCTCTTTACCTCTGACTGTCTCCCCGATAGAAGTGGGCACCACTAAGTGTGGATGAGTTGCTCAGGTTTGTATATGAAGGAACTCGCCCGCCTCGGGGTACATGAATTGGGGGGGGGGCGGCAGCCCTCCTCCAGTGATAGTACGTACCTCCTACGGGAGGGGTTGGGCCGTGAGGCTGTGTTGGCCATTAGGACCCGACCTCAGTACTCGTCGCTATCGCACGACTGTCATTCAGTGAAAACCCGTGTGCCTTGGCAGGTCGGGGGCTGTATTTACGGTTACCTCTGACTGTTGCGAATACACGTATGAGAACCCGCCGGAGAAGTAAGCGGGTTCTCGCTTCCCTGGAGGATATAGCAATGTGTAGGGTAGTCACCTCCACTCCGATAGCAGGTCGTACCTCCTGCGGGAGGGGTTGGGTTGAGGCCGGTGGTGGTCGTTAAGATTCCAACTTCAACGCCCGAGTTGCTGTCTTGGCGTTCCGGTCATTCAGATTATATCGCACGGCTTCGCGTCAGGTCGGGGTGGCTTGTATGCATTACCTCTGATAGTTTGCCACTGTTGATTTTGGGAAAATATTGTTATTACACACCTTTATTGTACATTTTTTTTATTTAAATTAGCTTATGTCTTGTATGCAGAGATGGAATTTTCTTGTCGATTTTTCACTCACTTTCTGATGTGCTCGATTTTTGAAGTTTTGTAAACTTTTGTTTTCCGAATGGCAATACATTATTTTGATTTTCAAAACTTAATTATCAGTTAACCGATTACTTTATTAACTTTGGATTTTCTATGCGTGACGCCAACTGGTAGTGAATCTCAGAAAAATTGATATTCTATTAACCTTCCATAATATTTATAATAATGAATTCAAATAATAATTCGATAAAATAAAAAATAGTTAAAATATTCTACTTTTTAGCACACTAATAAAGGTGTGCATTCAAAGACTATTTAAAAAAAAAAAAAACTTGATTTGTCTCATGTTTATATATCTGGAATTTTGTAATAAAAATATCTTTTACTGCCTGATGTGCTTTGTTAGGTATCTCTCCAATATAAGGAAAGATTGTTGAATTTGGACCACCTGGGCATTTTTTAATATATAGTGATAGAGAAATAATTTTAATTAAAAACGAGTAGTAGAATTTTCTTGTAGTTTATGAATCTTTAAAACAATGTAATTAACTTTTCCTGAAATAAATTTTAAAGGAGGAAAAAAAAAATGGCTTAAAAATAGTGTCATCGGTCCTATCAAAGGAAACGGTTGCCTAGATTGAACCACCAATTTCTTAAACACAAATTAAAGCAAAAATATTTTTTGTTTCTTCAATTTACACCAGCACACAATCCAAGTACGGCATTTTATGTATTGTATCATTTCTTGTTTTCCTTTGTTTGACCACTTGTGCTACACAACTAAGTAACCTTAGTTTTTTTTTTTTGAACCAATATTTGATGACTTTAATGTTCTCTTTTTTTGCTTTAATTTGTTCCATTTCAAATTTAAGAGGGCTACTAGGGGTTACAACTGCTTTATCCTGTAGTTCAAGATAATAATCCCATCGATTTAAACTGTCCAATATAGGCGTCCCATGTCCACCTTATTGCTGCGGCAACTATAATGGTTGCAGGAACAGGGACATGGAGCGGCGTTGTGTCCAATATAGACAGCTGTTTGTGGTCCAACCAAACAAGTTTCCTGAGTCTAACAAGTTTATCTGATGATATAATAACATATTTACTTACTCAGTTTAAAACAACATAAGGGTGATTAGTCTTTTTTAAACTACAATATCTAAATCTAAAAACTTGATCTCTAACTGTAGCTCTTTTTCTTAAAAATGATTTCATACACCACATTCTCATCGTTACAACACAATTCGCCTTTTTAAAAATATTTAATAGAATTGAAGTTGCCTAACCGGTTCAAATTCGGCAACTCTCCCCTGTTAATGCGATTATTTTGATAAACTCTTTGTGTATTTTTTAAAACTAAAGCTCACAGCCTCTTTTAATCAGCTCCGAACTAAAAACGAGGTTTAAATTCCTGTTTTTATATATATCTCTTTCTATAAGAAGATAACTTATCTACAAAAAGTAGCTCACAAAGCATTCAGTGAAGATATTTGTCATTCGAAAATAGTTACTAGTGTTTCGCTGTGCGAAAAGTTCGCCATTTGTTGTTTGGAAAGGCAGTTACACAAGTATGGAGTACGAAAGAAAAGGAGTGACTATAACTTGGCAGATTGAGAATGTGAAATGTCCTCCCCGACAAGAGATGGAATTGTACAGTCCTGTGTTCTCCGTGGATGTGTTGGATAGAACTAAATGGAAACTAGGAATATTTTTAATACCTACTACAGACATTCGATTAACTATCAAAAGAGAAGCGGAAGATGATGGCCCAAAAGATATCGGATTGCATTACGATTTTTCCATCTCCGCACTTCGTGGAAGATCCTCGACTCGAAAAGGAACATATTCATTTAAATTTCAAAAGGACCAAAGTTGCCCCGAGATTAAAATGATTGGTAGACACAAGTGCTCCATTTCTGACAATATTACCATTCAATGCAAAATATGGAGGCAACGAGGATCTATCCCCATGAATGACCATTTCTTTAGTCGAACTCGAATGAGGGTAGAACGTTCCATATTCGTTGGAGTAGTTGAACATTTTAGCGATTTACGTGAACGTGAAAGAAAGACTTTGAAGACAGTATCGTCACCCACGGGCGAAATATTGATGACGGTAAATTTATATTTATGCGATTTTCTTCATCCTTTCTTCAGTAACCAGTTGAAAATTGAAATTAAGCCCGTGGATATTCAAATTGAACGTGTTTATGACTTTAAATTGTTCATTTTGGATTCTTCTGGTAAAAAATCACGTACTGTAAAATTGGATAGAACATCTATGTACAAATCGCCTGAAACATTCACTTTACATGATGTTTCCAAGGAGAATCTAATAGAAAAGGCTGCTCGGTATTTACCGAATGACGCTCTATCCCTGCACTGCGAAATCACCGTTTGCGCCGGAAAAGAATATGAGAAAGTTGAAAGAACTGAATATGAAACAGATTCCATTGTCGAAGTAAACAAGGCTGATTTTTCAAACGAAGTGGAGCTTCTGACGCGAAGAGAGGGGATTCCTTACGACACGAAATTACAGACAGCCACAGAAGCATTTTCGGCTCATACAGACATCTTGAGTGCCCAGTCTCCTGTATTCGAAGCTATGTTTAAAACCAGCATGAAGGAGACTATTAAGAAATGCGTTCAAATCGATGACGTGGACGCAGAGACTTTGAAACGCATGCTTCTGTTCCTTTATTCCGCCACCTTGGAAGAATTAGAATGGAAGGACGCAATGGAGCTGTTCTTCGCAGCAGACAAGTACCAGATACTTTCCCTAAAGAGCAGATGCACTGTACTCCTGATGAAAAGCCTCGATCTGTCCAACTGTTGCGTCTTATTACTTCTGGCCGATATGCATCAAGAAGAAGACCTGAAGAAAGCAGTGCAGAATTTTATCACTCGGAATGATCAAAAGATTCTTTATTGTGATCAGTGGAGAGATTTCGAGAAGACCGTTCCCCATTTGGCAATTGATTACTTCCGAAATCGATGCCTGAAAAGCAGGTTGTTCTAATTGCTGCCTTCATTATCGTAAGTAATGAAATTGGTCTCTTGAACTGACTGTTTTCACAGGCTTTATTTAACTTCTTTGAAGTTTGTAAAATTGTATTTTGCGATTGATTTTTCATCTGTAGTAGAGTTCTGAAATTTTGAAAACATGAGTATTCTTGATAACTATACAATATTTTGATATTCTACGAACTTAATTTTCATTTAATTGATTCACTTAACACATTAATTTTAGAATCCATACCAGCGGAGCCGCCTGATAGTGAATTGAGAAAAATTTCCTCAATTATATAATTATGAAAATATAGATTAAATGCTCCAATGTAGAAAATGATTGAATTAAAAATGAATTCTACTTTTCAGTACACTAATAAAAGTGTGTTTTTAAAACCTTTTTGTTTAATTTATTTTACCTGACTTGTTTCATATTTGCAGCAATGGGACTATGCAATCAATTCTTTATTTACTTCTGGATGTACTAAATTTTTGAAATTTTGTGCAGTTAGGTGATTGCGATGACAATATGATATTTCAATATTTTCATAAATTTGAATTAATCTATTATTTGAGATTGAATTTTGATTTTATACGAAGGAAGTCATCTGGTTGCAAATTTGAAAAAAAAAGAAATTGATTAGAAGATTCCATAATATTTATCATAATGAATTATAAATTAGAGAATAAAAAGTAGAAAATAATAACAGTTAAAAAAATTATACCTCACGCTTATATTTGTGTTATAAAAATATATTTTTTAAATACAAAATTCTACCTCATGTTTATATATATGTACTAGAAATTATGTTCTTTAAATAAAAAATTCTGCCTCATGCTTATATTTGTGTACTAAAAATTATATTATTTAATTACAAAATTCTGAATATTAAATTAAAAACGTAAAGTCGTGAGACGCTGAAAACAATGCAATGAACAAATTAAGCTATTGTGAATATCATAACAAAGAAAACTGATGAACATTAATTTAAAATTAAAGTGTATTATGAATGTTATAAAACACCCAGATTTTGGATAAGAAATGTTTTCTACTTTTTAGCACACTATTAAATGCGTGTTTTGAATAAAATGTTTTAAATAAGAAAATATCAAATTTTGCACAAAATAAAATAACACCCTCTGTATGTTTGAAATGGGCAATTCTGTAAAACTAGTTTGTTTCAAAAAAGAGTAACAAACAAATAACTGATGGACAAATGGTGTTTTTAAAAATGCTTTACAAATGAAGAAAAACCAGAAATATGCAATATAGTGAAAATTATGGCATCTGAATTTGAAATAAATCGTTTGACTGATGCTAGAATTTGACGCGCGACTCGAAAACAACATAGCGAAGTAGAAAATTTTGCATTTGTTTATTAAGAAAAATAAATAAAATAAATAACATTGAAAAAAATGCTAGATTTATTCTGAAAATTTCATCAAATTAAGAATATCTATTTCGATCATCGGGATTTGGTTAGTAGCCTTTCTTTTGTAATTATATTACTAAGTTACATTTTTTGATACAGTGGAATGCAAAAGTTTAGATATTAAAGTTATTTGATTTTTTTTTATCAAGACTTTTTTTAAACAGAACTAAAATAACTTTTCTAACAAATTAAGAAACAGCTCGAAAATGATAGAATCTCAAAACACAATCCTTTTATTTGCCTTAATATTTGATTTTTTGATGAAAAAAGAAATTAGCCTGTCGTTAAAGTTTAGACGCGATGAAATGTTTATGTGAATTTTCGCATGAATATAGTTAAAAAAGCGATGTATCAGACTTCCTGTGATTAAATTAAGTTACCTACACGATAGCACTTCTTAGTAAAGATGCCTTCATTTAAAATTACATTTCAACAGATTCAGAATATGTTAGAAAATGATATAATCTCAAAATATAAATCTTTTAATTGCCTTAATATTTGATTTTTTGACGAAAAGAGAAATTATTCTGCTGGAAAAGTTTAGACACCATGAAAAGTTTATGCCAATTTTCACGTGAATAAATAAATTTAAAAACATATTGTAACATATTTCTTGTATACAGGATGTCCCAAAAAACAAGCGTTTATTTCCTCAAATAATGATCCTAGACATATACTTCCAATTACAAAATTTCATCAAATATGGTGAGAATTTGTGTGAAAGGTGTGAATTTGGCTTCTAAGGGTACTGATAATAAAAAGCTAAAAAATTAAATTTTTATACGGCCCCATAATGCACACATGTCAATTAGTAAAATGATTCTCTAATATTTATCTATTCACATACAAAGTTGCACGCTTCTATCTGCAAAACTCACAGAGATAATAAGAAGAGAAATTTATTGACTTAGATCACTTTTCCATACCTCTAACTGCTGTTTGATCCAGTCTTCCGATGCACATTGCAGGGATAATATATATACTTCAATAAGTTATTAAAAGGGCGGAATCAGGAAATAACAGTGTATTTGATAACTCGAGTTAAATCTAAACAATGAATTTAAAAAAAAAAATTAAGTCAATTCCTACTTAGGTCAACAAAGAAAAATTTTATTTTAGAAATTTTTTTCTCCCATATAAAACTAAAATTAATTAATTAAATTTAATAAATGAATTAATATTTGAAAAACTGTATTAACATCAAGTGCCATACACTACAAGTTTAAAAATGTATTTGAACTTGAGTGGATGACTCCTCCTGCAAATTGTACCATGAAATTCCATATTGTTACAAAGCTATAAAGTCGTTTCCCTGAGATCCTAATCTTGGCGACAAATTTGGCGATTTGGCGGCAAAGTTGCGAGGCTCTAATAAATAAAATTAATTAATTCAATTTAATTAATGAATTAATATTTGAAAAAACTGTATTAACATCAAGTGTCATCCACTACAAGTTTAAAAAAATGTATTTGAACTTGAGTGGATGAATAAAAAGCATTTTATTAACGATTGAAAATTTGAACAAGATGAATATATATAGGGACAGTGTGAGTAGGAATTGAAAAAATAGTTATATAATACATGAATTGAATTATATACTAAAATAGTTTATCTTGTGAAGCTTCAAAAAATATCCAAATCAGGGATGGGTCGTCTGCTCGGAAACAAGCAGCGTTAAAAAAATATTACTAGAATACAGCTGAAATACAATTTTTCAAAAACAGCTTTACCTTTAAATAGCCCAAACTTGTAGATGTTATTATCTGGATTGTATTTTATAAAATTACCTTCGTATTTTTTTCGGTGAGGCAATTTAACAACAAAAAATACGTAGTAACCAGCCAAGGTCCTGTTGAGACAACATGAAAATGAATCCGAAACCGAAAAACAGCTAATGTAAGAAAGGTCGAAGAAAAACAAATCAAGAGTTCGAAGGCGAACTTTGGGTGAGATTGAAGGGGGGAGAGGAAGGAAAGGAGAAAAAAAAGCTTTAGTTGGCCTAGCGCCAAACAGGAGCATCCGAAAATCCTGTTCTGGTTAAGTTCAACGACAGAAAGGATGGCTATTCGCCTTCCCCCATTATATCACTTAGCTATGCGCAATGAGCGAATTTTGGTGCTTTTCAAAACCATTTGGTGTGCAGCCCCATCCCATGTCTGTCTTATTTTTCATTCATTTTCTGTCTTCTTTTCTCGTTTATATCTTTTTCCGTTGATCCTTTATCAATAAAAAAAGATATAAATTCCGAGTGGAGATGTAAGCTAATAAGAATGAAAACGAAAACACGAATTTTTAAAACGATTTTTATGAGTTCTGCATCTCTGCAACCCTAAAAGACGAGTCGCCACTGTCTGTAGGTAAAGCTTAATAATACGCATAACGCTGAGAGCAAATAATTTAATATTCTTGTTCGATATTAGGCTAATTTCCGGTTATGCCTTAAATTTTTATTTGCTGAAGTTGTCCTTCCATTCTTTATCAAGTCAATAGTTACAACTATCTACCAATGAAATTGAGTAACAGTATACCTTATTTGCAAATTTTTTTCAATCCATGATGGTTAGATGATATATTACTAGACAAATCTTTGCATTTCGCAGTTTTCCAATGTTGAATAAATTTGTATTTCTGCAATAAACAATAAATATCTCCGTATAAATTTGTGAGAAGCCCCTTTAAAGTTAAAAATTAATATATCTCTGAAATATAGATAGTATACAGACTCGTATAGTACTTATAGACTCGTGAAAATTAGTATATACATAGATGAGTGTAAGAGGAACATTTTACTCCATGACACTTGTATTCTATGGGGAGTGTGTAAAAATTTAATTTCCTTAACTTTTTATTTTTAACTTCCACAGAAGCCATAGTGTTTTCATACGAATTCCCACCTTATTCGATGAAACTTTGTAATCGGAAGTATTTATCCAAGACCAATATTTAAGGAAATAGATGCTTATTCTACATTTTTGGGACATTCTGTGTAAGTTAACTACTCGATAACACTTCTTACGATTCCTCGAGCTAAAGATATTGAAGAGGTCTGGTTTATTAGAATATGGAATATGTAAGCTAAAGTTAGCTCGTTTCTGAAGCTCTCCCCTGTCCTAATCCCGACTTTGAATAATAAATTTCGTCAAATTTATGGTAATCAGTTCTCACTACAAGAAAACGTTTTATTGAAATATTGAAAAAAAAAAAAGATTTCATTTTTTCTTTATTTTTTTTGGGAAATTGGTGTGAACTGTAGGAGACGTTTGGACATATACGTAGTAAATAACAATTTTACTTTTAGTTTATTTATTTAATATACTTTTAAAATCTAAAGGAATTTAAGTTAAAATTGTGGAGATTTAATAAAAAAAAGTCTTCCACAAGCGACGCCAAGACTAATGAGGATTAGTAACAATTCATGTAAGAAACTTATTAACAAAATAAGTAAATTCAAACACAAAAATTATTTATTGAAAAATTTAGGATATGAAATCTGGATACTTTTCATAAAGCATAGTGCTGCAGTATATTTCTTCATAACTGGAGTCCGCATACATCTGTAAGAGACTGTTTAACTATTAGAATCTGCCAATGAATAAAGAAGGTTTGCACCCAAAAGAGCCACTGAATTATTTAAATTCATAGAAAATAAGGTACGAATATAACAAATGGCATATATTGCTATTGATCAAGTAATTGGTGAATTTCCCTAAAAAAGAACCAATTTTTAAGAAAAATACTTGATTTAGAAAGCAGAGCGAAGCAAATTGCTTTTTTGAGGCATAACAGGATGGAGCTTTCTCCCCTCGACTCTCTTGTATTCTTGTACAATATGGATTGTTTTATTTAAATTTCGTAGCAGAGTGAAAAAGAATCGAGTTTGGATTTTGTATCGCTTCTTTTTGATAACTTGAGTCCAAAATTTGGCATACATACAAATTTGGTATCAAGACGACATTCCAAGTTTCATGAACATAGCTTCTTGAGTTATCGCATTCGCATAACCATGAGAAGACAGATAGAGAGACAGTCAAACGAATTTGCTGAAAATTCGACATAGATATGCAAGTCTAGGGATAAAGCTATATTCTAAATTTCATCCATCTAGTAGGTAGGCCGCGGTGGTCTAGTGGTAAGTTCTCGGTTCGGGAAAGGAGGTTCCCGGTTCGAAATCCGATTCCGTTGAAGATCCGCCGTGTATGGCGCCTGTTGCACGTTAAATCATATGTAGTGGCCAGATGCCCTTCCTTTGGTGTGGTGCCGAAGTTTAGAGAGAGGGTGCCAACTCAGGCGTCGTCCTCGTCATGTGACCAAGGTTCAAAATGACGAGGTCCGTTACAAAACAGACCTCGTGTTGCTTCAAAACGGGGCGTTAATGTAACTAAAGTAAACTAAATACATCTAGTTGCTTGCGTTTTTTAGTAATAATGCTTATAGACAGACATCCCTTCGACGTATTTTATTTAAAATTTGATAGAAATCTACAATTTCCGTTTAAATACGATATACTTAATTTCATCTTTCTAAACTGTTGCGGCTTTGAGTATCGTGATTTGAGACATATAGATAGTACATAATAGGACTGTGCCGATTTTCGATGCATCGGAAAAGATCGCTGTCACGCACTCATCGCCGTTCCGATGTTTATACTGTCGTTTTTTTCGAAGCATCGGAAATTCCGATTTACTCGCGATGTGTACGATGTTTCCCGATGCATCGTAGACATCGATGTTCACACGCGCCGCGAAGAGCAATTGTTCCCGATCGCGCATCGATGTTCCCCGATCATCACTGATTGCGTTGGCGTATCTTTCCCCATATTTCTTCCATCGTGACTCATCAAGCAGAGACATACGTTGCGAAGTGCGGATCGTTGTGCTGACACGATGAATCCCGATGTGACCGCGAATGAAAATGATGAAAATAACTCATCTCGAGAATTGAGGAAGCGAAGTGTTTTGTCTGTTGTAGAATCTCTCAGTCATCGAAACGTGCATTACTTCGTGTGGCCTCGTGCTTTCTTCCAATCGTGTAAATTCTCTGATGTTGTTTTAAGTACAAGGGTATAATTATCAATCCTGCCGTTCATCGTTTGTTTGGTTGAAGAGAAGATCGTATTAATTGTTTTTAATATACGATTTATTGTTGATAAACTAGACAAATTAATAGTATTTTTGACACTTTATTTGTTAGGTAACTAAGGATTGAGTTTATTATAAGCATATAAATGCCTTTATCAACCACTCAAAAGTGTAAGAATGCAAAATTAGGCAATAGTAAGTGCGAAATATCGATGTATCGAAATATCACGATGTTAGAGTGGCGATACATCACGATGCTAAAACTTTAACATCGCCCAGTCTTAGTACATAATTTTTTTCCATTCTTGAAGGTCTTAAAAGTGGAGAATTATCTCATAAAAACGAATTTTACATTATCACGAAGTTCAGAAATTTCGGAAAGTAGGCAGAATTTCATCGGACCGCTGTCTTTCAGTTCCCAACCAAATCCAAACCATCCATGAGGAATATAGAAGTTGTGAACCACTTCTTTCAAGTGCAGGAACAATCCGCAATTCTTTATCTGCCATTTGATGGTAAATTCTTTTCTTTCACGAAAATGCAACGAACTGCAAAGTATGATTTGACAATAAAGTAGATTTATTAGTTTAAAGCAACTCGTAACATAAGATAACTGAGAACTTGTCCACAACATGTGGGACACTCAGCATTAGTACATATATAGAATATTCGAGAATCATTCAACTAGAATGTTAAAGATAGATCTAGAATTGTCCAGAACATAAATAATATTTTGATCCATGGGTAAAATGACCATGGATGGGACTCGGACCATGGACAAATAGGCTTACAGTCCAACGATCTGCCAACTAAGCCACGACGATCGCGGGCTACGTTGCTTTGTAAGGCAAAATTTATTGAACCACTAACACAATCACGGAATGTAATACTTTACTCACAGAATTAAAAGAAACATGAATTCATCTTTTCTTTAAGACTAACATCTGTCAAAAATGTATTTTGAATCTGTTATTCATTTCAGCAAAATGTTACATTATTATCTGAATTAGCTTAATTTAGGTAGATATTAAATATTATGTGTCCGAAGACGCTTACATGAATTTTTCCAAGTTTATCTTTACATAACAAATTAGGAGATCCAGGTTCGTCCTTTCGAAATGCATGGGAACGAGGTTTGTTTTCTAATTCTCCTTCTCCGATGGGAGTGATGTCAAAATCGTAATATAGATCGAATTGCTCCGGACAATAGTCTTACGCTTCTCTTTTAACATTCACAGAAATCCACATTACCGGAAGCAATCGATACAACACTAGTCTCCACCCTGTTCGCTCCGTCACATCCACGAAGACCACAGGACTATATAATTCATTCAAAAGGTTATTAACACGTTTAGCGCCACGATTCACGTCTGATATTTGAACCATCTATCTAATTAGATAACCCCGTCTCTGCTATCCCTTAACCATACTAGAGAAAGGGTAATCTAATTAGATTTTAGGTTCGGTTGGACGGAAAGTTCATTGTCAGTCACTCTGATTGACATGGCACTTAACGTGTTAAAACATCTGGGATTCTCAATTTCCCAAATTATAGTAAAACTTTTTTCAGAGAACTTTCTTCTCCATGTCCGTGTACGTGTGGCAGGTTGTCTAAACTTATTCGTTTGTCCTGAAACTCTAGGCTTCACCTCCGGCGAAGACTTAAACCTTTTCATGGTGCCGATACTTTGCTCTTCTACAAAATAAATTTGAGCTTACAACTTCGAAGTTCCAGCAGCACGGCACATGTCTACCGCATTTTTACTATCCAAGTGAGCTACTCGTAATAGGCGTTCACGAAGATTTGAATCACGCAGCCCTCTAACTAGTTGATCCACCAAAGTGGAATCATCCAAGGAGCCGTAATCAGAATTGCGAAGTTGTTTTCGAAGCTCCGTGATAAAATCATCCACAAATTGTTCTTCCCGTTGCACAAGCAGAAACAACTTCTGGCGTTCGTAGGTTACATTATGCTGAGGGACGAAGAACGCTTCACATTAGGCGAGAATTTGATCCATCGTAGCAGAAGAAACTTTGTCAACCTTATTGTATATTTCCAGGCATTCTTCGCCAAGTACATGAAGTAAAACGTCAACTTTCTGGATCACAGGCGTCGTATTTTGCGATGTTGCTGCCATATAAAGCTGTAATCGTTGTTTCCATATCTTCCAGGATTCAACTGTCTTCGAATTTAATTTTAAAGACGGAAAAGTTCTAGGCTTTTCATGGTGTCGATTAATTTCAAAGTTTCAGTTTTCTTCTGACACCATGATGTGTTATGTGTTTGGATCCTAATACAGAGATCACACAGTAGTTTGAACGACGTTTATTGAACACAACAGAAGGGAAGAGCGTGTTTGCTCTACACAGACAGCCTTTATATGCAAGACGGCGTATGAATACACAACAACCACGGCCCCAATCAGCATGATGCAAAAGACCTTAAAGTCGACGAAGCATTAAATCTATGTTTTTAGTTTTAGTTTTATTTGTATTTACGTCTCATTTTGCAGCAACACGAGGGCTATATTAGATCAATGGTTTTCTGTAGGAAGGCGTGAATAACAGTATTATTTACTTGTAACTGATATTTCTGCTCAATAACTTATTAAAATAAAGAAGAGAAATTTTTTATTGTTTTATTTTAAATGCAATTCACTTAATTGGAGCAGAAATTTCAGCAGTGGGTCTAGTGGAGATCCAAAAGACAGAAATACACACATACATTGATTGTTATTTAAAATAGATTTCAATACCTAATAATTTGGACTTAAATTTTCGATGGCAGGAGTTTGAACAATTAGAGAATGTAATAATTCAGATTTAATGTACATGTAATGACAGATGTAATTTAATTTCAAATTTACTGCAATGTAAATGATAGATTTTCATTCCAAAATTATGGTTCTAAGATACGATTAATAATGCTCTAGTCTGCATGTCCATCAGATAATCAAACTCTCAATACGGTAAATCGATAATTGTTTTTTAAAAAAAGTTATTGGAGTTTCTATTTGAATGCCGTTCCTGTCTCTTTATGAACAATTTATTTGTTTACGGATATCGTGTTCATATCTGCGAAGCGTTTGTAAAAATATACCTACATAACCTGTTTCGTCTTGCATGCATTCTTTGTATGCAATATGCCCTCATTCTTTTTTAATTGGCCTCTATACACACAAGTTTTGGGCTGCCGTAACCTAGTGGCAGACAAGGCTGCTGTGAGCCGAGGCGGATCAAAGGGATTGTAGGTATAAAGGGTTTGTAGGTATCAAAGGGTTTGTAGGTATCAAAGGGTTTGTAGGTGTCAAAGGGTTTGTAGGTGTCAAAGGGTTTGTAGGTATCAAAGGGTTTGTAGGTATTTGTTCTTTTGGGGGAGCATAAGCCCCCTCCATAAGAACAAATACCTACAAACGGTTGTAACCATCAGCATGTATTTCTGACTCCATGAATCATTCGACTATGATGGATAACAATAAACTTGAATAAAATTCAACAACAAAATCAACTTCAAAAGAAAATAGACGATCAGAGCTAATGATACAAGTTGATGCGATTTTTTTCTGGATCATTACTCACAAACGAGAGAATCCAAGTAAAATAACATTAGACGCATTCTGGCTGGCTTTAGTTAAAACTGCATGATGACTTTAGTAGCAGCAGGAAAACTGGAACTGCATGACGAAACACTTCAGCAGCCGCAGGAAGCCGAGTTACCGAAGTGGAACATAGATAGCATCCGAAGACTGGCGCTGCCAGTTGAAGACCTCAAACTCAAAATGAACTACTCGTTGTCTAGCCATTATCGCTTGGTTCGATGGAGCTTAAATACACGATTACAAGAAATAATTTCACTTTAATTCTTATAGAAGGAGACGCCCTCTAACGGCCGCCACACGGTAAATGAAAAAGACTTAATGATCACCGACCATAGGACAGTGGCACTTGACTTTTGACTGAGCAAGTAATAGGTGGGATGGCATCCTTTCATATCGCAGCTTGAAATCTGGCCTTCCCTTGCGAATTATGCCTGTGGCGACTAATCAGCGGATGGACCTGCCTTCCTGTCACGTCACGAATCGTTAAGAAAATCTGACTTCTAGCCACCTACTGTAATTTAGATTAATATAATGAGAATTTGTGTATTTTATATTCAGAGAAATATAGTTCAACTCATAACGGGCCCCATTTTCCGGTATGAATGATTAAAAATAAACCAGCCCCCTTTCTGGGCCTGGACTCCTGGAATTTAGCCCATCCTTCCACCCTCTCTTTGCGGGCCAGGTGGCAGAATATTAGATTCAGGACCGAAGGGTTGCAGGTTCCAGGTCCAATTCCAGCAAAGATCCGTTGTGTATGCGGACCTGCTGCACATTAAACCCATCGGACTGAAGTCCTCTTGTTGTTGTGGTGTGGAAGCTTGGGATGGGTTGTCGCCTTAAATGTCGAGTTTAACATTTGACGACGGTTGAGAACAACGAAGTTCATCCCAAAGTAGCAATTTTGTAGCTTCAAAACCGGAACGCTAATCTGACTAAACTAAATTTCAAGCAAGTTTGGTTCGCTGGAAATCACGAACGTTCGAACGATTTTGTGTATTTAAAAACTTTCAGTAGAAATTAACTATCTTCTAAGCAAATGAAACTGAAAATTTACGCTAATTTTCCACTTGCAAAATATTTGCAATCTGCGGTATTTTACAGCATAAAGAGGCAAAGTATTTCACATTTGATATTTTTACGTAATTTGCTGTTTGCTTAAAAGAGCTGCTCTCTCATTCATCTCATGAACACACGGTCATTAACTCCTAAACTCGTGTTTACTTTTAAGGCCGCTTAGGTTTAATGAATACTTTTAAGGCACTTTCGGCTGAAACTGTTGGCTTACCGTCCTCTTTCCTAAAATAAATTTCTTCGGTAAGTAAACGGTGCTTTGTTTGCCCTTACTGTATGTATTAGAAATTTGAGTTCTTAAGTTATGTGTCATAAATCAAACCAAAAGTTTGTTCTTAACTATGAGCTGTCGTGAAATTATTTGGTGTTTTGCCCGGTTTCTTCAAGAAAGAATTACCCTCTTTCCAAATGATTTTTATCCGGTATTTTCGAATAAGTCGTCAAGAAATATTTTGTAGTTATTTCCACTCATATATATTATTACGATAAAAAATGGTATATTTTTTATGGAATGGCTTATTTAAAATTCCTTGAAGGAAAAAATCAACTGCAGAGTAATTTCAACAGTAGTTATATTTTTTATCATATCTGACAAAAAATTCGGATGTCATTTTCTTTTACCTTTTCAGAACAATTTTTCATTTTCAATGAAAAAATTTTTCTGTGGCGTTTTCCCAAAATAACGAATAGTAGTGAGCAAAGAGAGTGCCTTATATTTTCGCAGTAGAATTTTTAATTCAAAAACGTTTGAAATGTTTCAAAAACATTTCAGAACGATACGAAGAAAGAATCATCTGAATGGAGTAAGATGTTTGAGGAAAGCAGACAAAGCTATAAACAAAGATAAACCGGGACCATCCACTTAAAAAAATTAGTGGAGTCAGTCTTAAGAATAATATTAGAGATGTCAGTTGAACAAGCTCTCACATTATTTGGGTCTTATCAAGCGAATTTTGGTTTGGGGTGCATTGCTCCCCGAATTATTCAAAATATGCTTTTTTCCTTTCTGAAAGCAACAATGTGTTTGTTCAAGGGACTGAGGAGAGGATTTTAAATGACAGTCTGTCTAGAAATGTGTTCTTGGGTTGCCGAAAAAGTCATATAGTATTTTTTTGTGTTTTCTAGCGACTCCTATTTATATAAAGAACAACGATCCATCAATGACAAATTACCCATTTCGTTCGATAATCCTTTGTCATCTTTTAGTGAATTTCATAATTCTTGAATGATGTTAAAGGATGGATGGCATATTACAAAACAGTAATCTTTTCTCATTTCCAATTTTTTTTTTGTTGCCGTCGTCCACACTACTTATGGGTTAAAACATCTGCCCCAAATGCACGCGTTTGTTCTTTCCTTTCTTTTGGTGTTGGCAGGTGTTCTTATGGTGAGTGCGTAGTTTTTAAGCTTTGGTTGCATATGGAATGTTGTAAATTTCTTTTGGATGTTGCTTTAATGAATAAAATGAAAGGAAACAAAAAATATGATTTTTCATACTCTTTTTAGTTCACACACATATAAACAAAGAGTACTTAGTTAATGTGTTATCGAACTCAGAGGTTGATTGTCCGCATTAAGAGGATCAAGTATTGTCGAGAAACATGTTGTCACAAAATGTCATTAACGAATGATTCAAGTTGGTTTTCTTTGAAATAATCGAAATATCAGTATTTAGAATTTGGTAAAAGTTATTAAAAGAGAAAAAAATTACGGGAGGCTGTCTTTTTCAAACAGCCACTGATGTTAAAGGCGTAGGACTACTTTACTCGCGTGGCTCTTTTGTTCCTCGAAGTTTCTCGGTTTTATACTTTTTCTTTTCGGCATTCCACAATATTCCCCTATAATATTGGCCATTTTAATAGGGGTCATAGAACAGGTGAGCGAATAGCAGCACCGAATTTCACTGTGTTGTAACTCAGGCTGGAATATGACGACCATCCACGTACTGTAACATGCGCCACAACCTACGCTTGATTACACATAAAATTCAGACTCCTCAACGCTTCAGTATCGCTCCATTAATAGACGAGAGACGTTCGGGAACGACATGCTGCAATAACTTTGTCAGCGATATGGATGTGAGAAACATTTGGTGTACCGACGAAGCCGGTTTTTGTGTAGGCGACTTCAAAAATAAACACAATTGGAGCATCTGGAGGATGGGAAATCCCCATGCTGCTATCGCAACATCCGTACCATTGGCAAAAGCAATAGCTTGAGCCGCCATTTCCATCAAAGGAATAATTGGACGATTTTTTCCGATTACAAACGATTCATGGAGCGCACCATATCGACATTCTGCAAGAATTTGTGGAGATATACAATCCCTTGGAGAATTGTAGGAATACGTCATGGTTCACGCCAGAGGATGACTGGCCATATCGACTGGGCAAAGAGTTTAATTTTCCCAACAAAAATTACCACCAACAAGTCAACAATTTCGCTTTGTCTAAGCTGCAAGTAGTGGATTCTTTGAAAACTCGTATGATAGTTTCAAAGCCATCTGGTTTCGTATTTTGAAACTAATTTCAAAATTTTGTAGGTGAAATGTTACTGTTTTCTCAAACACAAGCACGATGCATTTCTGTTCCATATCTCGTTGTCCTTTTATTCCTTTTTTCAAATGGCCCATCATTTTGGGTATGTCCTGTAATTCCTTTCTTGATCGATTTTCCATTCTCTTCCTGATATTCTAGAGCTCTGAACTATTTTCAGTTGTATGTTCCCGACGAAAATGTAATATTTTGAAATTTTCAGAACACAGTTATCAGTTAATCGATTAATTTTAAGTAAATTTTGATTCCATGTGAGAGACGCCTTCTGATAGAGAATTTGAGAAAAAATTGCTTTTGAGGTTCCGTATTATTTATAAAAACAATTAAAGAAACATATAAAAGAATTAAAAGTAGAAAATAATAAAAAAGTTTTTAAAACACTATATTTATAGTGTACTAAAGAACAGAAAAGAAAATATTTTTCATCAGAAATATGGAGACCACAACAAAAACGTAAAAGCCTGAAGTGCTATAAAAAGTACCATAACGAAATTAAGCCACAATAAATATCATAACAAAGTAAATTCCAAAGCATTCAGTAAAAATTTAAAATATACAGGGTGTCCTTACCATAGGTATCCAAAAATGATGGCTTATAGAGAGAACAGCATATGAATAGTTACAAATTCTGACGCATTAAAGAGAACTACTCACGTTTCTTTGAAGGCTAATGACCCTCATTATTAGCACCTCTGCAGATGCCCAGTTGGAAATCGATCTCTCGCCATTTAGTAGCATTAAATTAATTGTTTGCGCTTTTTCAGACCACCTAAAATGTCAACATTTTGTGGTACACAGTTTTTAAAGTTAAGTTGTGCTCAGATCTAGCAGATCAGGCAGTGAGCCTTCCTTTTACGATTCAATCTCTTAGTAACATCTCAAATGGTGCTTAATTGCGCGAGATTTACTATATTTTGTGCTTCTTCAGAGCATCTAATTCTGCTCACAGTTAACTTCATTAATATCTAAAAAACTTGAGGAGATTCTTTCCTAAATGGAGCTGAAATTTATGAATAGTGATGCATGGTTCTCTCAGTGTAAACCATTGATTTTGAATACCTTTAGCCCGGATATCCTGTATTATCAACACGATTATAATTCTAACTTAGAATATTTCTGTCAGCCTGATCTCCTACAATTTTGTTTTGACAATATATTTCTATTTTCAGAACTCGAATAAATCGTGCTTTAAAAAACTTTATTTTTATTATTTCAAATTGAAATCTTATTCGAAGTTTAATAACAGAAAAGTACCGAAAATCTGTTTTCTATTGGATTTTTCTTGATTTTTGTCTTTATATTAGCTCAGAAATTCTTGTACGATAACAAGCAGGATACTTCTGCGAATTCAATCCAAACGTGTCAAAGTTGTTTACAATAATATTTCATTACTAGATGACAAACTACTTTCTTAAGAGGCTTGGAAACATTATTTCTACTATTTGATTTATACCTCTACTATTTTATATTTCTACTATTTTATTATATAAATCTTCTCTTGCAAGAGCCTCCAAAATATATCGTTATTACTTTTTTGAAAGTGAGAAAAAGAAATAGATTGAAATGAAAACTACTACTGAAGTAAAAAAAAGTGTCATATTTCTCCTTTTCTGTCTAAAGCTGAGGTGAAAATGCTACTCTTTTACCTAGTTACTTCATAAATATAACTGAAATATTGATTATTGACTCTCTAAGCCAATTTCTATAATTTGCTCCTTCTTTTTACATCGTATTTTATACTTCACTCCACTACATTCAGAAAGTTTCGGAGCTTATTTTATTGCGAAAGGATATAGATGCTTCATTCGAAGTACCTATCCTATGCATCTATGCATTTTTTCCATCTTTCAAACAATGATGAAAATGGGGACTGCAAGCCTCCTTTTTCCACCTCCTTCAGCACCTTTGTCGCTGCACTTCTTCGGAACTTGAGAATCGTTGTCTCTTAAGCAAATTATTCATTCGATGTTAAGGCACCTGGGACGAGATCAGAGGAATAAGCTGGTTCTGGAAGTAATGGAATGTAATATTTTAATAGGTAATTTGGAACCAGTAGTGGACGTGGGAATCGAAGCTTTATCGTGATGGAAAGCCCACGACTAGACTTTCCCTGCGACGTGAAGTTTTAAATGCCCGTAATCAAGAGTTCCGCGCATACCCGTGCCTATTTGAACTGGAAGAAAACTTTTATGGTTAGTTGGTCACATGATATACTTCGATTAGTCTGTGGGAAATGGATAATTCATTTACATTTGTAACATAGCAAAAGTTCCAGAACTTTTTGAATATAGTGGTACTAAGCCTTTGTTGAAAATGTTCGCTATTTAGGATGGTTATGATCAAAATTGGCTTATTCAGAGCATTCTATAACTCTAATTAAAGTGCAGATCGAGTCGAAAATTTGTAGATAAACAATTCAAAGGATGCGCAAAAAGATATCCAAAAAAATGTTAAAAAAAATTTCCACTAGGGGGATATCACATTAAAATACATATTAAAACATGCTACAAATTACAATACAAACAGCGTTCAACTGTCACAGACTGTTTAGTGATGTAAAGCATATTTTTCAATGTGGTCCCTATCATTAAGGTGTAAAATATGAAGGTGATAATGTGTTGAACAGGTGACCGCAATTGATCGCCAATGATTCTTCGCACATCCAACGTTATACGGTCCTTCAGATCAGCTAAAGGTGCAACATTCTCCCTATAAACTATATTCTTTAAATGGACCCAGAACTAGAAATCACCGGAGACCGATTTGGAGAAAGTGGCGGCCAAAGTTCGGAAATGAACGGCTAATCATCTTGTCATCGGTAAAATGTTGCCGCAATACCCTCTGTACACAGAGTCCCAACTGTGAAGGTGCATCATCTTGCATAGAAGTGGTAGACCCTCGGCATTGTATCTGCTGAAGTTGAGATAAGGTAAAGGTGTTGAGCATATGTTGACACCTGAGGGCCGGCACAGAGTCCATTGCGATGAATTTCTTCGTAGATGATAAATTTGGAAGTGAATCCACATCAGTTTAATTTAGTTACATTAACGTCCCGTTTTAAAGCAACATGAGGGCTATTTTGGGATGCAACATGAGAGACACAACGTCAGGTTTAGCATGCACCAGGCCTATATACATGACGGATCTTTAGTGGAATCGTCTTTCGAACATGGAACCCTCAGACCTCGAAGTCGAGACCTTAAGACCAGGCCATCGCGGCCCCTGAATATACACCAGGCGGTAACCTCAAGCGAGCGTATTGGAATTTGGATTTACCATGGTTCAAATTTAACAATTTTGGGTGTTCACAGTTCTGTCTAGATAAAAATGTGCCTCTTCAATCCAAAGGGTGTTCCACTGCCACACTTCGTCAATTTCCATTCCAGAAACAAGCAGTTGGTGGTTGTGGCTGATCTTGTACTGAAATAAGTGCGCTGTTTTTATCAGTATCTTCCATACTGCTTGATACGATACGTCTAATTGTTGTGTGATTGCAAGGGGCACTACTGACTCCCAGGGCCGGCCCTAGGGGGTGCGAACGGTGCGACCACACAAGGCCCCGCGCTGTTGACGGATTTTGAAAAAATTATTAAACATTTTTTTTATCCTTGTTTAAAAATTTTTCAACCAACTTTTAGGTAGAAAACATAAAGTATTAATAATTTTTCTAGAAAGAAATATATTGCAATTTTTTTCTGGGTTTGAAAATTTCTTTGAAAGATCCGTTAAAAATGTAATTGGCGGATCTAGTGGATAAGAATCTAACCATTCTCTTTGCTACCTGGAGGTCCACGTGTTTCCGATTCTTGAGCAGAGTAAAGGTAAAAAGTGATAACATTGTGCAGTTCTAAAGCAGGTTCGATTGGTCCAGGCACCATATGGTCACTTTTGTCGATGCGGGGCGTCATTCGAAGATAAATTGCAGGTGATAACATTCAATGAATTCCTTGTTCCAGAGACAATTACTTTCAGGGTTAGGGACTAGTTTGTGGATCCACATATGTCCCCCTAATGGCACCAGATAGTTTTTCCCAGGGCAGCTTAAAAGGACACCTGTAGAGGAATGTTTTATCTTTTGAACACTTGCGATTTGTGTCGTGAAAGCAATAAACCAGTCATTAGCGGCCGTGTCTGCTATATTTTTTCCAGTCGCGGGGAAAGTTTGTCGCAAGTGGGGACCGACTAGGTCTTCTCAATCGTCCTGTTTATGGCTTTTACCTCTAATGACTGATTTATGGCTTTCGCGATACAAATCGCAAGTGTGCTCCTGGCCTAAGCACATCTTTTCCCCTTGTGTAGAGCAGGAATGCTGCGATGATGAAGCACATATGTCACTGTCACAGGGGTTTCTCGCTTTTCTTATTAAAAATGTGGTTTTTCATCATCTATGAATAGATCGTAGGTACTTGTTTAAAGGTACACTTTACATCTATCTCTCAGAGTTTAACCAATAGCAGTGAATCTGAATTATTGGATTATGTGAAAAACGAAGGGCAGCACAAGGAGTCTTCTCAGAAGCTTAATTTTCAGATAAAAAGTTCGATCGTAATTGAATTATCAGCCGTACAGCAAAATAGAACATCTGCATTCGTTTTTGCAGACAAATTTCAGGTATGCTATTTTTTGTCTCAATTTAATCGACGCTCATTATAACGACCCTCTGCGTTCCACAGTAAAAGGTATTTATAACGAGTGGTCGCTATAGTGGATATAATTAAAAACTCTACACATGCACGCTCAGCAGTTCCATATAAATAGGCAATTTTTAAAGAGATTCCAACTAAATACTCAAATTATTTTTTATCACTGGTATTAAAAATAAAATTTTATCAATTAAAAATATATTTCTAAAACAGATTTTAAAGTAGAAAATAAAGGATGTTATATACTTACAAAACATTTATTTTCTAAAGAAAAAATCAGAAATGGTTGTTTGTCCTTTCTGCATACGTGATTTTTGCAAAACATAATTTTCCATTTCAGTTCAAGATGATAAATTATGTTCTGTATTCTCTTGCCTTTCAGAAAAACATTTTAAAATCTCAATAGCACATGAAACATTTTTTTATTCTAGGCTATTCTAATTTCCACGCTGTGGTAAGTGGTAATTCACCCCCCCCCCCCCCGTCAAAGTTGAACTGTAACACTGAAGAGTCTACGTCAACGAAGTTTGACAATACAATAATCAAGGTTATTTACGTTTAGGAACATGTTCTTTTTGGAAAAATACCGGCAAGAGTGTCCGCTGAATTCGGACGTTGTATTGGTATTAGACGACACTGGACGGTCATTACACCGGAAGTAAAATAACATAGTGCATAGGGAAACAAAGTTGGGGATTTTATCACTGGTCGTTATAATGGAATGGTCTTCATAATGTGTGGTCGTTATGACGAGCGTAGGCTGTAATACAAAATGGCGTGACGCAAGTAACAAACTATGATTTTCCAAAAGATAAAAATAAGAGAAGTTTCTCTGAAAATTATTATTTAAGAAAAGTAAGGAATGGGGAACCACAAGAACGAAGATGGTTGCTCTATTCAAAATGCAAAGATGCTATATTATGTTACGCGTGTAAGTTGTTCTCTTCAAATGCTACTTCTTTGTGTTTAACTGGACTTAACGATTGAGTTCATTTAAGTTCGCGATTGCAAAGTCATGAAAAATCAGAACCTCATTTACAAGCTACACTATATGCCCAAAAGTATCCGGACACTTGCAGATTTTCACATTTTTTAGAATCTCTCCGGAATGGTTTAACCGACTGCCTTTAAACTTCGGACATGTAAAGAATAGACAATAACTCACATTTTACATTGAAGATTCGGTCCTGAGGGCAATTAGGGGCCGTCTACAAACAGATGAAGACAAAAACGTTTTTGGCCCACCCCGCTTCACAGAATACTCATAACAAGATGAAACTTTCAGACATGGTAATGTTTAATGTGCATAATATTTACAGGAATTTTTGTAAACTCAGCTCAAATATTTGGGAAGACATAAAGGTTTACTTAAAAAATCTCATATTTTCCCACCTGTTTTTTGCTTATAACATGCAGAGTTTTCTGTTTTATTATACGAAACTTACAGAAAAGATGACAATATGTTAGAGAAGCATTTGTGTAAAACTTCGGAAAAGAATTGTTGAATATTACAGGAATTATGAGCAATTTTAGTAAATACTGTTTTACTGCGCATGCGCGAAACATAGTGTAATTTTTCTTTCACAACTTTAAAGCCAGATATATAGGGCAACTTATATAAAAAAATTCAGTTCAATATCATTAGTATTCAGAAAGATATCGGCATTACAACGAGCAGAATTTTAGCTCCTGTCGAAGAGAAGCTAAAAGATGAGGGGTTGTACACAAATTGATATTTTTTAAACTTATATCTTTAAATAGTTATATTGAACTGTATACTGGTTAGAATTTGCTGAATACCCATGAACACATCTAATATTCGTAACGAATAAAAAAAATTATATGTAGAATTATTAAAATATTTTAAGAAAAGAAATTAATTAGATAAAAAAATCGTTTCGCCATAAAATAAATATATTTAAAAATATCGTTTGGCCGTAAAATTGTAATATGCAACTTGTTAATAATCATGTAAATAATATAATTAAAGTAATAAAGTGTTTGTTATTTATAGTGCCTAATTAGCTGGAATTTAAGTTATGCACGTAATTGATAAATGTTCAAGAGTATTAAGCAAATTCTAACCGCTATACAATTCAATATAACTATTTAAAGATATAAGTTTAAAAAATATTAATTTGTGTACAACCCCTCATCTTTTAGCTTCTCTTCGACAGGAGCTAAAATTCTGCTCGTTGTAATGCCGATATCTTTCTGAATACTAATGATATTGAACTGAATTTTTTTATATAAGTTGCCCTATATATCTGGCTTTAAAGTTGTGAAAGAAAAATTACATTATGTTTCGCGCATGCGCAGTAATACACTATTTACTAAAATTGCTCATAATTCCTGTAATATTCAACAATTCTCTTCGAAAGTTTTACACAAATGCTTCTCTAACATATTGTCATCTTTTCTGTTAGTTTCGCATAATAAAACAGAAAACTCTGCATGTTATAAGCAAAAAACAGGTGGGAAAATATGAGATTTTTTAAGTAAACCTTTATGTCTTCCCAAATATTTGAGCTGAGTTTACAAAAATTCCTGTAAATATTATGCACATTAAACATTACCATGTCTGAAAGTTTCATCTTGTTATGAGTATTCTGTGAAGCGGGGTGGGCCAAAAACGTTTTTGTCTTCATCAGTTTGTAGACGGCCCCTAATTGCCCTCAGGACCGAATCTTCAATGTAAAATGTGAGTTATTGTCTATTCTTTACATGTCCGAAGTTTAAAGGCAGTCGGTTAAACCATTCCGGAGAGATTCTAAAAAATGTGAAAATCTGCAAGTGTCCGGATACTTTTGGGCATATAGTGTATGCACAAATTGCTGCAACTTGAAAAGAGTTTTTAGCTGGGAAACACTATTGACAAAGAACATGGAAAAATAATTAAAAACGAAGTACAACGTTTAAAATGTGTTTGTGAACGAATTGTGGCTGCAACTTTATACTTATCAGAACATAATTTGGCGTTCAGGGGAAGTAGCGTTGTATTGTATAAACTACACAACGGTAATTTCCTAGGTTTCATAGAATTATTAGCAAAATTTGACCCAGTCATGAAACAACATTTAGATCGTTACGTAGAATCAGCATTGCGTTCCTATTTATCTCACCGAATACAAGATGAACTGATTTTTGCCTTGGCTAAAAAAGTTAGAAAGGAGTTTATAAACTTTTTAAAGAAAGTTAAGTATTTCACAATTTTATTAGATTGCACTCCAAATGTGAGCCACCAAGAACAATTGTCTGTTATTTTAAGGTATGTTAATGAAGGTGAAAGTGAAGCGAGTATATAAGAGCGGTTTATTTGTTTTGAGGCAGTAAAAGACTCGACAGGAAAAGGATTATCAGCCAAAATTGAAAGCATATTAGAAGAAGAGGAATTAGATTTGGGAAACTGTCGAGGACAGGTGTATGATAACGGAGCTAATTTGAGAGGTTTATATAAAGGCGTCCAAGCACTTATCCTACAAAAAAAATTCCAAAGCCCAATATATGCCCCGTGGAGGTCATAATTTGAATCTAGTTTTTGGGGACATTTCAAAATCATCTTCTCTAGTAAATTCATTTTTTGTAACTTTACAAAGCATGTACAACATATTTGTAAGTTCTGTGATACGCTGGGATGTTTTAAAAGAGCATGTGAAAGACCTTACTCCTAAATACTATCAGAAACAAGGTAGGAATGTAGCCTCTTACGTGTGAAATCGGTGAGATACCAAGCACCACAATTTTCTTTAGCTTTGCAATGCCTTTATGAACACACTAGTGACATGAAAACGAAATCTGAAATCCAGTCCATAGGAAATAAACTTACTTCGTTTGAATTTTTGTTAAGTTTGATAATTTGGTATGACATACTGCACGAAGTAAACATAGTAAGCAAGATCTTTCAAAATTCCAATATAGATATCGGTACTGCAAATTCACATTTAAAAGGCCTTTTAAAATTTTTTGAAAATTATCGAGAATCCGGATTTATATCTTCTTTGATAACTGCAAAGGAAATAGCTGAAGAATTGAAAGTGACATCTGAATTTAAAAAACAAAGAAATGGACGAAAAACAAAGCAATTTTCTTATGAAGGAAACGATCAGCCGATTTCATCTGGCGAAGAATATTTCCAAATTCAGTATTTTCTAGTAATAATTGACACTGCTATTATTTCTTTTAAGAAAAGATTTGAAATTTATCACGAACATGAGATGTCATATGGTTTTTTCTTTATATAAATCAGATAATATTCACAAACTGACTGAAGACGATCTTCTCAAATGTTGCAAAGACTTAAATGCGACTTTGCAAGATTATATTGATGGCATTGATTTATTCAATGAAATCAAAATTTGTCGTCGAGTTTTGCTTCTAGGATAACAATATTACAGATATTACAACATTTATTTAAAAATAATTTAATTGAATTGTATCCAAATTTTGCTACTGCTTTAAAAATAATTTTGACATTACCAATTACCGTCGCATCTGCAGAAAGATCTGTTTCAAGATTGAAAATTATAAAAAATTACTTAAGATCTAGCATAAGTCAAGAAAGATTTACCTCCTTAGCTATTTTATCTATAGAATTACTCCCCTATTGATGTGGGCACCACTAAGTGTGGATGAGTTGCTCAGGTTTGTATATGAAGAAACTCGCCCGCCTAGGGGTACATAAATGAGGGGGGGGGGCCACAGCCCTCCTCCAGTGATAGTACGTGCCTCCTACGGGAGGGATTGGGCCGCGAGGCTGTGTTGGCCATTAGGACCCGACCTCAATACTCGTTTCTATTGCAACGACTGTCATTCAGCGAAAACCCGGGTGCTTTGGCAGGACGGGGGCTGTATTTACGGTTATCTATAGAATCCGAATTAGCGAAAAAAACTGAATTATGATGATATTATCAACGAATTTGCCATAAAACATGTAAGAAAGTGAAACAAAAATACATATTGTAATTTATCCTTGTAAGTCCTGTACCAAATTGTATTTAATAAATTCATAAAACAATTATTTTTATTGCGTTTTTTGTGTGATTAAAATATAAAATTTATAAAATTAGCTTAATTTATCATTTTCATGTATTCTTCTAGTCTTTACTATTCTAAGTTGCGTAATGTCATAAATACTAAAATGCAGTAAATAATTATTTTGATGTACGAAATTTGTTGCAAGGCCCCGCAAATGAACTTTGCACCAGGCCCCGCTTTTATTTGGGCCGGCCCTGCTGACTCCATAACCATGCAACAATGACTGCTCGATAACAGCCGCTGCTACCTCTTCAACGATTTCCGCACTGATAGGCTTGTGTCCTCTGTCACGTTAAATGCATAACGACCCATTTTTTTCATATCGAATTACCATTTTTCTCACACCTTGTGAAGAAACTGGTCTTCGACGCAACTTCGTTCGACATCGAAACTCGCGAAGAGCTGCCACAGTATTTCCCTGGTTTTTATAAAGCAGTTTGACGGTTAACGCACGTTTCGGTAAAATGATATCCATCGCAACTGATAAGAATGCTACTTAATCGATGTCCTCATTTTTATACCCATACTCGCGCGCAATCTATGCGCTTATGCAGATCAGATTGTTTTCTTCTTCACTTGCAATGCCAAAATTACCATTGTTTTTGTCAAATTGCTTGAAAATGCAAAAATAAAAGTTTTAAGTGTAGTTTTTGCTTCGCACGATTATTTACTGCGAGTATTTTAAATTATTTTGCGATAATGCGTCCCCTAGTGAAAATTTTATGAAACATTTTTTTGGAATGTTCTTGGGCGTCCTTTGGATTGCCTCTCTGCAAATTTAAGAATCAATCTGCATTTTAGTTGGAGCTACTATGAGTGCGACCCAATTTTAATTGTGATCATTCTGTATATATTGTTTAAAATTTTGAATGTATCACCATGAAAAAAATGCACTTTTCTCCTACCAAAAATGACTTAAGGTATGGACGAGTTTTCTGATTTGTTTATATTGGTTTCAAAGAACTTCCGTGGTGAGGGTTCACTTCCGTTTTCCAGTAACCCTCCAATTTAAGCGACAGCCAAATCCAATTGGATTCCATATCAAGCGCCAAATTCGAAACGGTTCTTTTTTGAGTACACAAAAGCACCAAAAATAGCGATAAGGAATAATTATGGAAACCTTTCTACAAAATTAGGTTCTTATTTTAAGTAAACATTGAGAGCTTCAGCAATAGGGACATGAAATTTCATATTTTCAAATTATCTTTAAGCCATAACATTAGAAAACTCCACTTTAAAGATTAATTAATATCTTCAAACAGAGTGTTTAAATTTTAAAGGTTCCCATTGACTTAACATTATCACCGGAAGTTGATGGATAAGGTGGCAGTCCTACTTTACAGCAAATAAACAAAACAGAAAACTCCTCCATCCGTATGTAGAATTCAGAAAATAACTTGTTTATTTATATTCTGGCATGAAGTTTAGCTTAGATAAATTAACTTCTGGGTTTAAGGTGGGTTTAAAAAAATGTTCGAATGAATAATTCACGTTTGTGGGAAAGAAACTTCTTCAGGATCTGAAAGTTTATAATTTGTGATATTTTCTAACATGTTTTACCAACTATATTTCATGAATTTTATTAATCAGAAAATGCCTTTTTTTTCTAAAAATTGTCTCATGTTTAAATTTATCATTCTTTTAATCTGTAGAATGAAATCTTATGCTTAAATCCTTAAATAACAAGAGTGATGAATAGCTGATCATTAAATGTATCAAACTCACTGGTAGACGCCACGTAATCAACGAATTTTCGCATTAATATGCAGGTCAAAGTTTCATTGTGATTATTTTATGCAACTGTAAAAATTTGAAAAGGACATTGATGGAAATCAAGAAAAATGAAAAATTTGAAAATTACTTTTAAACAGGTTTTTACCAAGCCGACGTTAAAGATAATGCCATTTTTCTACTAAAATCTCTGTAATTTCCCTATGCTACCGACAGAAATGCATATAAGAATTACTTGCAGCTATATGAAAAAGAATTCTTTTTCAAATCTTTCCAACCTGAAATCAAATAAATGAATAATCATTTTTTCCCTGTGAGAAATTCAATGAGCGGAAAATATTTTCTTTGTTCTTAAAGTGTAAAAGCCATTCCAAAAGGAACTCTGAATTTTCTTTTCTCATTCTTTATTCCATTAGTGCACTGGGATTGTTTTAAACTTTACGCTTAGAAGATTACCATAAAATGAATTTTTAAAGCGGCATTTTTTAAACTATTACCATTCAAACAGGTTATTTTGTAGAATTCTGCTTAAAAAGCGGTATTTCGGAGAAGTTGTAATGATGGAAAATTTAAAACTACGTAGTCAACGTAACGTTATCTTTCCTTTGCTTTATTTTCAGTAACTCTATAAAATGAAAAAAAAAAGAAACTAAAACAATTTGCATGATTTCATTTACATTCAAACGAAACATTTTGAGAAGAAAACGAAAAAAATACCACCTGCTGGGCAATAAATTCTTTTTAGCTACAATGCAAAATATATATAAAAATAACAGATTAATTGGCTTTTTCATAATTATATTTCATAGTAAACAAGGATTGAATTAGTTTAGGTAAAATAGGAAAAACGTCTTTTAAATTCGTAAGATAATTTTATCTTATGAATTAAAATGACTTCTCTACTTCTCACTAACAAATTTTAATGATTTTCATTCTTATCTGCATTTTTATCACAATCTACTGTCAATTAAAGCATTCTGATACATAAGTATAGCATGCTTTATACGATTCCTAAATTTCATTAATTTTTTTCGCCATTTTCGAAATCGAAAATGAAATAAAATTTCTGGAAAATAAATTTAACGACAAGGAACAGAAGATGCATTTTTGCGTTTATTTAAGTGATGTTTTAGCGTTTGGAGTGTTGTTTCCTTAAATTCCTGACACTTCTTTTGCTAGCTTTATTTTTAAAGTTTAGATTAATTTAGTTTAGTTAAAAATTATTGTCCCATTTTAAAGCAACGAGAGAGATATTTTGGATGGATCTCTTGATTTTGAACCACGGTCAGGTGACGAAGACGGCATTTGAGCTGGCACTCCCCTCTCCAAACTTCCGCACCACACTAGCGGAAGGACGTTTGACCCCTAGGTATGATTTAACACGCAAAGGGAGACGGATCTTCTGTGGAATCAGGTTTTGAATCTCGAACCCTCCGAACCCGAAGCTGAAACCTTCTCACTAAGCCACTACAGGCTTTATTTTTAACGAACGGTTATTGTGAATATAAAAATTTTCACGATAAGATTTTGATATTGCCCATGTCTTCACAACTATAAAATAACTTACGAAATATTGTGCCATCAAATCCTTTTTCCTCCTATAAGATGTGCAATGAATTTCAATATTAAACTCGCGAATGATTTGACAGAACTGGAGAAAGATTTGATTGCATTAAGAGCAACAAAAGATGGAAGTTTTATTTTTTCTTCATCAGTTATATCATCATTTCTTTTTCTAAATCAATTTTGCATTTCAATACGCACTAATAAAATATTTTATTTATTTATTAATATCATTTATAATTTATTTTTTTTTAAATATCTTTTTACCAATCTTGCTTCTAATTGACTTAACTTTATCTCGTTACAAAACTTTTAAAGTCAAGAACTTTATGACGAACACCGCTAAAACGGATTTTATGAATAAATTTATTAGAATTTTTTTAGTTTGCAATATATTTTAGACTTCGTTTGGAAGATGCCAATTCCATCAACTTGGCAACAAGATTAAATTTAGCCTGAAGGTTTCGGTTAATTAAATCTATTTAAAAATTATATTTTCTATATTTAAAAAATTGGTTAGGAGGGGATATCGAAAGGTGTAGAAAATACTTTAAAATTGGTCATTAAGTAATTGACAAGATTGGATTTCTATGGTTTTGCATATTTGAACAATTCATTTCATTCTGTTTCTTAGATCATTTTAATGGTTGCTGGAACTTGATAAAAATGGCGAAGTGAAGATTGGTGGTGTTAATTCCACGAAACAAAGCATGAGGAAAAGCATATCACCTTCAATTCTCTTGCTTTTGTGGAGGCCAAGTGTTCTGTTTTTACTTACTTATAAAAAGGAAATTCATTGGAAAAAAAGTGTTCCATGACCAAAGCTTGTCCACAGTACACACAATTCATTTAAAAGCAAACTACTTTATTCTTTCTGGAGTTCAAAGACAAATATTTGTTTTAAATGAAACCTTACCGGATACATTTCATATTGACAAAATAATGCCTAAAAAGCTGAGAAATTCAATGCATCATTATAGATCATGGGTATAATGAGTTTTGTAAAATCTTTTATGAACGCGGTCTTTTGTAGAGGAAAAGACATTTGCAAAGCAGGAAAAACGACTAAAACCAAAGAAGACAAATTCATTTATAAAAAAGACGATTTAAATTTGCTCAAATGTTTCACAAATATTAATACAATTATTTTAATATTAGTAAACAAACGAATCTGGTACGCAGCATTAAAAAAATTGCCTTTAATCTGACGAAAGACCCTCAGTTGCTTCTAACGCATGGTTAAAAACTGATGCGTAGACACTTCTCTTTTGGTTAAGAACTGAGACAAGACTTTTCGCCAATTGTTGCAACTTCGGTAGCGCATGCCGAGAAAATCATAGCAAAACTTCATGAAAAACTTCGTTATGGTTCGGGAAAAAACCACGCATTGAAATTTCAATATCTTTCTGTTATCGCTATATTTGGTATCAACAGGGTTTCCAAATACTCTCAAACACTTCGCGTTAAGCCTTGTTTGTGT
Source organism: Araneus ventricosus (assembly GCA_013235015.1). Lineage (NCBI taxonomy): Eukaryota > Metazoa > Arthropoda > Arachnida > Araneae > Araneidae > Araneus > Araneus ventricosus. Next base: position 563,604 of record BGPR01000369.1, read on the forward strand.
AATATGCAGTCTGTCCAATAAACATGCGAACTGATGTCATGAAAACTATATTTTACAATTCTTCAGATAGATTAATCTTTTACTCTTCAAAATACTCCTCATTTGAAGCAATATACTTGTTCCATCGCTGTTTCAATGGGGAACTTCAGCATTTTTTTTATTTTTTAAATCGATTTAAAATGCTTCGAAACGAGCATTAACATTAAAAAAAAATTCTAGACAGTTTTTTTTTAAAATTTGCAATCAAAGTCCGCCTCTCAGAAAACGCGGGAAAAATGATCCATTTTTGCGCGAAACGGGTCTGACGACAAAATTGCCAGACAGGGGAGAAACACTCTTCCTTCCCGTTCGCGCTCTATAGAGATTCTCTTTTTTTCTATACTTTCCTACTATCGCATCAGATAAAATAATGTCGGAAAGATACAAGTATTGTATTGTTCCTAAATGTCGTAATACAACCGTAACGGCACCCTATAAATTATTTATCAATGTGCCAAAAAAATATGTTATTCGCAAAAAGTGGTGTAAAGCGATGAAGAGAGATCCGACGCTAAATCCGGAATTATCAGTAAGCAGCGTTCGTCATGTCTGTGGAGATCATTTTGATGTGAGTTATTAATCTATATTATACCTATTAAAATTGTATAACATGAAGCACAGTAAATTCAGAATTCGATATCTTTTTTGTTTTTAAAAGAAGTATAAGGTGAGGTTAGCAGCAAAAAAATTGAGATATTTTAAAGCAAATAGTTAAAGTTAATTAATTTTTTCCCATTTGATTACATGGAATTTATTTTTCTACCCTTTGAGAGGCCATTGCCCCTCAAAGAGTAAAAATATAGAAGATCCCACCTTCTTTAAGAATCTTTTTTTAAAAAAAACTTGCTCATGCTATTTTATAGCATAAATTTTTTCAATGGATATTCGAATGTTTCTTAATTTTTTAAAAAAATTACCAGTACTATTGAAAATTAACAAGAATATCTTAAAAATTAGTTTAAATTCACGACTTTTTTGGTAATAAAATTCGTTTTCATTTGTAGTTCAACAAAATAATTCGCAGAATGAAGTTTTGATTCAAAATAAATTCTTTATATTCAATGAATGCATTAAAATCAAAATTAGTCTTCAAAAGTTAGTTTGCTCATCAATTATAATAGTTGAGAAAAGGTGGGATACATTTATCTCATCGTGCATCTCGAGTTTAAATTCCTAGATCAGTCGCATTTGGTCTGGTTTGAATATTGTTATAAATTTATATAGTTTTTTATATAATTCAAAAATTAACTAACATAATGAAAAAAACTTGCTTTGCAATAAAGAAGGCTTACTACTTACAGATACTTTGTTCGTATCTTTTCTTTTTTTTGCAACTTATGAAAGTGGTTACAGTTTTATCATTTTTAATTTTTTAGTGTATTTCTTTATATAAGTTATTTTTACCAGATTTTATATTAATTAGTATCAACTAGTATTTTAAAATTAATACTAGTACAAAGGAAATAATTTATATAGTAAAATAAAGCGTAGTAAAATAAAACTATATAAAATAAAATTAATCTTTAAAAGGCACAGGTGTGTTTTTAAAAAATGCCGTACCTGAAATTGTTTTGAACGGAACTTCTGAAATAAATAAATTCCTGTTTTTTTTTCTGTAGGCATACGAAATTTAATACATCATGCAAAATCAGGTTCTTATCTTTCCGTTCTTGCTTGTGCAACAGAAATCGCAGCGTCTTCTCGGAATGTCCGAGGGCCCCTCTGTAATTTATTGTTGCTTGATGGTTTCGAAAACCTATCTGTTTTTCCTAATGCGAATCCTTTTCTGTATAGTATAGAGCCCTGTTCCGGTAACTGAAGGGAAGGTCAAAACAACTTTTCTTATGAGATAATTTACGAGCCGGCGTTTTATGTCCAGTTTCTTTGTCGGAACTGAATAATTACAGACACATGTACTGACAAAACATTTGTGTTACTTCCCTTGTGATAAAATATGTAAGCGATCAGGATTTTACTAATAGAAAGTGAGTAGCTTGCTTTGTTCTGAAGTTTCCAAAGAGATCTATAAAAATACTACAGAATAGTGTGTCACATTTGAGTGTTGATTGTTGGAAAATCTGTTGCATTCAGAGAGATACACATTCTTTCAAGGCATTAAGCTAAAAACTTCATTTTTAAAATGTTAGCTGGTACAAACGCCTTGATTCAAAGCAGAATACAGAACTAACGAAAGAGACGTATGCGAAGGAAGGCACCCTTGACGTCAGAATCTACTCGGCCAATGAGAGTGCGTTTCGGATTGCATCATGATTCCTGCTATTTCAGTGCATCTTTCGCTCTAAATATTTAAATAAATAAATTTTTCTGTAAAATTTCACTTGCATATTTGAAATTAGAATGATTTTTTCTGCGAATACGGATGGATTTCATGTGTTTTTAAAAAATGCTAAAGTTCCCCATTGTTCAAAAGATCCTTGGAAGTCCTCAGTATGACAGCTCTTCAGTTGCCTCTCCGTTTAACGTTTTATCCTCTCCACACTGTTCCAGTGACCTCATGTGACCATTTTACATTTTAGGAACAAAAATATATCATGGGGACTAAGCCTGGTTAATAAGGAGGGCAATCTAGCGGAATGATAGATTTATGGTCAGAAATTTTAGGACGATTACAGCTGAATGTACAGAGCTTTGGGAAGACTTTTGCACATAATTTTGTCAAAATCAAATGCTCGTCAGAATTGTTCGCGCATACGATTTTTTCATAATAAATTCATCAGCAATCATCCAGACAGTGAATCGATGATCGGAAAGCGCTAGAGACCTTAGGCGCTCTATGTTTCCATCAATACACGAGGTCGAAGATCGTCTTCTTCTTGCATCATCATCCTTACAGTCAGCACCTCCTCATAGAAATGTCTGCTCCAATTGAAAAAGAGTTGTTTTCTTCAGTGTGTTACGTCTGTAAACAACCTCAGAATTCCACACATTTTTTCAGGTCTTATCCCAAGTTTCGCCAAAGATTTGATGCTGAGTCTTTTTTCATCTAACTCCATTATAGGCAAGAGCACAACTACAAGGAGTTACTCCCGCTCAGCCTAGGTGTGTGAGGAAGAACATGAATGACCCGAAAGCCGTGTCAACTAATCGGACACAGTGGCCCCCGCGTAATACCCCCTATTAAGAGCGGCTCATGTGACAACCCCCAGACAGGGGTATGATCCGTCATCAGTAGGAGGTAACTCCTCCCCACACCATTACTTTATTCCACCGGGAAGCCAGCCTCTGTTTACTTAAACGTTTTTTTTTTCTTAATATATCTGGATTGGTTTCCCTTAAAAGAAATTCCTGTTTCTGCCTCTTCTGTTTTCGTTTCTTCGAATATAGATGGCGCCATGGGACTAGTGTTTTCTTTAATAACTCCTCCTTGGAGAAAATTAGAGTGGGTTTGTGATCACATAAAGGTTTTTTCCTCATATGTCAAATATGGGCATAGGATAGATTTTTTTTATTTATGATGGCTCATTTTAATGCAGCCAAATGGCTGATATTTTTAATCATCTTATTAGCGTTTTAATGTGTGTGTTTTCCCTCTTTCTTTTGAATATATGCTTTATGTACAAATCTCCATTATCCTTTGTTTGGGAAATTTCGGGCTATGAGAAGCTATGTTTGACGTAATGCTAGCTTCTTACAGAAAAATTTCCCAATTAGTATTTTGAATCCATTTCGAATAGTTCTGTTGTTCTAGTTTAAAGTTTAAGTTTAGATTCTTCTTTTAAATTTTTCTATTTTTTTTCTTGTTGGTTGCTTTTAGCTTTACTTTTACGGCAGGTTCTCATCCTCATATTTGAGGTGCCCCTTTAAGTGGTAAATGAAAAGTTTTTTTTGTAGCTCTGTGCTTTTTCCTCTTGTCGAGCACAAAGCAGAGTGCTGCAAAAAGGGGGGGGGGATAAAACGCCGCTAGCTGGACACTTCCCTCGACAACCTGACGATTAATTGCGCTCCAGTTGATCCTTGCAAACGAAGCAGACAATGCACAAGGGCAAACATAATCTCAAGGCCACTCTAGTGGCTGAATTCGTGTACTTATAAGATAGATTTGGCATTTAAGACTGCAAGAGGTTAAGAACACCATGGGAAATTTACATGAAAAATTGACAATTATTGGAGAAATGTGAAACAAATACAGTGGATTCTCGTACAACGCATTCCCGTACAACGTGAATTCGTGTAATTCGACGAAAAAATTGTGCTTAGTTCTCAAATACAGCGCTCTAAACTGTCCTATATTACATGTAAGATAAATTTGAAATTTTCAGTTTTAAAATTTTTTGTTTAGAAAAGCATACTTACCTGTTGTATATAATATAAACAGTGAAGCTGACAGTGTAAAGAAAGTAACATCTCTCTAGCGATGTGTGCGGTTACAAATTACAGACGTATTTGAGCTTCCATAAAGTAAAATAGAAAGTCAGATAAAGAATGTCAAGTATAAAGTTATTTCCTAGTTACAAAGCTATAAAGTCGTTTCCCTGAGACCTGATCTTGGCGACAAATTTGGCGACAATTTTGGGGACTTGGCGGAAAAGTTGGCGACTTTGGCGACAAAAGGAATTTTCTAGAAGGACCTCGAACTTTCAACCTATTTCTACCGGCTTCATAAACTTTCTGGAGATTACGTCACTTCCTACGTAATGAAGTCACTTCCTGTTGAAAAAGTATAAAAGCAAGTTCTCAAGCCAAGTTAGTTAGTTGGATTTTGATCAGCAAGCAAGCTGGTGAGCTAACAAGAAGCCTTTGAGCGCTGTGTTGAGATTTAGTGGTAATCTCTGTTGTGAATTCTTACAAGTGCTGTTTTAATACTTGTGCTACGTTTCTTTGCTTAGAATATTTGTAAAATAAAGAGCTTTACTTTTTTAAATCCTGCTTATTGGACTGCATTCACATACATCCACAAGGCGATTTTGTCACACTATTATACGGAACTCATATGTTCCGCATTGTATAGGAATCCACTATATTTAAGGCTTATTATGAAATTTCATAATAATGCATACGAAGCAATGCGTCGATTGTAGCAGGAAAATAATAACACTTTGAAAACTTATTTAGTAAAAGGGAATTGAAAAGTGTAGGAAAAAGGGACTTAAAAGATATGCGAAGAGGTGGGAACAGAAGGATATGCATAATTTATTGCTTAGTGCTTGCTATATATATGAAAGAATTCATATTTTTTCAGGAGCATGGAATTTTCTGATACTATATTTTACCGCGGTCGAGAATTTTTTTAGAAGCGGATATTTAAGCATTCATAATACATAAAACTTTCATCATGATTTACTCATAGATGTATTTCAATATCATGTCATAATGTTTCCATCATGGGTTGTACTCATGTTAAAACATCGCTCTATGGAATGAGTTTTCTTTTTGGAAAGGAGATATCTGCTGGAAAATGTTTTCTCCTAAAAATGTTTCATGAGATTCATTCAAACTTAAAAAAAATGATACCTAAGGAATATTTTTTAGAAAGCTCACTCCGGTATGGTATACAATATGTATAAGGTGAACACGCATAAAATTTCGCATTCATATATGCGCTAGAAGACTTTCAGAAAACGCAACCCGAAGTTGGTCGACTTAATATTGGAAATACTTTTAAAAAATCCGATAGTCAAATAGATGATGCCTTTTCTTCAAATTTTAAAAAAAATATTTTGAGCTGCAACGATCTTCAGATAAAAGATAATAATGCCAATTGTATGTAAATATATCAATATAATTATACATTAACACTATTTCAGAATTGCAATAAACCTTATTTAAACAACATTAACATGGAAAGAAGATTAGGAGTGATTTGGGGAAATTGTGAAAATTATTTCTTGCTTTTTCGAATAAGGTTTTCACCAGCTGATCCATGCATAACACATATTTCAAACTAAAAGAAATATTATGCTAAATTCATTGTTAAAATTATTTGTTTCGTTTCCTAACCTAATATCTACCTTTCTTCAGTTAGCTAATTTGTTGATTCAAGATAAAAAAATGAAACCAGATAGAGAACATAGAAGGAGGGGGAATTGATCTCCCATCTTGGAGTATGATTCGTAAGCTGGGAAGGAAAGGGGTAGAGGGCATTGAGGACAGAGGAGACAACTCAACTCCGTGACCCTTTTAACCTTTGTACATTACTTTTATTCGTATTACAGTTTTTTCTGCAATTCCTTGTAAAGTATTTTGCTTTCAGTTGTGAATCACTAGCCATTTCTACGTTTAAAAAAGATATCAAGTGACAGTGCTTAACACTGAAATCAGTGCGTGTTGGGCTACCAAATAAGTGTCAAATTTATCGAAAAAAGAAAGGTCTCGAAGTTTCATTATTAGGACGTCATCCCGACAAAAAACAAAGTTTCTCGATTTCTCATGAATATACTAATAGATGTCACAACCTTTTCTGCATACAATGCCGAAGTTAAAAGGCAACTGGATGCAGGCCCTGTCTTTGTTCTTAACCAAAAGAACTTTTTTTGGTGGCATTTGTTAAATTTATGTTAAAAACGATTTCTCCCGATTAGTGATAATATCTTGAATACTGTATCTTCATATGTGATTCATCTATTACTAATGTAATAGCTAAGATCTGATTCTCGGTAACTCTCTGACGTCATCAACAATAAAACTTGTGCCATAGCACTGCGAGACGTTAAACAGCATTATTTCATTGTTAGAGAACCTAAATTTCAGTAATTTTAAATTTAAAAGAGTAATTGTCCTTCTAATTTCAAATTTAATAGCTCTAAAATAGTGAAATAAAATTTTCTATCGACGGATATAAAATTTATCTCGCTATGATCAATAGTTCCCGAGAAATTTTAAATTATATTAATAATATATTTCAAATTAATTTCTGTTTTTTAATAGAAAGCAGTAAATTACGTCAGTGGTATATCATGAGCGTGATATAGTTTGGACACCACGATGCATCTGATTATTTATTGCAATCGTGATGGTATAATTTGATAATATTTTTTGGAAACGTTTGACAAGCAGAGAAGTGCTTTGTTGTGATTAGAATTTCGAAAAAGAATTGCTTTGAAATTTTAACTTTTGACTTACGTTCGACAAGCTGAGAATTTCATGGTTATTGAATTATAATAAAATTGTTAAACAACAAAAAATACTTCACACGGAATGCTGTTCACCAAGAGGTTTCTTGAAAAAAGAAATATGTAAATTAAAAAAATATTTCCTGTCATAAAACATATTTGACGGGAAATCTGAATGAAGAGGCAATTTGCACCCGTAACTCCATGACGGGTGATTTTCTAGTTTGTTAATATTGCATTAATTTTAGTCTTATTTAATAAACCCACTGAGTAGATATAATTTTGAAATATATTGCGCAGCTTGCAGAAGAGAAAATGGTATGACGTCACAGTACAGCGAGCGTAAGATAACGTGTAATTAACTGTCACTAAGGTGACATGCGCAGTCGCGTTTGTGATGTGACTGATGTGAAGTGAATCGACTCTATTAGTATTAAGTTCAAAATATCCCTTTTTTATAAAAGATAGATATGATAACACGAAATAAATTTTTCATATCTGATAAAAAGACTACTATCGCGAATATAAAAAAAAAATGTGCCACAAATCTGAAAAGCCTTTTTATACGCGAATTAATGATCAGTTCCAATTAACGAAAAAATAGATATTCTAAACTCTGATTTTGATCACGTTTCGTTTTTCATTCTATTTATAAATTTTTTTGCACAAGTTATATTTTATTATCGATTTGGAAAGTGATAAAACTACTTTTAATGAAATTTAGAAATCGTGTTCAACACGCGATACTCGCGATGAAAAAGGAAATCATTAAATCCTTGAAATCTATTAGTAAGTACTAGAAATGCCATTTAAATTCATGAGATAAAATTATCTCATGAATTTAAATGACATTTTCTTGATAATTTGGAGAATAGAAACGGATTAACATATCGACCACTGCATTTCATTAATAACTAACTCGCAGTGCTTGATTCAACACAGGTCTTTAAAATCTTATCGAAACAAAAATTGATTCGCTTTATTGGTTACAAAAAATATAATTATTTGAAAACCATTTAATAAAAAAAATTTTTTTCTATCGTAACTGGAAAAAAATATTTTCCATCAGACGATTTTTTTTATTTTCATCTAAAAATATTTTGCTAGTATGCGAAAGAAATCGTCTGAATTATTTAAGTTTTCCTTTTTACATTCTATAGAATTACTGAAAAGAATGCAAAGGAAAAATGTGCAAATATTTCCATCATTTCAACTTCTCTGAAATTCCTCTTTCTAAACAGAATTTCACAAAATAAACTTTTTCGCTAGTAATAGCTTAAAGAGCGTCGCTTTTAAAATTTATTTTATGAAGAGAAAGAGAAAACTCAAAATCCTTTTATGAATGGCTTTTACACCTCCAGAACAAAGAGTTTTTTACACTCTTTGAATTCTCCTTATTTTTTCTTTAAAATGATTTCAGGGCGAGAAGAGTTATGAAAAGATGTTTTTATATTGTTGCTAGTAAGTTATTTTTTGCTAGCTTTTCTATCGGTTGCGTAAATATTTGAATTATTTGAGAAATATAAATGAGATAACTTATAACAGCTATGCAACAAGACTCTATTCAACGCTAATTTTCAAATTCTATATTTTCTTTGATTTACATTTTGTGTGCTTTTCAAACCGTTATCTACTCAATGATTATAAAAGATAACAGAAATTTGTTACGCTTATATGAAACGCTTCATACTAGACTAATTTAAGGTCCTTCATACATGTGTTCGGTACCCTTTCAGAATTTACGCAGCTTTAATATAATACTGTTTGCTTTAATTTCCAATTTTATGGTACTTTATAAATGTAAATTAAAATTTATGAATTGTAATAGTTTTTTATTTCTTATTCATAGATGGCAGCACTGTCTAAGTGGTAAAATGTTGCTTAATTTTGAATGTTTTTAATTGAATGATTCATTGTGTCTGTGTTTTGTCTTCAAACTGATTTATTTATGCAACTCGAATTCGAATGGAGAGGATCTTTCAATAATTAATAAGTTTTAATATAATTTTTATATTCATGAGCAGTTAGAATAGGTGAGGACACCGTGTTAAGCTATTGATTGGGATGTTGTGCCGCAGTAGCAGTAGCTCTTCTAATTACACAACATGAAGTCGTTACATGAGCTAACCCCACCCCCCACCCCCTAATATTCGCGTGAAATAATCGCAATAAAATTTCGACTGACATAGAACTCGCGTGGATTTGTTGCGTTGGTACTCTAACAGTGAGTTTGATACTTTTATGATTAGTTATCTACGTTACTATCTATACATAGTATAAAATGAAGTTCCCTGAAAGCATCTGTATGTGTGAACATTTATAAGTCGAGAAATACAAAATGTTTATTGGAGATATTTGTACCATTTTGTAGAACATTTATCGACGCTTTTCAAAATCAAAAAGGGAGTTAAATAATTGAATCCAATCCAACCTCGATCCGCGCAGGCGTAAAATACCATCCTCGATCCGCGCATACGTGAAACAGCAGGATCTGTGCTTTGCGTTTCATCCGCACATGCGCTAAATAGCAGGAGCTGTGCTTTTCGTATGCGCTATAAAGAAATATTATGAGGTAATTTGAATTTTATTTCCACATCACCGATTGCATTTTACATATTCAGTGGGTCCATGTACACTATATGCCCAAAAGTATCCGGACACTTGCAGATTTTCACATTTTTTAGAATTTCTCCGGAATGGTTTAACCGACTACCATTAAACTTCGGACATGTAAAGAATAGACAATAACTCACATTTTACATTGAAGATTCGGTCCTGAGGGCAATTAGGGGACCGTCTACAAACTGATGAAGACAAAAAGGTGTTTGGCCCACCCCGCTTCACAGAATGCAGATAACAAGATGAAACTTTCAGAAATGGTAATGTTTAATGTGCATAATATTTACAGGAATTTTTGTAAACTCAGCTCAAATATTTGGGAAGATATAAAGGTTTTCTTAAAAAATCTCAAATTTTTCCACCTGTTTTTTGCTTATAACATGCAGAGTTTTCTGTTATATTATACGAAACTTACAGAAAAGATGACAATATGTTAGAGAAGAATTTGTGTAAAACTTTGGAAAAGAATTGTTGAATATTACAGGAATTATGAGCATTTTTAGTAAATAATGTTTTACTGCGCATGCGCGAAACATAGCGTAATTTTTCTTTCACAACTTTAAAGCCAGATATATAGGGCAACGTATATAACAATATTCAGTTCAATATCAGTAGTATTCAGAAAGATATCGGCATTACAACGAGCAGAATTTTAGCTCCTGTCGAAGAGAAGCTAAAAGATGAGGGGTTGTACACAAATCAATATTTTTAAAACTTATATCTTTAAATAGTTATATTGAATTGTATAGTGGTGAGAATTTGTTGAATACCCATGAACACATCTAATATTCGTAACGAATAAAAAAATATATATGTAGAATTATTAAAATATTTTAAGAAAAGAAATTAATTAGATAAAAAATCGCTTCGCCATAAAATAAATATATTTAAAAATATCGTTTGGCCGTAAAATTGTAATATGTAATTTGTTAATAATCCTGTAAATAATATAATTAAAGTAATAAAATTTTTGTTATTTATAGTGCCTAATTAGCTGGAATTTAAGTTATGCACGCAATTGATAAGTCTTCATGGGTATTCAGCAAATTCTAACCACTATACAATTCAATATAACTATTTAAAGATATAAGTTTAAAAAATATTAATTTGTGTACAACCCCTCATCTTTTAGCTTCTCTTCGACAGGAGCTAAAATTCTGCTCGTTGTAATGCCGATATCTTTCTGAATACTACTGATATTGAACTGAATATTGTTATATACGTTGCCCTATATATCTGGCTTTAAAGTTGTGAAAGAAAAATTACGCTATATTTCGCGCATGCGCAGTAAAACATTATTTACTAAAATGCTCATAATTCCTGTAATATTCAACAATTCTTTTCCAAAGTTTTACACAAATGCTTCTCTAACATATTGTCATCTTTTCTGTAAGTTTCGTATAATATAACAGAAAACTCTGCATGTTATAAGCAAAAAACAGGTGGAAAAAATTTGAGATTTTTTAAGAAAACCTTTATATCTTCCCAAATATTTGAGCTGAGTTTACAAAAATTCCTGTAAATATTATGCACATTAAACATTTCCATTTCTGAAAGTTTCATCTTGTTATCTGTATTCTGTGAAGCGGGGTGGGCCAAACACCTTTTTGTCTTCATAAGTTTGTAGACGGTCCCCTAATTGCCCTCAGGACCGAATCTTCAATGTAAAATGTGAGTTATTGTCTATTCTTTACATGTCCGAAGTTTAATGGTAGTCGGTTAAACCATTCCGGAGAAATTCTAAAAAATGTGAAAATCTACAAGTGTCCGGATACTTTTGGGCATATAGTGTATGTATAGAACAGATAAAAGCGTGCGGAGCCGCGGGTACAACGGCTAGTTTAAGAATAAAATGAGCATAAGCATAAGATTTTGTTGTAAAATCATAAAATAATATTTATCCAGTTTTGTGTTAAAAACGAGTAACTTTAAGGACAAAAAAAAGCAAAGTTAAATGATGTTATCTTGACTTCCTTATAAGCGGGGCTTTCTTTTTCTTTTTACTTTCTTGTATTTTTACTTCCTCATAAGGATGTAACATTTCTGAAAAGTATGAAAATAAGCGTCAAAATAGAAAGGAAACTAAATAAACATAATTGAAAAGAATTTTTTTTTTGGTTTGGAATTATCGTAAAAATCCTTTGTTTTTTGAAATTATGCATATTGCTGGAAAACATTAAAGTATCAGAATCAAAAAACAATACTACCAAACTATCAATAGAAAAGGTAATTTGTTGATTTCAGAGAATTTTTATGTATATCAGCCCAGAACGTTTAGTTCCGCTACTCATACTCAAAATCGTTTTAATTAGAAGATATGAGTGTTGTTCTTATATGGGATTATTTGGGAAAGTCGTTGGAAAAACACGCTAAATTATTTTTTTGACTTTCTACCAAGAAAGTTAGTCTTTTAAAGCTTCTGTTATTTTTCCTACCATAATTAAAAACCAAGTCACAGAAAGTTAAATATAACTTCGGTTTAATCATAAATGCTGAAAAGAAAAAAAATGAAATGCTTTTCTTGAAAATTAATTTTTTTTCTTCGAAAGCTTTAAAGTTCTAGAAGTTTTTAATAAAAATGGATAAAATTTCATGCTAATAGGATGCAAATTGGAGAGATATTTTGGTGAAAATTAGGTAATATTTATATATAAAATATGTTTAATTGATGGGACAAGTTTATTGAAACCATTAAAAGATAGCATGCACAAAACAGCTTTTAAATATTCAGTGACATGAGGTTGTGGCGATTTGTACCACTAACCGCTGATTAACCGGAGAAGCCGGCAAGTTCGCTCTAGATAAGAAGGTTGCGTGTTCAAATCACGTCCGGGTCACCACTGTAGCCGTTGTCACTAGATCTATCTTATAAAAAAGATAATTTATTAACTAAAAACTTAAACGAAGACTAAAAATCGTTAACGAACATTAATAAATCGCAGCAAATAATATCTTTAGAAAACTCTAGAAGAAGAAGTTGTAGTATTTACAAATCAGTTGAAGGGCTGCTTAACCGGAGAAGCCGGCAAGTTCGCACAGCTGTTAGTGATACATATCGCCACAAGGTCAAACGTCCTTATTTTAGTGGGGTGTTACAGTTTTCTTAATGTTAAAAAACCATTACGTAGTTTAGGGGTCTATTCTGGTAACCCCCGGTTGGGTTGGGTTCCGCACGTTAACAACGGAACCCACCCCAACCGGGGGTACCAGAATAGACCCCTTAGAATGCCAACATATTAATTTGAACAAACGTATTGAATAAAACATATAAACACATATGAGTTTGAACATTATCTTAAGAGAACCTATTGATATTTTTGAGTGATTTCAGATTAACTCGTGACATTTATGCGGAGACCACTATTTATATAATATTGATGATAATAACTTACAGCTATAAAAAGCATTCATTTCTTTCTTACATGAAAACATCATTGCAGAACGCATTTAGATCTTTTTCATTCGGAGAGATTTATCACGAAGCTGTCACAATCGGTTTGGATATTAATTCATCATCTTTTGTTCGGCAAAAAAGAGTCGCCATTTCCGACGCAGTCGCTCTGCAAGTTAATCATTTCGAGTTCGACTGTTGATGGCGTCGATCGAAAAGGCGATATCTTGTTCCTGGCATTTTAACATTTCGTAATTTGATTCTCGCTACATCATCAATTTCCTCGTTTATAATGCCACGCACAAGTGAAAAATTGCGATTTCACGCAAATGATATTAATCTTCGTTATCCGTGATTGGAGAAAAATGAACCAATGTCTTTGATCCTTTGATTTGAGAATAAGGTTAAGTCAATTTATAATTGCCCAGGTAGGGTTAAATTGATTTTGATTGGTTTATGAGATTTTCGGACAGGTATACGGACTTCATCATGATGAATTTTGTCCTAAATTTGATACAGATTTAAAATATTTGTGTAGTCGCACCGAAATTCGTGCGTCTATCTCTTTGTTGCATTTTAGAGTTGTCGGATTCACACACTTGATAAAAAAAAATGGGTTTTTCGAACTCAGGTCAGGTGTAAAACGTTGAAATTCATCAAAATTTGGAGGTCGAATTTCTTGATGACCACAGAATTCTCTCTATGATTTTGATTTATGTTCTCGAATTCAAATATGTAAAATGAAGTTTCAAAAATTAACCATCACACCTTTAAGGAAAAGTTACTAACATAGGATCTCACAGATAGACGGAGAAACTTCTAGAAAACGTTACATACGAGATAAAACTTACCGCAATTGAGTTATGTGACGGCTTTTAATTAGGTTTTATGATACAGTGAAACCTCTTCGAACGGCCACCCCTGCATAGTGGCCACCCCTCTTAACGGCCAATTTTTAGTGGCACGGATTTTTCGGCCCATAGACCTAATGTTAAAACCCCTAGCAACGGCCACCCAACCCCTCTGAACGGCCGCCGGGTGGGTTCGCCCATCCCATTTGACAAACGCATCGGTTAGAGATTTACTTTTTAAACTGGAAAACGAACTTGAAAAATGTTTTTTCCCGAGAAGGGTAAAAACTTAAAACAGTCACGAATTGTATCCTTTTTTCAAAAAATGTAAAAAATTATTAAATAAAGTACTATTTTCTCTTTAGATAAGTCTCAAACTTCATTTTAAATAAGAAATATGTGTCAGACTTTTTTTTATTATGTATTATAGCAATTATCTTGTAATTGTAACGAAAACCCTTCAGAGCGGCCATCCCCTCTGAGCGGCTAGTTTTTCTCGGAACGGAGGGGTGGCCGCTCAGAGAGGTTTCACTGTATTACAAAAAAATATTGAAAACAACTTTAATGCAGAGAACAGGGAGAGTGATTTATTTTTCTAAAAACATTTTAAGTTTAGAAAAACCTGTTGTTGAAGATCCAGCAAAAGCTTCTGCTCTTGTAAAGTTTGTTTTAAAGAAAATTAAATCAAAGAAGTCAATTTACGTTAAGTCACAATTACCTGACAAACCCAACTGCGCATATCATCTAACATCGAACTGTACTTCGTCTTACGCTATGTTATGATGTAATGTCACAAGCAGAAAATGCAAGTTGGGCAACAGATTCCAAAATGTGATTGGAATCTCCATCTAAACCCCTTTTTGTATCTTAAAGATACTGGATTTGACAAATTCATTTGAGAACCTCTTTTATAATCATATGCTTTTTATTGAAAACCACTTAAAATTTGTTTTAGATTTTTAACTGTAGTTTTTTGTAGTTTTAGCTATAGTTAGTTAACTGTAGTTTTTTGTAGTTTTAACTGTAATTAGATAAGTGCTAATTATATTAAGTGTTAAGTTATACAAGTATTTAAGTTACGTAAGTATTAAGTGTTAATTATCAATTAATTGCTATTAATTGATAATTAACACGACAACGTCTAGACATCCTGTGTTTGGCGCAGTCTCTCGGTAACGCTCTGACGTCACCAACAATAAAACTCGCGCCACAGCACTGCGAGACATTAAACAGCATTATTTCATTGTTAGAGAACCTAATTCAGTAATTTTAAATTTAAAAGAGTAATTTTCATTCTAATTTCAAATTTAATAGCTCTAAAATAGTGAAATAAAATTTTCTATCGATTGATATAAAATTTATCTCGCTATGATCAATAGTTCCCGAGAAATTTTAAATTATATTAATCATATATTTCAAATTAATTTCCGTTTTTCAATAGAAAGTAGTAAATAACGTCAGTGGTATATCATGCGCGTGATATAGTTTGGAAGCCACAATGCATCTGATTATTTATTGCAATCGTGATTATATAATTTCATAATATTTTTTGGCAACGTTTGACAAGCAGAGGAGTGCTTTGTTTTGATTAGAATTTCGAAAAAGAATGACTTTGAAATTTTAACTTTTGACTTGCGTTTGACAAGCTGAGAATTTCATGGCCATTGAATTATAATAAAATTGTTAAAAAACGAAAAATACTTCACACGGAATGTTGTATACAAAGAGGTTTTTTGAGTAAAGAAATATGTAAATAAAAAAAAATTCCTCTCATAAAACATATGCTTATTTTATTTCTTTTCGATCAATGTTAAACATTTCTCTCGCATATATATCTATTTAAACACGCCAAATTTGACGGGAAATCTCTCGAATGAAGAGGCAATTTACAACCGTCATACCATGACAGGTGATTTTCTAGTAGTCAACTAGGGCTCTTGTTCCAAAAAACACAACATAACCAATCAAGATTAGATTTGGGTGTGGGAATTGACGTGGGCCACGTGAGCACGTGTTGACTCCATTAGTTGATGAATGAAAGTTCATTAGAAAATTTTAATAATCTAATAAATATTTAATTATGTACCTGTTGCTGAAAACATGTATGGGGCCTTGCGAATAATTTTATTTTCTAATCCTTTCTTTATAATTATAACAGAAAAAATATTAATTTAAAACATCGTTGGGAAATAACCATGTATTTTTAAACAAAAAAGTTAATTATATACAAATACTAATTAATATAAAGACTATTCTGTAGCGTAGAAATATTTCTTAGAAGCATTATTTTTTTTAAATTATGTTATTCTCAGATTAAACACAAAAAAGATGAAATTCTTCTAGAAATTTTATTTAACGAGCTTTTTCAAAGTAATAAAAGCAATACTTATAATTTATTTTGAAAGATTGAAAGGATGGATTAATTTTTTCATTTTTTGTGAGATATATAAAAAAAGTATTTACGAAAAAATTGATCATTACACTTTATTTTGTTGTATGTTATTACACACTGAAATGATATTAAGAAAATTTCAGTAGTTTCTATTAGAAGGGAGAAAAAGAGAACTGCTCTCCCAACAAAATTCTATTAGGAAGTTTTAAATAGAATTTTTTAATGTATGATCTTCTTTACAAGATTCTCTATGTAAACATGAAAAATGTAAAACAAAATTTTAGACAAATATTGTTTGTTTCTTTAAATGCACACGTGTATACTTTATGGAACACTTTTTTTTATGAAGATTGCTGTGAGGAAAATGATAGTTGACTTTTAAAATAAAATTAATGCATCTGAGGCTTCTATATTTCTCTTTCTCTCATCCAATCCAATCAGTATGTAAATGTAATTAGGGATACATAATTAGCTTAATCAATAATTAATTAAGCGTTGATACAATTTTCGAAATGCAACTTGGTAAATCCACACCAAAAATGGCGCTAACGAAATAATATTGGGTCTGCTAATTTTAATTGAAACCTGCATCTAGCAATTTAAATATACGGAACAACAAGTAATATATATATATATAAAAAAAATTAAGTCAATTCCTACAAAGAAAAATTAAAAAAAAAATGAGAAAACTGTATTAACGCCAAGTGTCATCCACTACAAGTTTAAAAAAATGTATTTGAATTTGAGTGGATGAATAAAAAGTATTTTATTAACGATTGAAAATTTGAACAAGATATATATATATATATATATATATATATATATATATATATATATATTTGTAGGAATTGAAAAAAGAAATAAAAGAATGTCAGAAAATGCAGAATTACTTTATGTTGAAGTCAGCTGTGATCAGGAAGGGAAACAGTTTAACTCAAAATACCCATTATTATTGCCCCTTTATCGGCAATGCCTTGAGGAATCATTTTCATGGTGTTTGAATTCGGGAAAACTATCCGACCTTATGATTGCATCGGTATCAAGCAATATAGTACTTCACTGTATAGTAGGTATATTTACAAGGAAAAGGCTTTTACAGTGCTACTGCCTTATTTGAGCATATTAAAACGGAGTGGCCACTGAATGTATCGAGATTTAGAGAATTCTTGCGAAATTTGAAGGCAATAATGTAGTTTACTGTAGACGTTATTGACTTTACTGTGTAGTAAGTATTCGTGCAAGGAAAACCCTTCTACAGAGTTATTGCCTTATCTGAGGATATGAAAAAGGAGTTTGTTACTGATCGCGGCCAGCTTTATAGATTTCTCGCGAAATTTTATCCCTAACATATAGTCTCGTTTATTAAAGAATACATTATTAGATTTATTATTAAGCAAATATTTTTGCAAGGAAGAAACTTTTGCGCAGCTACTGGTTTATTTGAGGATAATAAAACTGCGAATGTAACCGATCGCAACGTGATTTAGAAATTTCGTGCTTCCTTTGATGCTAATTATATAGTATAACACTCTGACCGCTGAGGGTTCTCAAAATCTGAGTACAGTTGTATACGGAGGTTTCTTTACTAATGGATAAGTGAAATAGATTCGTCCACCCCGTTTCTCCTCACTACGGGTGGTGGAAGATGTCAGTGACCCCAAGCATAAATACTTCCTTCTCCCCTCTTTCGGAACAGTAACCGGCCGAAATCCGCCCCACTAGTATAGAGGTTGCATGGCCGGTTACGGCCGGCTTAGGAGTCAGAGGGTTAACATAGACCATATAAAGACCATATTATTGAAATAAGACTATATAATTGGAATAGACTTTTACATAGTTGCTGTCTTATCTGAGGAAAGTATACCGGGTATACAGGGTGGCTATAAATTATTGAACCCATTTCAAAAGTTAATAAAAAATTAATAATGTTACAACTGCCTTTTTTATTATGAGAGAGCAAATAAAAAAGTTTTTTTCAGATAAAATGGCGTACCATTACGGCGTTCTAAATTTGCTACATCGAGAGATTCCATACGCAGTGGCTACCGATCAGCAGATGCCGACGCGCGTTTTCTGGTTTCCTTTTTCAGTTTTTCTTGACTATCTTGAAAACTTTTCAGTTTTCGAATTACAATTGATTTAACAAGTTAAAGAGAACAAGATTCAATACAAATACATGCTTTTAATTTTATTCTAGCTTTAATAGTGTCGCAGATAACGGTTCTCAAAAATGGGAGATATCCAATACGACCACCCAGACCACCGTGTAACGGCGCGTTACTTATGTGAAAAAAATGCGCTTTCATTTAAAATAAACCCGTTGTTGTAACATTAATAGTTTTTTAAATTAATTTTCGAAATGGATCGTTTAGTTTATGACAAACCTGTATTATTAGCTTTTCTGTACAGCAAAAATCTCCGTAAAGGAAAGGCTTTTACAGAGCTACTGCC
Organism: Araneus ventricosus; assembly: GCA_013235015.1. Classification (NCBI taxonomy): domain Eukaryota; kingdom Metazoa; phylum Arthropoda; class Arachnida; order Araneae; family Araneidae; genus Araneus; species Araneus ventricosus. The sequence continues at coordinate 582,417 of BGPR01000369.1, forward strand.
TTATTAAGAGATAACTAAACGAAGCGAGTTACTGGTAGTGAGGAGATATAGAGATTTCTAGCGAAATTTGGTGCCAATAATCTAGTCTTGAATATTTGAACAATGAAGCAGAGCAGAGAGCCGGCATAATTTTATCGAAGGTATGAATCTTTACACAGAGACATCGTAAAAATTTTAGTTGTAGTTTAGTTAAGTTAAGATGACATCGATTTTAGAAGCCATATTAGGGCTTTTTTCGAGCTGGACTTCCTTCCAGCCGGTACGTCACTCTCCAAGTTTCCAAACCACACCAGGAGCAGGACTTTTTAACACTGTGGTTTTAAAGTGCACAAGGCCCGAGTGCACAGCGTATCTTTGGTGGAATCGGTCGTTTTGGTCCCAAAAACAGAGATTCGGCCACCAGGCCACAAGGTTTAATTAAAAAGAACTATAGTTGCAAACAGTTGCAGATATTTCCATTTGTTATCCCATATGTTTTGGGCATGCCTCAAACTATAATTAGATATGCATTAATGTACAGATTCTTAGTTCTGTATCGTTAATTTTCAAGTTATGTTACGGCTAATGTGATTAATCGGCTATTTTGAATAATAACCTGCCAATGCGGCAAATCGACTCCTCACTTTGACCGGTTATTCGTAATAACCGATTAATCACTTAAACCGTACGTTTATATGGGAAATGTCAAATTTGGGATAGTTGATCAAGACAATTTTGCTATATTTGACTCAAAAACAACAAAAAAATCATAAACGGAGCCGATAGAGTTTGATATTTCTTGACTTCTTGAATAATATTGTAGAACAGTTAACAACCTACTAAAAGATTTATTTAGCTTGTGACTATGTAGATTCTTTGTAGTATAAGTTTTGCAATCAATCTGAGTTGTGAAAGCATTGCTCTTTGAAACTTGATTTTTGAAATTTATATTTTAGTAGTTTATGTTTTTAGGTGGAAAGATGTAAAAGATTTTTATGCATTTTTTCAAAAATTGAAATAGGCAATTACCCACTATGTATCTCATTTTTTGAAATGATCTGTGATTTATAGTTTTTTATTATCTTTTAGTTACAATTATTTTCTTCATAAAATTAAGGTCAGCTGGATTCCTAACTTAAGCAGTATCTAGTTCTAGCTTATTGAATGTTAGGAGAGTTTTGATTATATGAATGCGGTAACAATTTTTGTTCCTTTTTCAGTATGCTTTTCAGAATTAATTATTTTTTAATCTGCAGAAAGCAAAGAGACATCAAAATTTTATCTTTATTCAATCTGACTTTTCTTCCTGTGTTTAAACTGCTCTTTTCTAGCGATTGTACTGATATATTTAACCATAACTTTCCAACCATGGGATAATACATTCCTATCCTTTGGTTAAATATCTTTACCTTTGGATCAAGCATCCCTACATTCAGAGATGCTTAACCCAGCATTGTTTCTGGAACAATGTATACTTAGTGCGGTATACACATTAGCTCGATAAATGCTGGAAAAAATCACATTTGTGTTAAATTCAAGTTTGCCTTACAATTGTTGAAATGAAATGCACCGTTTACAAAGATAAAGGTTTCCGAATATTGTAGGTGCTCAAAATTTATTACGATACTAGTCACCTTCGGCGACCAGCTTGTTTTTGGGGAATATAATTTCAATTGAATCTCTTATGCATAATTTGATATTAATGGTTCCCTTAAAAATTTTAAATTTCAAATTGCTATAGACATTTATCCCATGTTGTTTCAGTAGCTTTGCCCTGTTCCGTCCGTTGTCTGCTTGAACGTCTCTAATAGAGTCAAGTGACTGACTGTGTCATGCAACATCAAATTGCACATTGTCGGCATCAACTTCACTCTTATTCCTCTTGCAAAATATGCATTTGATTTTAACTTTAAAATGGCGCGGCACATTTTATTTCCAGCCGCATGCTAGATGGATGAAAATACGCGTATTAAAACATAGCGTTAAACGTTATGATATTACCTTAGCTTTCAACAATGATTGAGAAACACGCACGCACGCACGCACGCACTTTTACAACTTTTCTATCTAGGCTTCATTGCGAGTTGAATTGCTTTGTGTAATAAAGAAAAGAGAAATTAATGTTAAGCAAAATAACTTTTTGAATTTTCGTCAATTTTTTTTTCTATAACGTGTATTTCAGTAACGCCTATGCAGTGGATTCTTATGAAATTGAAGCAGGATACCAACTTTTTTTCTACTTTACAAATTGTTCACTGATCACTTAAATCATTTTGTTTAGCTTAAGTACTATTTTGTTTTTGCTTTTTGCTTTTACACACTTTTATTTAATTTGGCATCTTTCATGTATGTTAATAACAATATTATTAACAACCCTAAATACCTCTATCACATTAATTTCCATGTTTCCAAGACTTCAACAAGACCAAGACCAAGAACGAAAAATTTTCAGATAACATTAAACTCTTCAGTGCAAAAAAGTATTGAACAGGGAACTTCGTGGAAAAACAAAATATTTTCATGAATATAAATCAAGTTAAGAGATAATAATATCAAATAATTTTTTGAAAAAATCATTTAAAAAAAACTACAGTCTAATTATTGCGCTAAAAAGTAGATTTCCTTATTTCAATTATTTTCTACTTTTCAGTCTTTCACTTGAAATTAATTATAATAAACATTAAGAAATCTGGTAATTATTTTTCTCAAATTATGAAACAAAAATTTAATTATGTTAAGAAATGAATTGATAAGCAAGTTATGTAATTGCTAAAATAGTGTAGTGCCATCAAGAACACGCAATTGTGCAAAATTACAAAACACATTAGTAAGTGAATGAAAAATGAATATTAAAATTCCATTTTTGCAAACAAGAAACAAGTCAAGTATTTTGAAACTGTTAAAATGGGATAACATATGTGATAACCAAAGAGTTGTAGAGATGGTTGTCGGGCAACGGATATATTATTATAGTGATGCTAGAGGAATATTATTATGAAAAAATGCGATAAAAAATTGCGTAACTACGTTTTTGAGTGATGGAAATATAGAAGCTCACTACAAGTTAACTTTTATTCTTCTCTTTAGATTTTTATGTTTAAGAAATGGAAGCAAATTGTGATTATTTCACCTTTCCAATACAGCTCTTCTGATTCACCTGAATTTGAAGAGAATAATCAAATACATAAAGTAGACGGATATAATGTTTGCTACAATAATACTTCTGATGATGAAAGTTCTGATCAATTGATACCTATCACTCCCATTGATGAGAATACTGCTTAATTTCCTACTGCCACCCGTATTGAATCATCTGTGCATAATGAGAGAGCAACCTCACAAGGAAAACCCAAACGAACGTTTTTTTATTTCTCTTAGAGAGAGAACCAACAGAAAAAGAAAGCGTGTCCTACAAAGTTGGAAAAAGAATAAAGCAATGATGGTTATGATCCTCATACACGTTTTAAGACAGTTTACTTGAGGAAGGAGATAAAGGGTGCAAAACAACTCGTCAAAATTGGAGGTTTTCAGTTAGAAAGGACAGCCTATACCGGAGCGAAGTTGACAACAGAAAATATTGAAAACATAGAACAACATTTTCCTTTTAATTAAATGAATATAAATTTTATATGAATCATTAATCGAAGAAAAGCAAAACATTAACACTCTTCAATGGGTTTGATGTTTAATTTTATTCTTACATTTGCATATTATTTTGTGATCTTTTAATGCTGCTCCAACATCCGATTTGCTTAATTTTTCTTGTTCAGTTTATGCTGAAAATATGCACAGTTTTATATTTATACAAGTTTGCTGATCATTATTATACCAGTTATGGGCAACTGATACTGGAGCGAGGTAAATTGCAGAAAAGATTAATCGCTTGCCCTTCTACCATTTCTTTTCCATTATCAGTATCATTTGTATTTCAAAAGGTATCACTACTTTCCTCTTTTTAATACTTTGCTCGAGTTTATTAAAAAAAAACTGCTGCTGCTTTGTTGAGTTCTTCGAACACGCGGGAACTGCTGTTGTTCCATTCGTTCCTGCGCGTGCTCGGGGGAGGGAGGGATGACGTCATGCAATGAAAACGGAACGGCAGACGAAGCGGAGATTACGTGTGGGGTGGTCGCGCGGCAACCACTATCTCGAACGCCGGCTTTTCTCGTAAGAATACGCGGGAAGAGACCTTGTTTATGTTTCATTGATTCGGAAACCTAGCAGACGCGCGTTCGCTGAGACTTCCGAACGAAAAATTCGGACACTTCTGTGTGATTATCTATATAGTTTTCATCGGAAATTTTTGTGGAAAATTAAAAATATTTGATGAAACTTTATTGCAGTTGAAGAAGTTTTATGCCAAACGATTTACCAACTCATTAGTTTCGGTTCTAGATAAGAAGATCATGGAACTTTTTTCCATACATGTTACACTAATTTCCAATTAATTCCACAACGACAAGTCTTCTTTTTTTATTGGAGTGAAACAAAATTAATCAATTGCAGATTCAATGGAAGCCAAAGGAATTTTCCTGTCAGAATTTTCAAGCATTTGTTTGTAATTAAGTCATGGAAAAATGATTTGATTTCGAATACTTCACATTTATACATATAACGCCTACAGCTGTCTATATATAGAGTTCTTCACATTTAACGTCTGCGTCTGTCATTTCCAAAAATGTCACGATTTCTTCAAAACTTTTGGAATATTTCTCAACAGGCTGGAAGAATTTAACTTGAAAGGAAGTTGTGATGTGTTTTGGTGAGGGAATTTGATAACTCTTCGAATGCCATTGAGTAATTTATTCTTCGTGTCTATTAATAGTCTATCTATAGTAATTCTATTAATAGTCTAAAGAATGTGAACTTTCCAAACCACAATCTTCAGTACATTTGGATTTTCCCAAACTAAGATATTAATTAAGCAACGGAAGAGTTCCGGAGCAATATAGATTGCTACTTGCTATTCATAGTGTCATCCTTGAAATATGGTTGAGAAGTGAAGTTTTAATATATATCACATTTAGTGTACAAAACATCTTTAATGGTTCACGGATAAATTTAGCTTCAAGAAGTACTTCGTAAAAATTTTTAAGTGAATTCCTGGCTGTTTTATTAGTTTGATCGTTGCAGGAGAGGAAAAAAACCCTTGAAAAATTTGTTAGTGTGAGTTCAGAATATTGTTGGATATCTTTTGTTCACCTGCAGTTTGTTAAGAACCAACTTTTAAACAGTAACTTCTGTATACCAGAAGTAATTAAATTTCTGTGTGACAAAACATACATTGCAGGATACCTTAGAACCAACTATTCACCTCGAAATATGCTAATGTTGCGTTCGAAATAGTAATTAGCTGCGGTTGACACGCGTGTTACTTTAGTTTTCTACTATTTTCTGTCCTCCATTACTATGGCAATGTGTAACGGTTGAAAGTGCAGTTGTGACTCCAGGGCGGTGATGTGGCCAAAGGATTTTCTGCTTTTGGGACGTTTATTTGCTGGACTAGGTAAGTCGTTTTGTCTTCTTATTGTGTTTCATACTCTGAAATTATTGGTAAGGATTGAAAACATGCATTTTTAAAATACTGGATCCAAATGGAAAACTTTAGATGATTACAAAAAATAGAGATTTATTGGTTTTTTCCCCCTGTAGATCCTGGTGAAAACATGATGGCAAATAATTCCATATATTAAGTAATACTAAGAAATACAATGGTTTTACTATATTGTATAATATTGTGAAAATATTATATACAATATTGTGTTGTTTTCTCAATATTGTAAAAACACTGTACGACAACGGTGACAATTTTCTTGTAATACTTTCGGAGTGTTTTTGAAAGATATCGGGCAAGACAAATTTATTCATGCCTCTTTCCTTCATGTTGAAATGATTATTGGAAGTTGAATTTAAAATTAGGCGATAAATCTTTAATTTTTACGGAAAAAGGTATGCTTTAGTAGCATTCAGTATATAAGACCAACGGCTATTTAAAAAATGATCATAACTCTAATCCTTGATTTCGAGAACATGAAAAATCTTTAAAATTTTGATTAATGTGATCTGCTGAATGCCAGTTTCATTTTTAGTGTAAAACATTTATTTTTAAACAACAATTTCTTTTAATTTTCTGTGTCTCTCTTTAGCTATTTAAAGATATTGCGTTTTTCACAAGAATTTATGATAAGGAAAAATGAATTTTACTGTATACTACTGCGCACATTTTTTGAAATATACATGTTATACACCTGGGTAGATCTGCAATCAAACTCCATGAAAAATTAAGTTTTGTGCGATTTTCTAATCTATTAAAATGATGATTGTACTAAGAGGTTTTTATCTTTTAAAGAGCAGACAATTTTTAAGGTCGAAAAAGATTTTATTAACAGTTTTATCTGACAGTCGTTGATCACTGAGTTAGGAACACATTTTAAAGAAATTAAATTCTAAGTTAGGTCATAGCATTAAGCTTATCGCCAGTATACAGCTAAAAGTGGTCATCAAAAGAATGCACTCTTGTTTTAAAAAATGTCATCTCTGTAACAGAAAAAAAATTGGCACATTATTATATCGTCAGTCTCTACTAGTTATAAAGGAGAATGTTTGTCTGTGTGTGTTGGCTCTCTATAGGGCAAACCGCTGGACCTATATTTACGAAATTTGGCACAAACATTCTTTGGAGGATGGGAATGTGCACCTCGGAGCCGTTTTTTGAAATTTTAATTACAATTTTTAATGAATTAAAAATTAAGCGAAATTTTACCTTTTTCCCTTAATAATTTCCGAAAATATTTCAGCATAAAAGATATTTTTTAGACCGTTTGAAATTTCAAAAATTTATCGTTTTCGTACTACTTTTCTCTAATTTTAATAATTTTTTAAAAATATTTTTAGGCATTACTTACAACAATACTTTTCATTGTTGCAATGAAACGCAAGCCGTTTTTATTGTTTAAACAGATATTTAATTACGAGTTTATCTTATATTGTTGAAAGCTAAGATAAATATCCTAATGGATTTTACTTTATTTAATTTCAACAAGTTTTCTGAGAATTCTGTAAACAAAGTCTTCTAAGAAGTAAGTGTATTAAGAAATGTAATCGGTAAATTATTATGATTATGATTTCTATGTTTTGTTTCTTTTTATCAGCACGTCTAAATCCAGCTAACATACTGTTGGGTATAAAATGTGCTGCGCCATTTTAATGTTGAGAGTAAATACCTATTTTGACTTCAGAATAAGAAAGTGAAGTTGGCGCGGATAATTTGCCATTAAACGTTAGATAATTAAACGCAATAAGACGTTAGATAATTAGATTACTTGACTCTTTAAGGGGCTTTCATGTACACCAGGGGTTCCCAACCTTTATTCTCTCGCGTACCCCTTGAATAATTTTTATATTTTCGCGTAACCTCTACTATCAGATCCTCCCCCACAAACCCTCCGTCTATGCAAAGAAGTTTTTATCAATAATCTTAAGGGCTTAGGTTAGCTTAAGAATCAAATGAAACGAATTAATAATATTTGTTGGATTTTTTTCATTTGACATTTTATTGCATTTTTACAATAGTATTAATTCTACGCCATGACAAATTAAGCTAGTATTGTAATAATATCGCATTAACTTTTAAAGATAGCTAAAAATTACACTACGTAATAATCAACAATTCAAGTGGTATTGTTACTAAATAGCAAGTTTTAACTTGAAGAAAAAATAATTTGTAACTTTTTTAATTCCTCATGTTTCCTAGTTTCCTCCAGTACCAACCTTGACCTCGCGTACCCCCAGCAAGTCCTCCCCGTAACTCCAGGAGTACGCGTACCACAGGTTGGGAACCTGTGATGTAGACAACGGACACATCAGGTATAAGGCTACTCAGAGAACACGGACTAAATGTATATCACGATTTGAAGTTTAAAATTACTTTGTTAAGATAACCATAAATATCAACTTATGCATTCAATTAAAATTACATTCCCGGCGAACAAGCTGGTCGACGAAGGCGGATAGTATACAATATATGCAGCACATATATTGATATAAGTAATTTTTGTTGTTGCAGAAATGACATTTTAAAACAAGAACACATTGACTCCTTTTATTTTGACTTGGCCAATTTTATATGTTTACTGCCGATTTATGTGATCTGCACCTATGGTTATTTTAGCCGGGTGCAGACGACAATTGGCTAGTTTACAATTTTGGTAGCGAAATAGGTATTTTGACGTGAAAACGTCTTTCCGCTCGCTACAGTGACAGTCGGTCGGACCTTTTTGTGTGACAAAATACCGTCAGATTTGTATCACTAATAACTACGAGACTAATAATGCAAAAAGAATGGTTGACCCTAAAACGGATAGATCATATCTGTAAGAGTTTATTGCATAATATTTTTTTTGCCTGTGACGTCATCGTACCAGTGTAGGCGCATGCGCGTAATTGTTATGAATTAGCTTTATGTAAGATTATAAATAAGTGTAGCGTGGCAATGCGTTTAGCTAGGAGGTTGATTCTGGTGTCATTTGAAAGAGCTTGAGGAGTATTACTATGGCCCAAAGTGAGACAATAAAAATATTTATCAGAATATAAGTAAAAATCGGTATTAAATTGAAAACTTCAAACTCAGCATATTTTTTGATTATAACATGCAGAGTTTTCTTTCGAATTGTGCGAAACTGACAGAATACTTGACAATACGTAAAAGAAGCATTGTATTAAAATTTGATACAATGACCTACCACAGACCCTTGCTACATGCGATAAACTTGTAATTTATCTATTCTGTAACCATCATACTACTCTGTGTAAATATTGCATTAAAGAGATTGATAATTAAATCACATATTAATACGAAACACTTGTTTTATGATTTTATCCCGACGTTTTCACGAAAAATCTACGGTGTGGACCCGAACTGCGCCTTTCTAATGTTTTTTTGTTGAAATTTTTTTATTTGTAAATAAAACAGTAAATAGTTTGCTATGGATATTTTTATCACGCCTCAATATGATGTTTTGAGAAGAATGTCGGCAGCGTGCGCAACCAATAAGGAACTGCAACGTCTACAAACTAGCGGCATATGGGAGTATCTGCCAGTCGAACGCTTGGGGGAAGTGGACACATGCTTTTAATAATTATTAGTTACATTCTAATGCATAATAAATATAGTTAAGAAGATTAGTAACCGTAAGAATAATATAGTTAGTAGAAAAATTAGCTTATTAAAAACTAGTATGAATGCTGTTACTGACAGAAATCATCCGTAACCAAATATATTCAAATATACTTCTCAAATAGGAAGCACAGATCTGGGAAAAGGAACTTTCATTGTGATTAATTTTATTCTGGTTAATGGATGATAACCTGCTGAGACAGATTTCAGTTCGATGGCCACCCCAGAAGGACGTGTACAATTTGATAATCAGATTCATACCAAATTAAGTTTTGACCGTTTCGTTGACATATAATAGACTAGATTCTGCTTCCGTCAATTTCGATTATTTGGAATTAAATAGAATTATAGCTTTTTTGCTTCTTTTAATTCTATCAAAAAAAATCTGGAGGTACTTATAGATTTAGAGAAATTCTAAAATATGGTTCTCAAACTGAGCATGGAAGCAAGTTAAGGCAATGTCCGTTAATGGTATAGTCTGCTTTTCAACGTTGATTTAGATCATAAAAAATACATAAATCAGAAATATGATCTCTTGATTTCAATTCTACTATTTGTTTTTGACGATGAAACCTGTAAATTGTACTTATTTCTTTAATACGCCTTGTTTGCTTTGCCCTTTGAACTTATTTCACAAATATCCTTAAAGAAATCGCCTTCTCTGCCTATACTTTGGACACCTCCATAAGAATATCATCTATGAAGATATTTGTTGTAAAAAATTTTCAATGCTCTCTTGGATAACTTTCCCAGAGATGAAATTGAAAATGAAATTAAATAAATCTCATCATCTTGTTTCACAAAAGCACGAAAGATAAGTTTTATAAGTAAGTCATTTCTATGAATGCCGGTATTCTCATTTTGAAAAACAAATTCTGTCACTTCCCAAATAGTATTAAAATAGTTTTCTTCTTTTCAGCCAGTTATTTACCATTGCATCATTGTTTCCTAATGTCCTTCGAAGTTACGTGATGCATACATTAAAACGGGAAGAAAAATTATGCACAGTTTTCATTTCAGTTGTATTCTTATATACAAACCCTTATAATCGACTCATACATAATCGATGTCTTGTTGTAGGAAATTAAGCTCTAACTTAAGAAAAAGCAAGCTAAACTCAATTACTAACAGCCAAATGATGAAAAAGTCCTGTTTGTTTAGTTTCCTATTCTAAAGTTTCCTATTCTTTGTTTTGTTTCCTATTCTAAAG